>CM040177.1:4475785-4950788 GCA_022606695.1 Vaccinium macrocarpon | reverse complement strand
CCTCAGTTGAGAAAGCTATGAGCCTCTGGATGGCCAAGTGATCACCATTGGCGAGAGCTGCTCGTGCCCCCAGGTTCTTTCCAGCCACGATGATTGGAATGGAAGCGCGGAATTCACGAGACCACTTATAATTCTATCATGAAGTGTGATGTGGATATCAGAAAAAAAGATCTCTACGGAAACATTGTGCTCAGTGGTGGTCTGACCATGTTTCCGGCATTGCTGATAGAATGAGCAAGGAAATTACCGCTCTAGCCCCAAGTAGTATGAAGATCAAGGTTGTGGCCCCTCCTGAGAGGAAGTACAGTGTTTGGATAGGAGGATCCATCTTGGCATCTCTCAGCACCTTTCAGCAGGTTTTGTATCTTTCTTATTTCTTTTCATGCTGCCCTTTCAATGTCAGTGGCCCCTTGGCTAGTCTCACGTATTTTTTTACATGGACTTGGGTATTGTGTCGGGTTTGTGTCATATTCCATCTAATTTGCCTGGTTTCATAGTAAATTTGATTGTTCTTAGGGCACTTCATGACAATATAGATGAGTTCTATGCTCTTAAAAAGGAAAAAAAGGATGAGTTCTATGTATATTTCATGGCAAAATCATATTATCAAGATCGTTTGCCTGGTAAATATCCAACTAACATGCGAAACATGAATGCCAAGCCTGTGGGAACTGGAATTTTGTATGTTTGGAAGATCTGATGTAAATATACATTTTACCTGATTATTTTTACTGACTCCTTAAATATTTGCCTGGTTTCATAGTAAATTTGACTGTTTTAGGGTACGTCATGCATAATATAGATGCTATGCCCTTTCAATAAGGGAAAAAAAGACGTAGAGTTCTTTGTATGTTTCATGGAAAAATCATATTATCAAGAAAGTTCGCCTGGTAAATATCCTACTAACATGTAAACCTGAGTTTCAAGTGCGTGGAACTGAATTTTGTATGTTTGGAAGATTCAATGTGTTTCTACCTAATTATTTTACTGGACTTTTTAAGGCAATTACTTAAATTGTATTAGTAATATTTTTTCTTGTGAAAAATTTGATTTCCAATCCAACTTTTTGCTTGTTTATGTGCAGATGTGATAGCAAAGGCAGAGTACGATGAGTCTGGACCCTCAATTTGCATAGAAAAATGCTTCTGATTGAGCAAGAACATAGATATGTTGGAAAGAAACTACTTACATTTTACTTCTGGAGGAGATGAAGCTTGCAACCCTTCATTCTGGCTTTGTTTTCTTCATTTGTTGGGTTGATGACTTTGGAGAAGGCGAGGCCGCCATATTTCCTTTATTTGTAAACTTCAAATTTAGAGTTTTTTGGATTGTTTTTCTGATATTCGTTTTGCAGCCCCTTTATGCCATTTTTATGCATTGTCCTTAAATATTTGTGGATTCTATTATTTTCCCCCTCTTCTTTCCATCATTTTCTTTTACTTCCAATGTTGTGTTTGTATCATTTTATATAAAGTATCTGAACACAACCTTCTTACAAACCCAGATGCTATTCTTTTTCGAACGGGTGACGTGCTTCCGCGAATATCTCTCTCCAGTGCTTAACCTAGTGTTTGGATTCTTTTTTCTGGCTTTTCTTGTTTTTAGGAACTACTAATTTGCTAAATTCATAATTTGTTCCATTTTGCTAATCTCTTTCTAAGCTGTAAATGCATCATTTGGGTTTAAATCTTCACCGTCTTCGCACTAATTGCTGCTCATATGTTCCAACAACGTTAGTACATTTAGAAGTGTTTAATAATAATCCATAATCTGATTATTAGATTTATTTGTTGTCTTTATTCAAAATTTTTTGCATTTTATTTAGTTTTACGCCAAGATTTTTATGGTTTTGATTCCTCCTCGACGGCATCTAATCTAACAAATACAAAATTATGGTCAAACCAAATATTTTTTTCAATAAAGCATAACAAATAATTCAATAATCGATTATGGATTATTACCCAAAACACCCCTTAATTGAGTTTTCAAGCTGCATACAAACATACACACCAGTGCCGGCTGAAAAACTCCTGAAAACAGACTCATTGGACAAGGGCCTCCATGTACTCTGCATAATAAATTTTTTGAACACATATCTTCATAAAATTTAAACATATATTCATCCAAAAAAAACAACTATTCTAATATATAGGAGACCTACATGTTTGGGCTCTATTTTTTACATTTTTGGGGGTGCGGCGGTGGAATTTATCGCAACATACTTTCGATTAAAAATTCCAGGTTTTATATGTTCGCTACCGGTTAAAAAAATTTGACTGCTCCTCACAAGTCGCATCCCATAATGCTTAATTGCATTTCACATATGGTTTTTTTTTTAAATGTAGAACCTCAATATATTGATAAAGCAAGATCCGGATAGAGATTAGCTTACATATTCATACAAACGAAATCAGAAAACTAGCACCGGCAAAAAACCTTACGACAAAAATAAGACCAAGCATACCAAGAACTAATACACTTCCAAACATAAACACGGGTATTTGGAGGATACAGCAAATATGATCAGAAAAAATACGGAGGCTAAGAGCTCGTGGCAATATGGCTTTTGACTCGAATAAAATTGGTACAATGCGCCTCATGACTGGAGGGTTTGGAGTCTGATGTGCTTGTACTTTTGCACGGTGTTGAAGCTTCTTGCAGTCTCTGTCAAACCTTTGGACATAAGCTGTTTCAAAGCGCCGACCCCCTCTTCCAACGCAGCATCAATCTTTCTCAAAGGAAAAGTAAGAATGGTAAGTAAACTTGATAGAAAGGAAAGCAGCAAAAAAGAAACACTTGTTCGGAAGTCACTCAGCAAATTTATTGTTGCTAAGAAAGGAAAGCAGCGAAAAAAGCAAACTCTGCTGATAAGAAACTTGGCCAATTCAGATTTTGTAAGTCTAACAAAAGGTTAAACGGTACAATCTGTTCGAATCAGAATCTAACACAACAAGATGGATTGAAGAAATTTAAAAGTGGAAGATTTGGTAGGTGGTATTCAACATTTTCAGGAATTTGAAACAAGCTCAAGGAATGCCTAACAAGGTATGCAGTAATAATATACTTCTCCCATTCAGAAAGCTCCAATCAATAAGAGAGATTTCCTTTGGAAACAGTTGAGTCATTGTCTCACATTTTGCTATAATACCTACCCGCCCTCTCGAGCTGTGGTGTTGAACTTTTGGAGCAAGAATGCTTTGGGATCCATTTGACCGGGAGGCCTCCCAATGCCTAAAAAAGAGTTGATATAACTTTAATCAGTACTCATGAAATAGACTCCCTCACGCAAGAGAAACAAAATAAGGAACTTTGAGATTCCAAACTAACCAATTCTTAGGCGAGGAAACTCTCTATTCCCTTGAAAATGATAGATTACACTCTTCAGCCTAGCAAAATAAAAAGAAACTCAATTCAGCTGTCACAGCGGCAAAAATTACTAGAGAAGGCACACCTAGACTATTCATGTATAAATACCACATACATTGGCATTCTAGGTTGGATATGACTACATAAATGGATCTCTTATTTTCATGCATTAAAAGAATCTATTACGATATGCATGCATAAACCTGTGGGATGCATCTGCTTATGTTAGCATTTACCAAAATATTTACCCAGAATAATCATCCAATGAAAATATCACATGGATAATAAATGCAAACTTTTCTGGTAGGTTTCTAGAGACCATTTACAATATCCTGATGCATTTGGTTATAAGACACAAATCTGGAGCATAAATCTACATGTTACTCAGAGGAGGAAATTAATTGTTTGATTATATCAAAATGGTCCGAAAACTGTCCAAGGTTCCCATCATAAATAAGAGGGGCATATGTTCATAAAACACAGGATATGGGTCAAAACTCAAAAGTGGGCTTCCAAATATAAACAATTGAGTGACAAAAAGGTAATGGATCCATTCACATTTTACATTAAAACAATTCCCCAATGGTGAAATGATAACAGGTTTAGTTGGGACAATAACTATCAATATACCACCCTGAGTATCCAAGAACATTGCCCTCGTTAGCACTTCTACCATAGTTTGGCCCCTTAGCATAGATGCCCAGTTCCAGATAAAGCTATCATTTCAGCTACCAACACTAACCCCATGGCTCATATGTATGTTACCTTGTTGGTCCACAAACACCACACATCATTAACTTGCTCCTGTTTCTGCAAAACAAACTTGCAGCAGCACTTGGGTAACTTCCCCCATTATTCCTCAACCCAGGTATATTTAAGCACAGATGGAAGAAACACAAAGTATATTTTAGCATCCACAAAACAGAAAATGTGGAAGGTGTATTGCTCATCTTTTAGGGTTGTATGGTTAAACCCAAATTAATTCGCATCTCACACAAGTCTCTCTCTCAAAGGTCTTACAATTTACGGCATGTAGAAACCCTATTAGATCCTTGCAATGCAAATCCAATTGTGGATACAACTTCCCTCGAGCAAACATACGGCCATTGAAGTCTCCTAGGAGAAGAACCTGCCCAACTGCGGAGTATTGGACGATACCAGAATGCAACTCTATTAAGAATTTAAGATCAATGGAGAAAACGGATTCATGTAGCCAATCTCAATTGATTGAGACCCAAGGCTTGTCTCAGTCAAGTTTGGTTTGGTTTATTATCTTATGGCCTATTTCAAATTCCAGTCCTTTTGAGAAAACCAGACATATTACAAATGACGAAACGAACAAACTCAAAGGGGTTGGCTTAATGGTCAAGGCTTGGGATTTGGGGGTTTGGTCCCTCCAAGGTCTTAGGTTCAAAACCTCCTACACACTATCAATGCTTGTAGGCCCAATCCATAGGGGTTTTGCCCTGACTCAAAGTGGCCCCCCTGCTAGTGAACAATGGAAGTGGTCTCCCAATACTTAGTCAAGTTATGCGTAAGTTGGCCCAAACGACAGGAGATTGAAAAAAATGATGGTTATAAATTGGAGGCTGACCCTCCAAGCGCCATGAACACCAGTCTTTTTGTCAAGTAATCCTTGATCGAGAAAGGCAAAATCCATTTGTTGTAGCATGTGGTGTGATACACATTGTTTCCATGTTTTGAAATATTAGGGACAACTTTAATGAATGAGCTACTTCACTTCATTCAAAGTTTTGATAGCCCACACTCCAACAAGTTGATGGTGAGAGTTTGGTAAGGAGAATGGTGATTTGGGGGTGGGGGTGGATCCTTCTCGGGTGAGCCGACTTCTTCCTCGTCGCCTTGAACACGTAGAAACCCGTTAGAGCCCCCCCACGGCCTCTTTACCCGGTCGGTCAAAAGTCGACCACTAAATAGAGCCAATATAGAGTAATTTAGATCTAGAAGAGTGTGTCCATACCTCCCAGGGTCTATCCCTTAGTATTTATAGTCTCCCATGTGCTTGCTCTCCAAGCTAAACATGCTCACACACATGCGATGACATTATCCCTTAATACACTAGGCCCATGGCCCCAGTGAGTCACTTAGACACGTAAAGGGTGATGCAGCCTCATCCGTAGGCCCGTGCCCTTGTGCAGATTTTTCCCCTCTGGCGGGGTTCCCTGCAGGGAAATCATTTGAACACTTGAAAGAGGGTGATAAGTACATAATGGAGCTCGGTTCACGAGGGGTATTACAGATTAGACCTGAGCTGAAAGATTTCCACAACCTCTCGCCGGCCACAATGCCCAACGCTGCCGTTAGGCCTCCAAAACCAGATTTGAGTTTTTGATTGTTCCTGGGGTGACAACACTTTCCTTTTTCGATTTGATGATGAAGAAGATAGGAAATCCGTCATCTCGGAAGGGCCCTAGTGCATCATGAACAAACTACTAGTTCTTCATCCTTTGGAAGAAGGAAGTGCGATTCACGGACCTTGATTTCTCGAAGAGCCCCTTTCTAGGTTCAGGTGCATGACCTCCCAATAGAAGATGACTAGGTCCAACGCTAAATCTATTGGTCATCGGCAGATGCGGCTTGAAATTTCGCTAGCGATGGTTTTCTTCTAAACAGGAGTTTTCTTGAATGCATTGTGGAAATAAATCTCGAGCTTCCTCTTCCTAGAGGTTTTGGCTCGAGCGAAGAAATAATGAGGAGCGGCCAGGTGGATTTTTGGTACAAATATGAGCGTCTCCCCTAACTATTATTGCTAAACTTTGCGGGAGAATGCGGCCATGAGAACAAGGAATGCAAGATGGTGTCTAGGGAGGCGGGGTTAACTTCGGGCTATGGCCCTGAGTTGAGGACAGGAAAGGCCAGGAATCCCACCATTCCAGGAGCACCTTTGCATTTGCAACGAGAACAAGCTGAGCAGAGATTGAATTAGTTATTTCACCGAGGCGGCCCGATTATCCAACTCCATAACGGTGGCGTGTATTATCAACATAAGGAAGGGCCTATGACCCTGGCGGTCCACGGGATCTCCATACCAACATCGTGGGAGTAAGGCCATCACAATTGCATGATCTTTGTCGTGTCCTTGGGATGCCGGTGTCAATAATTCCAAAACCAAGGTAACGACCACCCCACAATCCTTAACCACTGTGAATATTTTGCCCTACATCCTCTATGGAGGAGTCGCGTGACATCCCCTCATTTATCCATAAGCCCAATAACCCTCCCTCTTGTTGAATCCACGGTTCTCGCTAATCTCACATCCCCTACAAGCCCGATAAACAATACCCACCAACCAAGCCCATATAAATCCATAACACCATCAGATCTTCTCCCAATCCCTTTTCAAGCCCTGAACTCCTATTCTCTCTCCCAAGGCCCATATAACCATTAACAAGCCCAACCTTCCTATTGTCACCTAGCCTTTCGATGCAGAAAAAACCAACCCTAACCCCCTTCACTTTGAAACCCTTGCTTTTATGCTCCCAATGAGGAGATCTCGGACATTAACCTCACCAATCGATACCCCCACTTCATCCCCACCAACTTCAAATTCAAAATTTGTCAATTGTCTTCCAATCCCCTCCATCCAAAGAAAATTTCATCCGGACCATGAGCACGAATCCCCTCTAAATTTCTCAGGTTATGTGCTCCACCTCAAATCTCTCTCATATTTCACTTGTGTCCAGAGAGGAATAACCCCCAAAACCAAAATCCCCACAAAGCTCAATAGACCTTGTTACACCCGGAAAGTCCCCTACTCGACAAACCCTCCTATGCTCCACAATGTCTCTTCATTACTACCTGCCATGGGCTCTGATTTCTCATGGGGGAGTCTAAATCTCTTTTGGAAGACAACAGTTTTGACCTCTTACCCCGCTGTAGAGGTAACCACTCCTCTCCTTACTCTTCTCCTAGGCGGGCTTTTGTAGCTGGCCCTAAACATCCACCACTGCAATGTTGATGATCAGCTGGAATGTGCGGGGTTGGGGTGACCCCGACATTCCGGATCCTTCGAGGGGTTATGCTCGACCCATCGCCCTATGGTGGTCTTTCTCATGGAAACAAAAAATAAACAAGTTGTGCTTGAACGTATCCGGAGAAGCCTCCATTTTACGAATAATTGCTATGTCAATCCAGAGGGCACGTCTGGAGGCTTAGCGCTATAGTGGACTAATGAGGTAGACGTTGTCATTAGGAAAAAAATCAAAACAATTTATTAGGCGGTTCTCTCTTCCAGTACTCATAATTTTGTTTGGGCTACCACCTGTCTATGCCCCTCGAAATGCAATGATAGATCACTTTTCTGGAAGGAGTTCATCAGAATGGCCAAAGAAAACCAATTACCATTTACCCTTGATGTGTGTTGGTGATTTTAATGAAATTGGCTCAGTTATGGAGAAACGGACCCCGGGTAAAGGGTATTCCAGTTGACCCTCAAACTGTGTTGGCTAAGGCGTCTTTCATGTGGAAAGAGTTCAAGGATTGCGAGAAGACTTGCACAAATCCAAGACAGCTTGTCAATCGTATTGAGGATGATACTGGCTGAACTTCCCCTCGTGAGGGAATGGTTAAGGTCAATTGTGATGTGGCAGTGAAACCTGGAACTTCTAAGGCAGCAATTGCAGCACTTCTTAGGGATGACAAAGGCAATATTCTAGATGGACAAGCATGCTTGGTTCAGGCAACTTCAATCCTTCAAGGGGAGGCACTTGCTATTAGTTTGGCAGGTTCCCTCCCCTCTGCTAACCCCATCAAGGAGGCCACCATTGAGAGTGACAATCAGACCATCATCAAGCTTTGCTCTACGAAAATGTACCTCCTTGGGAGTGTGCTACAATTGTAGATGATATTAGAAAGTGTTCTTGAGTGCTCTTTTTTTCTTTCTCTTGGGTCCGTAGAAAATGTAATAGGGCAGCTCACTGGATAGCCACAAATTTTCTCAAAGGCAGTTTGCCTTTTGATTGGGTTTCAACCCACCTCCTACCCTCTCTAGCACTTGTAATGTTGGCGCCTCTTTGAGGGTTTTTTTATATATAGAGATATCTTCCAGTTCAAAAAAAGTTGAGGGGGCTATTGTAGTGGGAAAAATCTGCACAAGGGCACGGGTTGACGTAGTTTAGTGATGCTCAGAGGCAATGCTTTTGTATCTTGACGATGGTCCTGTCTTCTTGTTACTATGTTTTGTTCTTTCTACAATTTTTGGACGCTCCTTGTGCTGGATGAATTTTTTTGACCTTTTTTTCAAGACCAGTGTATGCATCTTTCTTTCTAGATGAAATAGTTCCTTGTCAAAAACCTAGTAAATTAAAAGAAAAACTTATGCAGCTCGAAGCCTAAAACATGAAAGCATCAAGTCCATGAGACCACCCGCTTGGTGGCCTATATGTATGTGATGGTATTCCAGGGGGAAGTCAGGAGTTCTATTTGTAAACCTTCAAGCAGCAACCAAGAACACAGGTAAAGGGTGGGGTGGATTATTTTTTAAATAGAAGACATAGCTACAGGAACCACCACATTTTATCTCGTTCATAAGGGAAACACAATAAAAGCGGGTGGGGCTACAGGAACCACCATGTTTCTATCTCATTCATAAAGCCAAAAAAACCTGCCATGACATAGACTCAAACATAAAGGAAACACAAAAACTATATGCATGGGCCCAAAACCCTCTACATGGACTGTTTATCATAATGAACCAATTCTATAGCATCATTCGAATGAGCTACTAAAGCATCTTTGTGACAGTTCTGGACGAACTACACAATTTCTAAATGCATACCCATTATGGCTTGCATGGCCTCCTTTGTCATGAAGCCGCAACACTCCACATGGTAAATCCATGTCATCATGGAACTACAACCACAACACACAGACTAAAGATGAAGAGCAAAACGTAATCAAGGAACCAAACATGAAAGGAAAAACAAGATGAGAAATCGTACCACGACCACTCGATTGAGAGGTAGCTTGTAGTAAGCTGCAAGTGGGCCAGCCTGTAATTAAACAGCAGCATAATTTTTTTCGGAATCATATCACATTTCTACACAAGTTTTATCAGCTAAGATGTTACTTGCTAGTCGATAGGGAAAGAAGTTCAGACAAAATATTCATTGCAGATTCGAGAAAATTAACAATAGTAACTTATTAGGCATGTACCAGAGCCAATGCCAAAGAGTAGAGGTCCAACATTCTAAGTTCAAATGTAGTGCTTTTAACAAGATGGAAAACAAGAACAACATGATTTACAAAGCATCAGGTGGCAAGCCATCTACTGACTTTTTAATGTGTACCTCCTGGGTAAATAGCAAACAAATAAATACATGAATTTAAATCTTAAAAGATAAACAAACCTCCTAAAAGGCATGATTCTAAGGCTAAAAACTTCTCCTTTTTTTCATTCAACACAAGTAAGAGATTAACATCCCAAATTGGTTGAGACTGGAAAATGACAATAAGCAGACAACACGGAAAAATCAGCGAAAGATATGCTGCAATACTCAAACATCCATCTATTTCAATTTTCAACTGTAATGCTCTCTCTAGCTGCACGCACTTTCAGCTGAATTAACCCATATTATTTAGGAGATAAGCCCTCAAACAATGCAAAAGAACCACGGTGGGGACACTACCACTCCAAATAGTGTAGAGTATGACGCAGAGGAACAAACAAAATCTTTTATTGTATATGCTAACTCTTGTACATATACTTCGCACTCACTTCACTTGACAACACTCATACAAAGATACATATGACTCTCACTTGACACTTACAATATCTAGGCACACTCTTTGTGCTCACTCATTAGGTGGTCTCTCCCCCACTTGGGTACTCTCCCACCCAAGGGGTGCTTTCTTCACCACCAAGGTGGTACTTCCTCACCACCACATCACAAATGAGGCCTTCCACCCTTTATATAGCCATCCACCTCCTCAATGGATGGCCAAGATCATTCTCATCTAACGATCCATATTCTTCATCTAGAATCCTCCTGGAAAATATCTTCTCCTCCTCACACCTCCACAACATTCTAGAACTCTCCACACAAGTCTAGCATCTAGTGGAGTCTTCCATAACCTTCTTAAATATTCCGGATCTCTCTAGGTTCCTCCACTTCTAGAATCTTCCATAATGGTCTAGAACATTCTAGACGATTCTAGATTTATCTAGATTATTCTTCGACCTTCTAGAGAGTTCTCCATTATTCTAGAATTCTCTAGAATACTAGAACCTTAGGACTATTCTAGAATTCTACGTTCTATTATGGTGGATTCTAGATCCATGATCTATGGAGAGTCAAGTGTTGACTCTCAACAAACAGATTGGACATTTAGCACTCTCTTTTTATCGGGTAAACATCAGTCTAATTTTCGCAAGATCAATTTTATCCAACCACTTCCAATCCAACCATATGAGAAAAATCTCTAAGCCATCAAACCAAACAACAAGAACATCCGCCAGACAAGCAAACCTATTTGAACCGACAAACATCACTGATTTATGAACTCTCTTTTTTTCCCAAGCTGAACAATAAAAGGGCTAAATAGAAGAATCTAGTTACCTTGACCCTAAACTATAAAATATTTGTAACCATATCAAGAAAATTTACAAACTTAGCAAATATCAATCAATAGAAATTTCAATTCTTATTTACCGCCCGAAAAAAGAAATTTCAATTCTCGGGAATGTCAAAATAACTTACAGATTCACCACTCAAATTCATATAAGTTTGGGGCTTTGCTAGGAAAACAGGAACATCATCAACAAAACCTGACATACCACAACAAAATCCCAGAAATTTCACATATATATACCAGTATCTGAAACTCTGAATTTGAATGCCTATCACTAAAACAAAAAAGCCGACCACGTTCAATAAAGTCAACATGCCTTTTCCAAAAATGGCTTTGCAGTGAACGGTATCCATTGGAATCCCTAGCGACTCGGCAAATGCATCAATCATGTCAAATCCTGCCTGCTTTGAGCCAAACCAAGTTTCTAGTTAAGCAAGTTCAAGTGAACAAATTTTGTTTCTTTACTTTTGATAGTACAAATCAGTGCATGTATACATTATGCCTTGTTCCTTTGTACTTATCGCCAGGGTTGCCCAGGCCCACAAAGAGCCATGGTTGAGGAGAAGCATAGGAGAAGCAGCGCCTACATAACTTATTAAGCATCATCGCCACTCATTTCCTCTCTAGTCCACTGCTTTCTGCCAAATAAGAGCATCAAAGTCAGTATCGAGTATCCCGACTTGCATATGCATTTATGTACTTGTACATGCCTGTGCCTAAAAGGCACCTCAAGACTTCAGTACTTAATACGACTTCAATTGTCCTTGGCAAAGGTGTGAACATAAAACAAAGGCACATTCCGAATGTACTCTATCCTTAATCTCTACATGAACTTTTTGGTTTCTTTGTAAAAAGAATTCAATGCACCAGCTATGTGCCCGAAACAGTCTTTCCCAGATGATGAGAAGTTTTTCAGTGCGATCCGCGTAGCAGCGTACCATGTGGCGTCTGACATGGTGCCCTGCGGCCAATCAAAACACGCCATTTGGGCATCCTCCTTTCAGTACAGCGTGGCGTCTTGTGGGCCCGTTGGGTACATGTCCACAAGTGGTACCCGCTTGGCACTTTAAAATTTTTCCCATGGGATAATATCATACAACCCAGGAATAATTTTTGTTCTAGTATTATTAACCTTAGTACCTTTGCAGGAATCAAACACAAAGGAAAAAAAAGGTGGGGATTAGACGCTCTAATCCTCTCCCATGCGCCTAATACCTTAATCAAGCCAGACCTTAATAAATGCAAGTCACTGACTTAGCAGCAAAATTGAAAGCTAGACGCATTCTAATCAAATTGAAGTTTTATAAGGATACATATGGGTATGGACAGACACGTTACATATATATAAGTACATAGAGGGAGCACGAGAGAGAGAGAGAGAGAGAGAGAGAGAGAGAGAGAGAGAGAGAGAGAGAGAGAGAGAGAGAGAAAATACCAGAATAGGTTCCGGATCCCAAAACGGCGTCTGATCATAGCCAACGCGCCGGTCTGTGTCGTGCCCTTGTTCTATCGGAGGGTTCCGTTCGCTAGGAGGAAGAAAGCGGGTGCGAGGGGAGAGGGATGGTGGGATTTGAGGTGTAGTGAGACAGAGATAGAGAGGGACGGCGGGTTCCAGTGGACAAATCCCAAACTCTGGAAAGAAGCAAACAAATTTCGGATCGAAAGCGTGGTGCAGAATCACGACTTCTAAAAACGTGTTTTCTAACCACATTTTCGCATTAAGTTAATCCTCCTATTTTGAACTGATTAAAGGCGCACGTTTTTAAATAAGTTTAAAAGGCCTCGTTTTATTTAATAAAGTTAAAAAAAATACCGTAAAACAATTAATGAGTCCGTATATGAACACAAAAAAGGCAACGTTATGGGCCAGGCAGCCTGATTTTTATCTTAAACCAATAATCAAACCATTAGCTACCAATTATGAATATGGAGAAGGAACCCAACCCATAAAATTAATAACTAAAACCAATCTAAACCATTAAAAATATGGTTCGGTTTTTAAACCATAGTTTGCTTCGGTATTGAACCCGCGGTTCAATTAAAATTGAGATATCATCTTTATAAAACTATTTAAAAGTACTTAAAATTTTAAAGATAAAATAAATCAAAACTTATAGTGAAGGTAGGGCCATGGAACTTGGAGTTCAGAGTTTTCGGATTGCTTTCCTGATATTCATTTTGCAGCTCCCTTCATGCCATTTTTAAGTTTGAGTATATGGATGCATTGTCCTTGTACATATTTGTGATTCTATCATTTTCTTTACTTCCAATGTTGTGTTTGCATCATTTTATATAAAGCATTATAACACAACCTTCTTTATAAAACACAGATGCCAGTAACTTATGCTTATTCTTGCGAACGGGTGAGCTTACTTCCGGCGAATATCCCTCTCCAGTGTTTAACCTAGTGTTTGGATTCTTTTGCCGGCTTTTTTTCTAGTTTTTAGGAACTAATTTTCTAAATTCATAGTTTGTTCCATTTTGCTAAACCTTTTCTAAGCTGTAAATGCATCATTTGGGTTAAATCTTCCCTGGCTCAACTCTGCAAACCAAACTTGCATATCAATCCAAAAGATCATATTAAAACTTTCTTTTCCCTTTGAGGCACATTTGCGAGCGGTGGTAGGGTGGTGATGGTTGTAGCAAGGGTATAGTGGTGTGGCAATCAGATAGAGGTGGCAATAACGGTGGTGGTAGTCGTGATGCAAGCAGGGTAGCGGTGCAAATGGTGGAGGTAGCGTAGTAGTGTGACAGTTGAGGGATTTGGATTTCTTGTATTCGGGCTAGTCTATGCAACAATCATGCAAGCGTTTCATAGATAAAGGATCCACCGGAACTAACACGGATAAGCAACAGCAAGTTCCAACATCCAAATTCCTACCAAAATATTGACATTCGAACATGGAAATTCAACTTTATGTCACCGGATTTTGTCTTCAACCACATAAATCAATTGAGAGAGAGAGAGAGAGAGAGAGAGAGAGAGACGTGATGTCGGATTATCATAGCTTACAGTAACAACTCCAGATACGTGCCAACCCTTATGTCACCCGTGTGGTTGTAAATGTGTAAATCCTTAAAAGTCACAATTAGAAGTAAGTTCCTGTTTTCTTCTTCCCGCATTCCTCCAAATCAAACCTCCAAATCAAACGAGACCTAAAACAGTATTTGTTTTCCAAAATGTCTTGACTACAAAATGTGATAACTTCAGGTCGAAATTTTCCATATTCCTGTCCTATATCCAACAGACATGAGTCCAAGCTCCCAGAGCATGTTCGGAATGCTTAATGGATTCACCTTGGATCCAGGAATTTCAGACCAAGTCACAGAAATCTCAATTATTGGGATGCCGAACCATTTGCATAAATAGACCAACTCCACATCAAAGCACCACCTGCCAAGTAAGGTTACTCGTAAGTTCCACAATAATTGTAATCATTTTCAGGTAACTTAATCTAAGCAGATTGTGCAGATCCAGAATATCCTGCGAAGGAAATTTCTTAAACCTTACATGTCTCCACCACCGTTAATATAAACTTATTTACATGTACGTTTATGCCATTCAGAGTGGATGTCATGCAACAAAATATGCCAAACTCCAGATGGGCATTTGCATGATTAGAGAAAGGCACCATTCACTAAAAGCCCTCAAACAAAGAGATCCATAATCAAAGAAGGTTCAATAATTAAAGGCGTAAAAAGGTTACCTTTTCAGACGGATGTTTGTAAATAACTTCCTCGCAGCAGCTCTAGTAAACATCTTAAAACCACACTGGAACAAATGAACAAGGCCATATCAAGAAACCAACACAAAGTTATCTGAAATCGTGAAAGGCTACAATACAAGTATCAAACTCGGTAGTAAGTATTACAAAGAACATCACCTGTGTATCGCGAATTCCAGGACCAGCAGCCAAGAGGACCACAAGATGGAAACCCTTCATTAAAAAGTTCGCGATACCACTTCCTCTGAAACATAAAGTGCACCAGTTTTACTTGGCAATTCAAAAGTTGCGACACCACTACCTCTGAAACATAAAGTGCATGCATTCTACTAGGGAAAACAATGATGAGCCAGGAATGAGAATGTTCTCACCCTAAAGGTGACACAGGCCTTGCTCCCAACTTCAAGGAAACAAAAACTACCCATCCAACTTCCAAGCCAGCAATGTTCATGCTATTTGGAGGTGTTCGACTAGTCAAATCCTTAAGAATAAAATATTGTAACTTATGACTTGTACTGACACATCAGACTCCATAGTCACTATACACACGTTCGAGTATGCAACCTTTACCTTACCCCAGTTAAAAGAGTGCAGGGCTCAAAACAAAAGCAGATAAAAGCGGGTGTACAAATGGCAATCAGTAGTCAGTACTGTCAATAATCTAGGACACCATCCTAAAGAATTGCAGTATTGACTGATGCATATCGTGCTGTAGGCCACCATCCCCATCGAACCATTGGCCTCCACTTCGTCCTACCTGCAACCTATCACCCTTGGATCCATGGCTGTGCTAGTGTTACTAACCAAACCGTCTACAACCACCATACAATTTTATGGTAAAACCTCCAGCTTCATCCCATTTGATTCTTAACCCAACACTATCACTATCTATGGCCACAAAACACGTCAATTTGGTGATAAATGCCCCTAGTTCAGTAGCAATCAAAAAAGTCCCCAGTCAGTCCAATGGATTTCCTAAAGCAGATGGAAATTCTTGGACTGGGAAAAGAGGCATACAATAGTCCAAGTTTATGAACAGGACACAAGGTAAAATTGAGAGAGAGAGAGAGAGAGAGAGAGAGAGAGAGAGAGAGAGAGAGAGAGAGAGAGAGAGAGAGAGAGAGAGAGAGAGAGAGAGAGAGAGAGAGAGAGAGAGAGAGAGAGAGATTTTGGCAGTCAGAACTGCAACTGAAAGTAGCTCCAGTTCTGAATTTTAATGCTCATATAGTGGGATGCTATTTTGCCCACTTGAACTTGAGGATCAGGATCAATCCACCCGTGATGTAGAGAGGAAAGGCACTCCCTTGCCTGTTATGGTATTAATTTAGAAAAGAAATCAAATCATATGTTTTTCAAAATAAGTGGCATCAACAAGACTTAACTGAAGCCAAGGCCTTCTCCTCTAGATGTGCGGGGGGAACCAAATGCCATAATTGGGATATCAGCGATTAAGTAAACTTGAATCACTATTGGGTGAATCCCCAAGTTCCCTCTTAGCAACTGCATGTATCTAATAGGCAAAGGATCAGATTCTCAGTGACTTGAAATCATTTCCGCAGGAAACAAAATTTACTGCTAACAATATAATTGCATAACATGAATAGTCACAATATAAATAAGGACACAGAATCAACCTGATTTTCAAGTTTCTCTAGGTCATCAACCTTGGTTGCGCCATCAGCATCCAGCATTAGAAGTAGTTCACCACGTGAATGAAGCATCCCCTGTTTTACAATGCTTTCGCAGAAGCAAAGTGCTAAATCAATTATCGTTTTGGATTAAAGAGAGCATACAAACCACCAATATGCTCAAGAAATTCTTCTAAGTAAATGGTTAAAATCAAACTCACTTTTCTTATAGCTTCTCCCTTGCCATGATTTCTTCCCAGAAGGATAACCCTTACATTTTCTACTGTGTATCTCCTGACAAAATCAAAAGCTACTCTCTTTGTTCCATCAGCGCTCCCATCATCAACAATCACCACCTAAATTCAAGAATGCTTCCATTGAAAAGAACTTGAGAAATACAAGACAAAAACAGATAAATTCACCATCATAATATCATGTCAAAAGGTAATCATTCAATATCCAAAGAAGCTTATACAAAGAACTACCCACTTAATCAAACACATTAACAGGACACCCGATGTCAGATCCTCTACGATGGTATTTGGTGGTGCTTTGGGTAAAATTCAAATAACTTTTAAACGCAATGTCAAATGAAAGCATTTTCTTAAATTCTCGGGAATGAATCACAACCATCATGATAAGCTCCAAACTTTTCAGAATGACTAAGATAATCATCATTCAAGGAGTGATAATTCAGTGAGGAACCATGCAAATTCAAACAAGGAGATTGGTGAAGATTTGCAAATCAGGGCTCAAGCTAGTACCAACACCCTGTACTTCAAGATGGAAATTACTAGATTATTAGAACTTATAATTATCATGTAATCACATTTTCTCCTACGTTAATATTGCATAACTTCCTGCAGCACCCATACAAATAGTGAAAAGAAAGATTGTGTCCGTTTGTTGGAGTAAAGGTCATATTTCAGTCAAGACGAACACCAAAAGCAACACCCCCTGTTGAATGTCATCACACCAACTTCAAGACTAAAAGAGATACTATTACAGGCTCACAAACACAATTTTAGTACTTCTGTGTGCCTGTATATTCAATCCAGACAGTGCAAGAAAATACAAATAACAAAATCAAACCATACCTCATATGAAAAAAGACTTTTCTTTTTGATGCACGCTGTTGAAGATAACTGCCAAACATCCAAAATTTTATAATTTTAATCAAGTTGGCTACTCGTCGCAAGAATCAAGAATCCAATCAACTAGTTACTTCAAGCAAGTATCAGAAAAGAAACTAAAATAACTGATTATAAAATCACCAACGCAATTTTTTAAGGAGATAGCAAGAATAAGTTATGCTATCAGCTGAGGGACTTGCAATTGCAAATATTATTGAAGCTCCTTTGTCAGAGTTGAAAACCAGGGTAAATCCCAAAGAGGCGGTCAAGGATGTACCGGACACCGGTTTAGCCGTTGGGCCATCCGAATCAAATCAAATGTCATACTACATCAAAAATAAATCTAAAGAAATATCTATGTTCAACTTTGGCATTAAAACAGAAAGATAATCTAAAAAGCTACTTTTTGTCTAACAGGGATTCCTTGTAATGTATCTAAAAAGCTCCTTTTTGTCTAACAGGGATTCCTTGTACTGTTTTCTTTATTTATATAACAAAAAGGCATTGCAAATATGCTTACAAGATGAAACAGCAATTATCCTACTTTTTTTATTAGAAGCTGAACTGTCAATACCCTTCCTTTTTATTACATCATTGAAAATACCAACCGATTTCTTAGAAGAAGTAACTTCAATTAAGCATGGAAATAGCCATTACATCAGCAGCAAGGATTGGTGGTCAGCAGGCAGCAACAGCAGCACAAGACCATGAAGTAGAGAAGACAAAAAGGGCAAGAAGCAAAAGGCACTCAGATGCAAAGACGCTATTCAAGGGCTTATGCCATTTTAATATCAGCCCCTCGTCAGAAACTCATAAAGATTGGCTAGATGCTAGAGGTTACGAAGCCAGCTGCACATACTGCACAGGTAATCTACCGATGTGGCCGTAAACTTTGAACTGGCCAGTTGCCTTAACTGCTAACTACAGGTGGCTGGTTAGATGCAGTTCTCCTGGCTTTGATTATAGTCTATAGAGTCCAGTTTCTAAGACTTATAGGGTTTGGAGGGAACACTGACCGGCCAAGAGTTTAATAGCTTGAATCAGCTCAGGGTTTCAAACTTTGCAGCTCCGTAAAACCCATAACTAAATCAAGCAGAAATTGAGTTCGAAGCTAGTCATCAGAAACACAAACTAAAGTGTGGGCCCACAAGTAAAATTCTGGTGGCCTGTGACAGATTAAGGTGATAACTATTTATCGGTCACTTTACTCAATCTTCAACTTACTTTAGGGTCTCATCAAGAGCTCCTGGAAGCCTATGCTCTTCATTGAATGCAGGAATTATCAAAGATATATACTTCTCAGCTGGATCAAAAATGTAAGGACATGGAACCTGCAACAAATTCCTCGACCAGAGTCAATAAACTTGTGAACAACTATAAATCTTGGTTAAATTTGGACAACAAACTAAAAAACCTACACATTGAAGATATAAAGAGCTCTTTGCAGAATGTAGAATATAAAACATCCACACAATGAAGCATATAAAACATCTACTCTATCTCAAATTCTCAACCATAACACCTAAATTCCAAAGCTTTAGAATCAAAATAGAAGCACAGCAAATCCCCTTCCTAAAGATCTCATCTAACACTGAGCATCCCACGATAAATTCTCTTCCAAAAGATCTATTCTGACACTAAGTGCCATAATTCTCATTGTTAGAGCATCTCTACTGGCTTTTGCCATTTGGCAATGCTAGTGCCAAGGCCTGCTACTTCACTGTTTTTAGCAAAGTTGCTCCACTAATCCAATGCTATTTTGACAACTGCACTCTTAGATCAAAAGCATTGATGATAGGGCTGAGCAAAAACCCACCCAACCCATTTATCCAGCCCGACCCAACTTGATCTGAGTCACTACGGTCATACAGTCAATAGCAGTTTCAAACAGGTAAAAAATCTCGGATTGTCGGTCAGCGTTGGTGGTTGAATACTCCCACCCAGTGAAAAATGACCTGACCAAGGATATACTAGTAGTCTAGTAACGTCCACATGGCATTTATCACATCTTCCAAACTTTGTACACGTGTGGCAATTTAATTGGTAGGATCAGAAATCATCCGTCTTCTCTTTACTCTCTCTCTCACATGTTGCACTATGTGAACTCTCTCTCTCACATGTTGCACTATGTGAACTCTCTCTCTCTCTCTCTCTCTCTCTCTCTCTCTCTCTCTCTCTCTCTCTCTCTCTCTCTCTCTCTCTCTCTCTCTCTCTCTCTCTGAGTAGTTGGCAGACTGATAGCAGAGATAATAATGACACCCACTTCTCTCTTTTATTATCTTCCACACCCAGTTTTGTTTCTCCCATGTAAGAAAATGAAAACACAAACTCTCTCGCAAAACTTCAAACACAAGCAAATTGACAAAGATGGCAATGAAGAAAGTCCTCCCTCCCTCCCTCCCTCTCTCGCGTTCTTTGGAAGAAAATGAAAACCTTTTGAATCTCACCCAACGGAATCTGACCAAACCCTTCCGACACATTTCATGGGGTTTCGAACACATGTTTGGCCGAAAACAGGTGGTGTTAGTCACAACCCAAAGTGGTCCGGTTGGGTGACGGGTTTAGGGGACCGACCCGTGCACACGCCCAATTAATGATGATGTGGCTATTTGGGCAATGCCACACATTCTGCCAAATGTGGCACAAGAAATGGCACTGCCCAAAATTTGGCAAAAGGTTTTTGTAACCAGCGGAGCAGCTGTTCTATCTTGCTACATTTTGGCTATGGACAGAGGTTTGCCAAGTGGGTGGCGATGCTCTTAATACTACTGATCTGGGGAATTTGGCAGATTTACGGTGGAAGCAAAATACAGAGAACTTGACCATCAGAAATGACTAGCTCTTCCACTTAGTTATAGCCCAATTGAATTCACCATCCCTTTCCACGTGCTTGTCAATCAAGCATTTTCAGATAGCTATTCACCATAGTTTTTCCAACTACAACTTTTCCCTATGCTTTCTAGGAATGGATCCTCTGTTCCTTTGTTGCTAAAGAAGTGACACTCTACTCACTCAGCTCGGCCCTTGGCCTGTACGACATGAAATCTTCTAAACTATTAAACTAGCTATGTGAGACGCTTGAGACTTCACCATTTTGGTACCAGAATGCCATCTCTAACCAAAATACCTATGTTGGAGTGAATTTAGATACTGTTGACTTTCTTGTTAAACTACGCATGAAACTTCCATTTCTCCATAGAATGCACAATGTCACTCCTTGAATACCAGACATAGGGAAACAAAAGAAATTTTGAAGATATGTGAAATCTAACAGGAGTGACACTCAACTAACCCAGCTGAGCTCTTGACCTCTACAAGAAGGAATCTGCTAAACTATTAAACTAGTGGCGTGAGATATTTGCCACTTTCATAACAGAATTTCATCTCTACCCGTGTAAGGAGACTTTTGCTTCCTGCTCAATTGACTTATTCACGAGAAGAAGCGGACACACGTAGATATTGTTGACTTTCTTGTAAAACCTACACGTGGAACTTCCATTTCTCCATAGAATGCTCCACATAACTTCTTGAATACCAGACCTAGGAAAACAAACTAGCACCCGAAAAGTAGAACGTGACCTATATCTACAAACTAGCGCACAATAACTGTCGGCATAACTTTGTTTACAGTATGCCAGATTGCCCATGCAAGAGAAGACCAAAGACAGAGCAATCTGTAGAATGAGCTTTAAAACTACCTCGTGTAACTGTATCATCATCACCACCACCTTTTATATCTTCCTGTACTGATGTGGCATCTTCTAAAACTCTTCAATTCTAAAAAGTCACAGAACTCAAAAGTGTCTAGCCCTCGTGATTGCTGTAACATATCATGTTGTCAACCATATGACTCCAAAAGCGGCATTAAGGGTTTTGTTTGTCCAACAATCTCCTCAGGAAGTGTCCTGTTTAATTTCACTAATTCCACTTGTTCTTATTCTTTTTGCTTGAAATTTCAGTAACAGATGTTCATTTCAAAAAACTTAGATTGTCTTCGCACTAATTGCTACTCCTATGCTCCAACAATGTAAGAACATTTAATTGAGGTTCAAGTTGCATACAAACATGCGCACCGATTGCCTACATACAATAAAGAGAGTCATTGCACCCGGTACACTAAATCTTTTGAACTTACTGGTACATTTACTCGGTTAAGAAATTCCAGGTTTATATGTTCGCTAACATTTGCAAGAATTGACCGCCCCTCTTAATTCGCATCCAAAAATTCTTAATTGCATTACATTGAAAAATGCTAACCACGAGCCTACAACCCTAAGGGTGACGTACAACATCGATTTCTGAGGAAAAGTATATTATTCATGAAAGTGTATTGACATCCGCGATACGCTTATTGAAATTCTATTTGGACATGCATATTATCTGAGCCGCGGTTAGCAAATCCGTATTTCAAAAAATGTAAATCGCACAATTTGAACAATATTGCCAATTTAAATAAGTACGTGAAATCTAACAAAAGAGTAAAAACAGGGTTTACCTGTTTCAGTGAATTTGGATCCTCCAAGAATGGATGACCTTCTGCGTGCCTGGTGAACGATCCAAAACTAACACATTAACAAAAAAAACAGCGAAATCGAAATAGCTGAGAAACATATAATCTGAGTGAAACTAGGATCTTAATCGATCATACGCGTGATTGAATCTCCTCCTGAAAGCTTCGAGCACAATCGCGGCGGCTAAACCTAAAACGAAAACTAGAGCAACGATTGCGAGGGATTCGAAGATCGTCCATAGAAACTCCATTCTTTATTTCCAGATTTCGATTCTCGTCCAAGATAGATCATCAAACAACGTTGAAGAACTCAGCTCAGCTGTGGTGAAATTCATAGGTAGAGAGCACCGAAGTTGGGCCTGGGGAAAAACGATAGATGATTTTTGGTTTGGGCTTTCGGTTTAGGCCGATTAGCTAATGTTGGTTTCGGGCTTTCAGTTTAGGCCCAATGGATCCGTTGTTGGAAAATCAAAGTTTTGCTCCTATTGCTTCTCGCTCTCCTATGAGTAAGAGGGTGTTTGGGGCTAACTTTTTAATTTTTCATTTTTTATTTTTTGAATTTTTGGATTATGGCCAAAATGAGTTTTGAATCTAAAAGGAAAATAGTAGTGTTTGGGAGAAAAATGATGAAAATGAGTTATGAGTTTTTTTTTTACCATTTTTCCCTTGCTTATAAATTATGTTACAAAATATATTTGTATCTTCCTTTTTAAAAAAAATAAAGATTGGTCTCATGCTAATGTTTCACCATTCCAAACAAAATTTCTCTCTCAGGCTCTAACAATTAAAAAAGGAAAACCCATTAGCTTTTTATTGTTCTAATCCCCACCGCACAGACCATCTTGTTCCAAACCCACCCATCGGCCCATATTAAAAGTAAGCACCCAAACAGGCTCTAAACCTGCGGGGGATAAACAAACGAATTAAGGTACACGATTCAAACCCGGAGCTGGTTCACCTAGTGTGTGCGTTTTGCCATGCTCATGTATAGATATTAGTAGTTTTGGTTCTTTTCTATCTCTGTGATGAAATCTTGTAAGTGTCGGATGGCTTTCTTTTGAATGAGATGTTGATTGTTTCAAGAAAAAAATTTTACCCAATTCAAACCCGTATTTGGCTCGGTCCAATTTCGAACAAACTGTTACTCTACTTGATGAAGAGAGAGTGTTGATGAAGGCATAAAGGTGTTGAAAAATCGACTCATGATCGACCCGATTAAAACTTGTTTTAAATTAGTGTGTTTCACTAATTGTCTTTTGGCTTATTAAATTATTACGTTTTATGAGACAGGTCATTCTCTTCACTATCAATCTAAAAAGTCTTGAAAAGTCAGAAAGGTCAGCTTAGTGGAACATTTTGATAAACACGTGAGCTTTTTAAACCAAAACTGAACATGCCAGGTTGTTCGACGCGTTTAGATTGTTCATCAAACATACATAGCGATGAAATTGCAGATACAACCAAAACTGGTGTAGATTGTATTACTATGAATATATCCTATTTTTAAGATTTGTATTGTAGACACAACCAGACTGGCAATTACAAATGTAATGTTTAGTAAGCCCCCAATTAGTACACAATGCTCTATTCTACATGGATGGTCGTACCCCTTTTCATAGAACTAAGGAAATTACGGATTGAATTAACAATACTTTCAGCAATTTGAGCACTAGCCATTGATTTTTGTTGAAAAACTCAAAGATTCCTTTCCCTCCAAATGAAATACTCCACAACAGCGACCAGAATTTTGCATTTGAAACCTTCCACCTTAACATTATGAACAAACCAGTTCAGCATTTACCCAAAAAAAAACTACCTCTACAGGTCACCTAACATTGCAAATCCATTAGCTAACTGCACCATTTCCGCCCCCATTACAAAAAAAAATAAACAATATGCATATATTTATTTTCAAAAAATTGAATTTGATCCAGTGTGCTGGATACATTTGTTTGAAGATAAAATTTTACCCACCAACTATATATCGGGATATCAAATTTTATCTTCAAACAATAGATTTGATCCAGTGTGCTAGATGCATTTGTTTGAAGATAAAATTGCACTAATCAACTATTTATCGTCATTCGAAAAAAATCATTTCCCCCCTACCCCACAAAGTTTAAGTCATTGACGAACTCTATGAAATTCATGTGTTCTCCCCTCTATGGGAGCTTTCTCTCTCTTCCTGAGAGATGCTAGGGTTTTCGTCCCTTCTACCATCGCCCTCCTTTTGACTACCCTATCCACAGATTTCCCACCTCTACCCCCTTCGCATTTCTCCTTCTCTTGGCCCCCCACCCCTTGTTTCGTTTTCCCAGGGGGAGGTGGGACCGCCACCTATAGACACCCCGATTTTGACCTAAGAAACTTATCAAGTATCCCCGATGATGAAAATGCCCGATAAGAACACACAAAGCTTGATTGTGAACTTGGAAATCCCTCCTAAACCTCTTCAAAATAAACCCAATCCCACACCACCTTCTAGTACATTCAAAACTCTCTTTATTGATATATAATATGTCCCAATCCGTTTTGAAATGAGAGAGATATGCATGTTTTACCAAAATGACTTGTTTTCTCAATCGTCTAAGGGTAAAATGGTCATATATTGTGATGTACAAATCATATTGAGTTCAAACCACTTGGGTTAGAAAGTAGACTTGATAAGCTTTCCAACGCTTCAAACCATGCGCAAAACAGACTCTGGTAGCACCTGGAGCGGCCTTGCGAAGTTTCATATGTTGCACTATCTCCTAATCCAGGTGCCTAGATTCCCATATTCCAGGTGCCAAGACTCAATCCAGACGCCTGGATTCCCTATTCTAGGCACCCAGACTCACTATAGATACTTGATCCCCAAGGTGAAATGGGAGGGAAGGAGTGTCTTGGAGGATTTTTTTAGGATTTTTTTGCAGAAGTATAGTGGAGGGGTGATGATGGTCTTAAGGTGACCGCCTTGATTGACCCCTAAGCCATCTAATGACCCTTTTTGGACCTTACTTTGCCTATATAGAGCCTCTCATCTCTCTCATTTGGAGGAGATTAGTTCTCCCCTCTCTCTTATGCTGTTATTCTGCTGAATTTTTTTTCAGAAGCTACATTTTAGTTAATCCCTCTTTGATTCCTTTACTTTCAAGCATAAAACCCACTTTTTACTATACCAAATCCGTGTATCTTTATCACCCATAATCAAATTCCAACCATTCCACCTGTAATCAGTCTAGTACACTTCCAAGAGCCAAAAGCCAAAATTCAGTCCATTCAACCACTAATAGCCTTCCAAAAATCAAACCCAAATTCATCAATCAAAGCTTTGCAACATAGTTCATCTACCAAAGTGTTCAAAAAGGCTCGAGGGGGGACTTAACTGTGTTCTTGCTAGTCCTCTATACTAGTGGAGAACTTGGGAAAGGTTCAAACACATAACAAGAGGAATTTGTTTTGTGCATTAGTATCCTTTCAGGTGCACTTGGATTCTCTCAATGTAGGTGCCCGGATTCTCCTCCCATTCTTTGTGTTTTCTTTTGCTTTATTCACTATTTTTTAGTCATTTCAAGCATTAATAGGTCATTTGTGCATACATTCATCACAATGTGATCATGAGAATCATTTTAAGGCATGAAAAATGACATTTTGGTAGCAAAATCATGATTAAAATGGGGTTTTATTTTGAGATTATTGACCATATGGTATTCTTTGTTAGTTTCGAATAGCATCAGAGGTATCACAATCAAATGAATAAAATGTATTGTGTGCATATGTATTCATTATATGACTTCTCAAGGCATCACATGGTCTAAGTCTATTTCATTCTCTCTCCTTCTTCCTTCATGGTCATTAATATATTTCAAGATTCATCTTATGCTTAAAAGTGTTTAATGCATGCATTAGATCAGTTTAAGCATGATTTGATCAGGTTTTAGTGTCTTATGCATATAAGTCATCCACTCATTACGCAGCCACAAGCATCCATATCCATCTCATTAATCTTTTTGATGCATCTTGATGTTTTCGCATGAATATATAATTAAAGTCCGTCCAGACAGTATTTTATAAATCCCTTAAACATTTAGTAGAGACTGGTAATCGTGTCGGGCAAGAGAGGCGCTTTAAATTCATTCTCCTCTCGTAACCTAGCTCCCTGACTCGAGAAATCTCATCTTAAAAGACCAGTGAAATATTTTTCATGCCAAGGGCAAAAGAGTTATTTTTCAAATGGTTTATTGGGTACGGTCCTCAAACCCGGGTGGAGACTCCATTCAACCAATCAAACTATTTTCCAAAACCGCAATCAATTTCGTGGACATTTTTCGCGGGGGTGTTCACACAACCCCTCTACCTCACCTCCCCCCATTCCTAACACCCCCGCTTCCATCCTATCCAATCATCGCTTCGCTTCTCTTCCCTCAGATAACGGGCTCCCTAACCGCCACTACCCTTTTCGCCCATAACCCTATCTCTCCATCCCACAACCTTTCTCCTATGTCTTCCCTTCGCTTACTTCTTCGCACCGATTTGTTGGGTTCTTGTCGAGGCGGGGAAAGCGGATATTATGGCGGCCTGAAAGCACCCTCCGGCGAATAAGCTTCCAGATCCCTTTGGTGGCGGCAACTTTGGAGCTCGATTTCTTTATCCTGGAGCAGTGAGTCATCTTTAACTCAGTGATGAGTTTGGTTTGCTTCAGTTTTATTGGGTTTCATTAGTTTGCTTCAGTTTGTTTTTTTGTAAATTTTGATCTAATTTTTAGTATGGGTTGTATGGCTTTTTTGTTGACCTTCATCGATATATCCTCTTGCTCTCTCGCTTGATCCTGGGATTGTAATCCATGGCCATTGTGGACGTGTGGGGCCCACCTATGCTCAATGAGGCATATACGCGCCTAGAGCCTTGCGTGTCAGTGGAGGTTCTCTTGTAGTTATATCCTTGGATCGTGAGGCATTTCATTGTTTCATTATCCTTGGATCGTAAGCCTGCCCTTGTTTATGGATTACACGCGCGCTTTATTGTGTAATGGTTTTGAGCCGGGTGTCCTTTGGGATGCTCTACCACTTTCCCTTGATAGGATTCATAATCTCGTCCCATAGGTGTTGGGTTTGCTTTAGCAGGTGTGTCTGCGAGCCGGTGGCCTTATCAGCCTTTTGCCGCTCTCATTTCAATAGTTAGTGATTTTAGTTTCATTCTTGTTTTTTCGATGTAATCGGTGCCGGATGACGTTTTGAAATGATATGACATATTAAAAAAAAATGTAATAGGGTGGCTAATGTTAGAGCCAAGTATGTCCTATATTTGGCTATTCCTACAACCTAGCAAGGGAATTTTCCAGGTTAGGTTTGTAGAAGTTTAATTTTGATGTTTTTGCTTCGATTTGATCAATAAATTCACTTATCAATTGGCCAAAAAGAAAAGGAAAGAAAAAAAAGAAAGAAATTTTGTTGTTTGGTTGAGAGTTTTGAGAATAATTTTTGAAAAATATTTTTGAGATAGTGTTTGGATAGATTTTTTTAGAAAAGTAATAATTAGAGAAATGTGTAATAATAGGAGATAGATAATGAGAGAAATGAAAATAATAATTGGAGTGAAGGGTATAAGTAGAGAAAGAAATGCGATCAATGATTGGAGAGATAAGAAATGGAGAAAGAACCCTTTTTAGAAGTATGAAGTGAATAAAGATAATTTCTGCATGACAACATGGGCATGGCCCTCCGATAGCCCCAACTGCTCAGTGCAGTTTGTTTAGAGAAACCATGTTCTTTTGATTAAAAAAATAAAAATTCGAACGTTACCTCAAGACTAAGGAAAAAAAGAAGAAGAAGTGTTCCCTACTTTGATGCTATCACGTTGGAAAACTGACCACGAAACCAAATACACACATCAGATTCAGAAATCTAATCTATGAAGTAGCGATTTTATTAATTCTCATTGTGAAATTTTTTTCTTAGGTAGCAATCTTGCTAAAGTAAGACATTTCCAAAATCCGAAGGCTATAATAGAGAGGGCTTCTCAATTTAGTGTTTTGGCCAATTTTGGTCAATTTGGACGATTTTACCCCTCTATTTGGTTTGCCCGCTGTGGGTTTTTTGGTGATTTATTCGGATTTTCTTGTCCTTAACCGTCTTTTTCCGTTTGCTAATACCCTCACAAACTTTTGCCTGAAAATCCCCTCAGTGTCCCTCTGCTCATTTTTACGCTTAGAGAGAGGCGAGGCGAAGGAAGAAGTGAAGAACGCGTAGAAGGCGAAAATCGATTACTCTGGAATCGAAACTTACGCCAATTTTTGAAGGTTCCTCTCTCTCTCTCTCTCTCTCTCTCTCGTTCGTTTGGTTCACGGGGTTTGTTTGAATTCAATTTTTGAGTTTACCACGCCATGGGCTCGAATTTAGGACTGGCCGTGTGTGTGTGTGTGTGTGTGTGGTGGATCTAGGTTTGTTTCCAAACATTCTGAGACTTAGGTTTCGATCTCGGATATCAATCTTTGATTTTGCATCTCGAATTTAGGGCTACGGTTTGGATTTTGATTTCAAAAGTTAGAGCTGATTTCGAACTTTTATTTGAATGCTCTTTGTGTTTGAGAACATTTGTGTGGTCGACATTATTGATTTCGTGGAGCTTATAACTTGGACATGTACTACTTGTTTACAATTCATGAGATTTGGGATGCATTCTTCTACTTTGAACATGATCGCCTTGTCCTCTAATCTTAAATTAGAGAAATTTGCAAATTTATCTTACATGTATAGAACTTTTTTCCCATTTGAACACTTAAAGATTTAGTATTGGTAGAGATATCATCCAGGTTATTTATTTGTTGTTTTGAATTGTCATATAACGGTCTTAATTAGTACTAGATGTAAAACTTTTGTTATCAACAAAATTTCTGTAAGTGAAATAAAAATTTGACTCCTTGACTTGTTTAGGAAGCTTAGAATCTAGAATTGAATGCTGATTAAATTAGATAAAGTAGACAACGTTCATCCATTGGTGATAGAGGTATAGGTTTGACAAATACAATATTGCAATCGATGCGGCCGACATTACCAAGAATCAATTCATTTTTGGTGCGACTTTCTTAAGCCTCTCCATTTCAAAGCTCTCTCTCTCTGTTTCTCTCCTCTTTCCATCTCTCTCTTTTATTTTCGGTTCAGGTGAGTTTTAATCAACATTTTTAGTACTTAAAAGGAATGTGTGCTTTTGGCATTCATTTTGTTTTTTGTTAGATCTTTTATCATGAGCTAATTGAGGCTTTGTTCAAGTTTGAGCCAAGGTATTTATAGCCTAATGTTGATGTAGGAAAGTCGAAATCGGCAAAAAGTTATTTTTGGGTTGATCTATTACGAGCTAATGAGCCCTCGTAAAACACGTGCAATGAGTTAGTTTTGAGAATATGTCAGTTTTTGTTCTTTTTGATACATTCATCTATTATTAGCTAAGAATATTTTTGGTGGCATATATAGTTTCTCATGTGGTATCTTTCAATAGTTTACCGTATCGGGGTCAATATTGTTGATTGTCATAATTTAAATGATCAAATTCGATTTTAGTTGAAAATGTCCTGCCATTTATATGTTAATTTGCATTTTATATGGAGATTTTAGCTTACAAGAATTTTTTTGGATAATTCTTACAAGAATTTTCATTTGGTCTTACCGTTTAAAGGGTAAACATTTTGATATAGATGGCAATTTTAAGCTTCTTAGCTTACTACTATGAAATGATCTATAGTTTACATGAAACTGCAATATGTTTTATTTGTGTTGTAGTCTTAAAGGTAGTCTTTTTTTTTAAATAGAGATTAAATAATTTACACTGCTTTGAACTCCTCAGAGTGACACTTCCAAGTTATAGGTTGGAATTTAGGCTTATTCTCAGTCCTTGTGTTGAATTTTCGCAAGTGATCACTGAACCTTCAATCGTTTAGGAAATGAGAGAAGAATGTTACTCAACGACTCTCTTTGGATCAAATTTTTTTATCGTTTCTGCAGTTGACTTTGATTCAAAAATCGTTGACTCTTTTTTTAAATTCCATGATATAACTTTAGAACTCCAATGTTTGGCTTTGTTGCTTGCTTCCAAAGCATTTTTATTCAATCAGAAGGTATTTTTTTTCTTGGCCTTTGTATTTGAATGCTGCTCATTTCTTTTTCATGTGGTTTTGAGTGACAAGAAAATCAATTGTAGAGTACTATTTTGATAAAATTGATTAATTGGGAAGTACACTCAGATAACCGTTGTATGTGGATTTTGCTTAATCTTGAATGTAGCTTGCAAAACAGATTGGGATTGATCCTAATAAAAGTAGAAAGAAGATTGGACTGGTGATGGCGGTGACAAAGATGGAGCCATGAGAGAGGGAGAGAGAGCAGTGAGCGGATTAGAGAGAAAGAAGGTGGCGGCAGCAACTGAAGATAGCGATGGAGGTTTTCCTTTGTAATTGTTGCTACATACTGACATACCCAATTTCTATGCAAACAAAATCAGACCAAAATTGAGTAGGTATATCTCTCTCGTCAACAAATCTATTTGGTGTTCTTATGCTTAACTTAGATACTTAAAAACAAAACATGATATGTTGAGAGAATTGGGACTTCCGATCCACGCAATTTAAATGGATCTATTTGGTGTTCTCTTAACATGATTATGTCGAGAGAATTGTTGTTCTTATCTCTTTTCAACAGGCACATCGTGTGTCTTGCAAGTTGAGAGCCTCTGACACTTGTAATTTCTTTCGTCCAGCTTTTGTATTCACATCTATCTTATTTTCTCAATGTTTTGTACTTCTATGCTGAGTTTTCCTAATTGCTTTTATTAAGTCCTGTTTTGTATTTGTACGTGGATGATTTCACAATCTTTTGCTCAGTTTCAAATGTTCAGCAACCAACTGGGTTATCATATGGGATTTCCAAACTGCCTTTATTAGTTATGTGAGTGCTTAAATGTGAGATTTGTTTGACAAATGGCATTTGGCTTTTTGCTAACTCAATTATTGAAATCGTGGTTTTCGGTGACATGGTTTAGTTTCTCATCCGTTTTTGTGTTCTTTTTTGTTTGATTTTCCCCGAGTATGACCCGCTTTTTTTGATTTGAAACAATCATGTGTAGAGGCTTTGATAAGTGAGCTGAATTTTACACATCAATAGGTTTTCAAGCATTAGGAAAACTTTTTCTAAGTGCAATGCAATGGAAATTTAACCAAAGTTGGACATCATCTAAGCAGGTACAAACCTTGATACTACAAGCTGATACAAGGATCTTCATCCTGAACATTAATGGTTTTTTTTTAACATACTACAACTTCTTCTTAAAGCCCAATGTGATGAGAGCTACACCAAGATAATTCAAACATTAAGCTGATCTAAAAGCTCCAATTTAAGATCGTTCCATGGAGATGGTCTAAACCAGAAGTTTTTGAGAAAATTCCTTTTGGCCCACTACCTTTCTCATGCATGGACGCATCAAAGAAGAATTTTCCATAGTTTCCTTCCAAAAACCACTCTCACCCCCTCCTTCAAATGGAGGAGTATTAGCTGCATATTGAGTAATTAATAGAGTTGTTGAATGTCAACCTCCTGATAATGTCACCGATAGCAACTTCTCTTGAGCTATTCATTTTTATGAAAGCATAAATAGTAATGGGCCTAGACTTTGATTTCATAAATTCAATACTATCTTCAATTTTCTCGAAAAGTAATTATTGGAAGCAAAGGGGCCAAGTATTTCTCCATTCATGATTGCAGCCTTGGGTGGGGATTAACCAAGATTGTTGGCTCAATGAACAGACAATCTTCATCTATTGAGCCACCATACACAATTGAAGCATTTACGATAGGATCAGCTAGAAAAAAATTCAATATAATTAAGTGTTTTTTTTTATATTATCCTTGCCATACTATAGCCTCTTTTGGATTTTCTTCGAACACTTTCTTGTGGAAAACCCACGGGAATATTACTTTTGTAATTTTGTTACTCTACCTAACTATACCAAATGCTCCCTGTTTTATTTGTCTAAACTTACTATTATTCATGTTGCCTTTTTGCAAAGTTTGGTGGATGTTGTGTAATGTGGTCAAAATATACTTTTACAACACAAACTTAACTTTCTTAGATACCTTCATTTGTGGATTTAGCTTAACTTCTTTGGGGAAATTTACATTCACATGTCCACCTTCAAAAGTGTGGTTGTATTTCGGAGAATGGATCTTATCGTGCAAATGGAAATGGAAATGCGAAGTAGCATATAAAGAGGAGTATTTTGTATGAACCTTACATTGGGAAGCTTGTGAAAACGCGTCTTTGAGTTTGGTTGCTCATCCGATTTGAGGATGGTAGAGAGAAAAATATCAATCTCGACGGGTAAGTCTCATACTGTTCTCATTTTATAATATTCTGATTATGCATGCGAAGTTTCATTGGGAAACAAAAATGGAAAGTGAGAGTGGTAGAAAATGATTTCACATAATGGAAAAAAGCGGGATTTGTGTAAAAGTTCGGGAAAACTTTCATTCTACAAGTTTAAATTGTCTTATCCCACTATGAAATTGAATGTGTGTTTTTTAATTTCTTCTTCTTTGATCATGAGTTTATATAATGAGATTCTAGGTTTTAGCTTGGTGCTTTATTATGTTTTCGTTAACTTGCATCCATTTCTTTCTTCTTAGGTTTTAATTTTGGTGGAATTTGGCTTCATTTTATAATGCACTTCAAGGAGATGACACAAAATATTGTACACTGTCTTTTAAAATAGTGTTCTCTTATCTAAGAGCTAGCCGAATGGTTCACGATGACCACTGAGTCTACCTCAACAATGCCTAAACCATAGCCAAGGTATCAAATAGGCCCCTGGCTCTGCAGTGCGACATCAAAATGAGCATTATCAACTATCTTGCTATACTTGTTATTTGTTTTTAAGTATATTGGGTAAGTGGAATCTCAAAGCCGCCAAAGAATAAAAAAAGGAAACAATTGAAAACCCATTGAATGTTTCTGTTTTTGTTATGTATATGTTGAGATCTTGTAGTAGTTTTATTATTTAAGCAAGTAAGATTATAGGGTAATGAAACCCATAACTTTTTTCTTCTAGATCAGGTCGACGCGTTGATTGATTATTCATATATTGATATATAGGAGTTGGGAGGGGCAGCATTGATCCTTTCTTTTGCAAAACTAAATAGGATCTACAATTTTGTAATCTGTTTGGTGGTCCCATGTTTAAATCTTGTTTTCATGTTCTCTCTTACTTTTTGGATTTTCCAGAAACCTGTGCTTATTAGCTATTATTGATTTTTTTTTGTTTGCTTTGTTGCTTAGGACATGATGAATGCTTCGGATCACTTTGACAACCCAGACGATGAAGATGAGTCTGCTGATTCCGAGGATGAAGATGAGGATACACCTACTCCTCTTGAAGCAAGTTGAGAAACCCGAAAGTTTTGTTGTTGATATGGAGAATCTTTCAATGTTGAATGAATTCATTTGAAGAACACCCAAAAACAGGATAAAACTTCGCACAGCATACACGGCCCTTTAAACTAGTATTATTGAATATAAAACTTATAATACATTCTTTCGATAAAAAAAATTAACAAAAATAGGCACACAATCTTAGATAAAACTTTCAAAGTGTGGTTTATATTGACTAATTGATTGACAAATCTTTAGAACGACCGAGATGGTTTATTGATGCCTTTTTAAAAATATTTTTCCAAGACAGTTAATAATAAAGAAACAAATAGGAGTAGTTCATAAATCAATATTTTTAAATGAACCGGTCAACGAAAATTGAAGCACATAATTAATTTTAATTTTTTTTATATATATATATATATATATATCAAAGCGTGTAAGTTAAATATTATATGATATTATTGATTTTTTTTCATGCCCCGCTTGAATACACATAGGGATCTAAACAACAACAAAGTTCAAAGAGTGGAAAAAGAAAAGGAATAAAAGCGTAGTATAATGAGCCAACGGTAAACTAACGGCTAGCTCCATGTGCACCTTAACAAAGCATGTGCTAAAGACCAAAACGACTAGTACAGTATTAAATAGTCACCGACTAAGTATTAAAAAGGAATAAAAGTATGTTCATCACACCAAACCACATAGCCCTATGATCCCCCCCGAATAGCTTAGATTGGCTTAATCACCTACTTAGATTATATTTTTTAATACAAAATTCGGCCATTTTGAATTATTTATGTTTTTATTCGAAAAAAATGATTAAATTTTTTTAGACGAACCAATAATGCACAAATAATTACTATAAAAACAACAAATGTAGAAATGTAAATAGAGAGGAAAAAAATTCATACCAAGTTTATTAAGTCAAAGCAGGGAACCGGGGTCCTATTTATAGACAGAGTAAAGTTCCATATGAACTTATCCAAAAAAAAGTTGATAACATCGTAAAAGATCCACACAAATGCTCTTAAAATGTACCATAATTGAGGTTCTAAAATTTAGCAAACCATTTCGATCAATAATGGGGCCTACCACCTAAAGCTTTCAATCATGAAATTTCCAAGCGTAATTGACTCCTAACCCATTAGCTAAATCTAAGTAGTTTTGTAGCTAGCTCCAAATGAAAACCAAACATTCTTAGGGTGAGTTTCTGAATGGGTTTTATCTAGATAGCAAAAATCTAAGATTTTATCAACTCTCCTCAGGAATGGATAAAAATAAAAGCTTGATTTTATCAGATTTTGATAAAATCTAAATAAAATCCATTAAGAAACTCACCCTTAATCTTTTTAGACTTATCAATTTATGAGACCCATCCTATTTATTTTTTATTTTCCACAAAATAAAGAATGTTTTTTAGGCCCGTTATTGAAGTCTATATATATTTTCTAAATTTAGCAAGTTCTAAGAGTGAAAAATGAGACTCAATTAAGCTTATGTGTACATCTTAAAATAAAACAAATTCCGAATTGACTCTTAAGATTATTCAAGGTGCATTTAAACTATTTCGGACACTTGATTATTAAAAACAAAAACTTGTTGATTGGAGTAAAAAATTTCAATTGCGAACGCTAAATTTAAGCATCCATCAAGGGGGAAATTTAAGCATCCATCAAGGGGTAGAAATAGCTGATAAAAAAAAAAAGGGTGGGGGCGGAAAGTTGACTAGATTTTGGCCGACATTTGGCTTTCGAAAAATGAAATGCATGATGAGTTCCAGAAAGGCATCGAAAAATGCGATTTCAAAAGTCATTCCCGTGTTGGCGTGATCAATAGTTTCTTCTTTACTTTTTTACAACAAGTGTCATTAGCGGCGCTTACGCAATAAAGTTCATTACTCCGAAGAGCATCTCATCACGAGAAGTAAATGTCATTGATGACTAAATTGTTGTGTGAAAGGAAAAAAAATCTCTCAAAATTAGACTCAATAATTTTTTTGTAAATCTCTAAAAGTTATACCTTTGCTACAGTAACTCGGTAAATTCTTTGAGTCACTATTCATAGGTTAAAACAATTCTCGCTATTGACTTCGGAGACTGGAATGTATTTTGTGATTTTTTTGAAAAAAAAAGCCGACTTGTTAATTTATAAAATATATTTTAGGGTTAAATTTAAATTTAGTACTTGTCGGCGCGATAATGATCTGCAGGCCATCTCCAAAGAAGTTTTAGCTATCCCTTGGGCTAGAAGAACAAAATGGCTAACCCAAAACGCATATTTCTACTGACCCAACGTTGCCATCTGCCTGGCCAAGAAATTCGCATTTTACTCTGATTACCTCCGCCACGATGACGAGGTATGGTGAGATCAAATAATAATCGCTCTCAACGCCTCTCTCTCTCGCCGGTAAACGTTGCGGGGAAAAAAGTGGGCCGCTCTGGATAATTGCGATAAAATCTTTTTGAGACACCATCAGAGCGTATATTTCGGCGAGGCGAGAAGATTGGTGCAAGATATGTCACCGTCAGAGCTTTGTGGCTGCGACGCCGGTCAAAGTGGAAGCGTGCAATGGAAGTAAAATCTACTCGTGGGACGTGTCATGAGCTCATGAGAAGCCGGCGCATCACGCGTAAAGAAGATGACACAAAGGAAGATGGCGAGGGACGGATGGCTATACTACTGCGTGCTGTTGCTCCTCCCATTTAGCCAAAGCCTCTTTTTTCTCCAAAATGGAGATAGAGAAAAAAGCGGGCGTTGAAAAGTGTTTCTAACTCAGTCATTTTGCCTGACGCATGTTTGTCGAAAATTCATACTCTTATAATAATTTACATCTTAAAAGAGATACCGTGCTAATCAAAGACAAAAAAGTAACCGGTACCTAGACGATTAAATGAACTCTAACCAAGTATGAATGCACAAATAAACTTCCAAAACTACAGATTTGACAATTCACCTTGAGTTACCCTACCAAAAACATTATGCAGGGTTAGAACGTTTTTGCCTCGAATGTCATTGTGAAAAAACACGTTTAAATAACTCAATCTGTAAACAAAATATTCGTCGAGCGTTTATAGTCGTTAGTTAGAATGGTAATTGAAGGTGCTGTTGACTTTATTGGTGGCATACATTGCTCCTAGAGGTGCCAGACATCTGCCCGGACGGACGGCATTTAATCCAATCCTAATGGGCGAAGCCATTTTTTAGAAAATACAATCCGGTGTCGGACCAAAAGCCTCACTTGCGTTTAGGTTTAATCCCGATCCGCGAGTCACGGATCGGTTCCGATTTTATCCACGGATTACATGTTATATAAGACATTATTATTTACAGTAGTCGTAATCTGGCATAAAAATAAATCAAGAAGCATCCCCAAGTACATTATTCAAATTCTATAAATACTAAGGACACCACAAGTTCACAAACACAGAAGTTCGAAACAGCTAATTCCTATTTTGAAACTAACACATCAACTTGAAACATAGGAAATCAAAGTAAAGAGCTCCCCGTATCTAATTAGAGAAGATGCATTCGTTGGAATCTCACACTAATGGGTCATCAATAAAAATACAGATCCAAGTTTTGAAAGAGATTACAGTTTACCCCATAGTCTGTGTAGTAGAAGTTTATGTAAAATTATGTGTGTGTGTGTGTATATATAAATAAATTTTAAAAAATTATATATAATATAAATCTCACGGTCTGGATCGGTTAATCCACGGTTTCGAAATCAAAATCCGTGTCCGGACCGCGAGTCACGGTTTACTATTTTTTCAATCCGTGTCCAGACCATTAATCCACGATTAAAATCCAAAACGCACGGATCGATTCGGTCCGGACCGGATTCACGGTTCATCGATTTTTTTGTACAACCCTAATTGCTCCTAATGAATTGGAGTACTTATGTCACATACGCGGTGTCTTGATTGAGGTGTGATGAACAGCTGTTTGTTGGACTTCAACTAAAATATTAAATTCGAAAGTTTAAATAAAAAGAGGTTTAAAATGGAGCTTATAGCAAATTAACTTTCTAAGACTGTTTTTTAGACCATAAGATATAGCCAAAAAAAAATTATCACAGAAAAATGATACGAGTATACAGCATTACTTAAGCTGCAAAAAAAGAGCATTATTTGACCAATTTAAAATTTTGTGTTGAGATATTTTGTGCATTGAAAAATTATCCGTCTCATTAATATTTTGTTGAAAACTTTCTTAAAACAAATTAGAAGATTGATATTCATTTTCACACTTCATTTGTGTTTCAATTTTTCAATTTGTATCAACAAGAAGTTTCCATTGATATTCTAAGACAAATTGCAACTCGTCATTTCATTTGATATTATGCGGTTGTGTTTATAACATAAATACAATACACTAATTCTTTCATGGTAGGCAAACATACAATCATTCTAACTTCCGTAATACTATAGAAACAGATAAAAATGAACAAATGGACATAGTGATATTCATAACCGTCCCATGCCTATGATTCGCACACACAATGAGTGTCATGTGTCTGCTGTGCAACACTATGGGGCCCACCGGGGTCCTATTATTTGATCCAAATAGTTCATTTAGCATAATATTAAAAAATATTATGTTACCATGTTATTAAGATTTATTTGATTTTGTTTCCATAGTCTAGATTTGATTTTGTTTCTATAGTTTAGGATTTGATTATATTTCCATAATTTGGAGCTCCACTCTTGTATAAATATAAGATCCTATGTACATGTTATTTTAATGGAACACTATATTTATTCTCTCAAATTTTCACAGTTTCATTGATTATGTATATCATGAAAAAATTCATGTTGATTGAACAATGATAACTATTTGACCAATGATCACTTAGCTTATAGTTTTGTGAAAAAAAATCACCTACAACTGTTATTTAACTATTTCGTTTTCATGAAAAATGTAGTTTGAAAATATAGTTATCATTTTCTGATTAACCTACATTTTTACGTGATGTACATACTCGAAAAGAAAAATAAAAAAACGATTCAAATTTTAAAAAACCAAAACCCGAGGTAGGCCCCATCATGCTGCACAACACAAAATAGGGTACAACAATAATACATACATAAATTTTGTGCCACAACCTCACTCACATAGGGTGTAAAACCTGTAAATGTATCCATGTGGGGTTCACACCCCATGTGAATGAAATTGTGGTGAATTGTGGTATAAAATTTATGTATATGTATTTAAATAGGGTAATACCGTAATAGTGGAACAGATTCGAGGAAAGGAGGCACAGGTCACGAATCCGCGTTACTATTACAAAGGGTAGGCACAGCTCGACCAGGGTTATCCGTTTGACTTTCTTCCCCCACACGCGGCCGCATCCAGAACTCTCTTACATCGGCGGCAATTCTCAAACGCAACTTAAACCCCTCCCTCTCTCTCTCTAAAACCCATTTTCTATACGTATATAACGTTTCCTTTTCACCCCATTCCACTACTACCATCTCTCTCTCTCTCTCTCCCTCTCTCTCTCTCTCTCTCTCTCAAACCAGCCCAAACCATGGACAAATCCAAGAGAAAAAACCCACACCCACATCTCATTTTCACCCTCCTCACCTTCTTCCACTTCACCGCCGTGACCTCCATCGGCGTCAACTACGGAACCACGGCCGACAACCTCCCACCCCCGGCCCAAGTCGCCCAATTCATCACCACCCAAACCACCATCGACCGCGTCAAGATCTTCGACATGAACCCGGACATAATCGCCGCATTCGCCAACACCAACATCTCCCTCACCGTCACCATCCCCAACGGCCTCATCCCTCAACTCGCCAACCTATCCTACGCCCAATCCTGGGTCGAGTCCAACATCCAACCCATCTACCCGCAAACCAAGATCGAGTACATCCTCGTCGGGTCCGAAGTCCTCCTCTGGGGCACCCCGGCCATGTTCACCAATTTAGTCCCTGCAATGACGTCCGTCTACAACGCTTGCGTCCTCGCCGGTATGTGTGTGTGACATGTGACTTAATTTTTTATATTTTTTCCGATTTTATTCAAAAAAATTGTTGTGTGAATAATTTTCTTATTTCCCATCAGGTTTAACCGATATCAAGGTCTCCACGGCACATTCTCTCGGCATTTTAAACAGCTCGTTCCCGCCCAGCAACGCCACTTTCCAAATCGGGTGGCAGAAGTACTTTTTAACCCCAATGCTGGCCTTCCACCGGAGCACTAACTCCCCTTTCATGGTTAACCCGTACCCGTATTTCGCGTGGGCACCCGCTGACAACAACTTCGTGTTATTCGAACCCAACTCGGGTTATGTGGATCCGAATACGGGTAAGAATTACTCGAATATTTACGATATTCTGTTGGACGCGACGTATAATTCGATGAAGGAGTTGGGGTTCGGGGACGTGGAGATAGCGGTGGGGGAAACCGGGTGGCCGTCGGCGGGTGACCCGGGTCAGACTGAGTGCACGCCGGAGAATGCCCGGTGGCATAACTTGAATGTTATGAGGATTGGCGAGTCGGGTGTGGGCACGCCGTTGATGCCGGGTCGGAAGTTTGAGACGTTTCTGTTCTCGCTGTTTAATGAGGATCTGAAGCCGGGTGCGACGACGGAGAGGAATTTCGGGTTGTTCCAACCGAATCTCACGGCGGTTTATGACATCGGCATTATGCGAGCAGATCAGGTACTATAGTATACATCGGTTGTGTGTGTACCTAATATTTTTATTTTGTGTGTTTAAAATCTTTTTAAAATGACAAGCTATTGCAACTAGTACTAGTTTTCTTGGAGTATTTTCTAACATCTGTTGGTCAGAAACATACAAGCACGAGCCATACTGTTCTTTAGCAGCTTGTGTTTCAGCTTGTTAAAATTAGGTTTGGTTTATTTAATAATCGAGTCAAATTTGAATCCGAATTTTAGTCTTGTTTAGTAAATGAGTTTGCTATAGTTCAGTTCGTTTAAGAAAGCTCGTTAAGTAAATTAACCTAACTTGACTCATTCGAGCTCGAGCTCTATAAACTTCGACTCAACTCATTTGCACTCCTTCGTATAAGCAATTAAAGTCTATTCCTATTTTCCCAAAGAATACGTATACACACTTGGATTTGAGGCATTTTACAAGTGTTAACACAATGTAGTTCAGCCCTCTAATATACTGAATAGGGCTATTCAGTGGCTCAATCGAACTGTCTGCGAATTCAACCGAGATATGGTACAAATGGATATGGGGTATTATTTTTGGCGAATCGAGATAGGGTTCGGTTCACACCATTCAGCTATTGAAGAAAAAGAAAAGCAAAACTTTAAAAACTTAAAACAAAATCCTATGAGCATCTCCACCCCTTACCCATTTTTCTTACTCAAACTTAAATTTGTGTAAAACCTCTCAAAAATACACTACCTCTTTTACTCAAACCAATATCAAATTGAGTTTTATTCAAATTTTTCTTCAAATCAAGGAAGACTCAAATTTTGTAAAGCTGAGATTTTTACTCAAATTTATACTTGATTTTGAATTTGTCCATTGGATTAATGATTCACACCAAACAAAGCTTTTACTCAAAATTTAAATAAAAGTACGAGTAAGGATTGAGTAAGGATTGAAGATGCTCTAACAATGCTTCTCTTTGCTCATTTCGTCTTGCAGCCTCCGACTGCTTCTCCGGCTCTCTCTCCGTCTCCAATTGGCTCTCCGGCTCTCTCCCTGTCTCCAACTGGCTCTCCGGCTCTCTCCCCGAATCTAACTACCTCCTCGCCTAAATCCATTCACCACAGTCCTCCAACTGAACTCCTATCACCGGCCACCTCCTCCACCTCCAGGGACTTGCCATTTCTGCCATCGAGATCACCGATCCAAAGCTTGACAATTGTTTTCCTCGTTTTCTCTATTTGCTCCCTTGTGTAACTGTAGACTGTAGACTCCTCACGTACAGGTAACACCTCAACTTCGTCTTCGTCTTCGTCTTCTGCCGTATTTCTCATATTCCAGTAACCCTACTATTTACAGCACTCCATAAACCCATAGATTAATACATATCTGCACTCGTTTTTGTGGTACGTATATTGGTAATGCTTTGGTCGTTGTTGGTTTTTAGATTTGATTATGGGATTCACAACAACGATTATTGTACTTACATAATTATGTCGGGAAATTTCCAGAATCGTTCCAAATAACAGGCCCATTTGCTTTATGCTTAAACCGCCAAATTGAATTGTATCCGATTCATCTAAACCGCAACTGAGCCGACCAAACTGGACAACAATCACTACTGGGTGCAGTTGGAGAAAACGACAAACCACAGCTAATGGTTCAGTTCTGAACCGCCCAAAACCGTCCGCTTGGCAGTCCTATTAGTGAACTGTTGTCGTAGCTCTACCCATGCTCGATCATGTGTGCATGATGAGCTCGAGACTTAGTTGGCCTATTAATTGTGACATTACGTGGTGTTACGGTTCCACTCATGCACGACTGTGTGTTTATGAGGTGATGCCGGAGGCCAAAGTATATTTACCAAGAGGACAAATTACACTATTGATTTAGTTAATTTTGATTTGGTTCTCCTAGTTTTAATTTTAGCTAGTTGAACCCTCAAATTCTATTTAATCTTCTCTTTGTAAATTCTATTTAATTTCGATTCCCAAGGTTTTACAACCCACTATTAATTCAGTTTCTTGACTTCATCGTCGGAATACCATAGTATCCCGCAAACTAATTCACTTGATTGTGTTTTACTAAGGATAAATAGCTTTTCATTTACTTACTGTACTATTTGATTATGAAACAGCCCAGCGGAGGTGGTGGTAAGGGTAGTGCGCCGTCAACACCGGTTACTCCCACGTCAGGAAAACAATGGTGTGTGCCAACCGCGGCAGCTACCGAGGACTCGTTGCAGGCAAACATGAACTGGGCTTGTACTAGTGGAGGAGTAGATTGCAGTGCCGTTCAAGCCGGCGGAGTCTGCTTCAACCCCAACAATGTCAGGTCTCATGCCGCGTACGTAATGAACGCTTACTATCAGTCCAAGGGTTACAAAAGTTACAACTGCTACTTTTCTGGCACGGGTGTTGTGACCACCTCTGACCCAAGTAAGAGGGTGTTTAGATTGCTCTTTTTTTGCATTTTCATTTTTTAATTTTGGTTGGTGTTTGGGTGTGGGTGCGGGTAATGAGTTATTGAAAAATGAGTTTTTAGTCCTTGGGTTTAGAAAAGAGAAGTTAGAAGCAGAGGGAGATGAGCTTATTGGCTTTTCATTTTTCATTTTTTCCATTTTTGTTAACAGAAAAATTCATAGAATATGCACAAATCTCCCAAACAACTCTTTTATTGCAAAATACATTATGAACGTAACTCTCATACTTCAACAAATTCATAATACTTCTGGCTATAATTCAAAAGGCAAAATGCAAGCAGTAAAAACACGAGCCTCCCAAACACTCCCAAAGTAGGAATCTCATCCCATCTCCTTCCCCAAGTTCAAATCTACTTCTTTGTTACATTTCTCCACAAAATCTTTTTATCAACACAATGAATTTGTTCCCCGCCTCTATCTAAAAACTAGTTTTTGGATTATTTTTCGTATTTATTCACAAAACTTTAAATTTGGCTAATAATTTTATACTTTTTAGATTCCTCTCGTTGAGATAAGCCAAGAAACCACAAAAAATCGACCGAAAATCAACAAATGCAAAAAAAAATTGAATAAGGACAAAATCTAAAAAACCAAAAAACTAGTTTTTTCAATTTACCCAAACCACCCCTAAGTGGATTATTAACTTTTTAATTTTTCACGTTTTACGAAATAAGTCATTTTCTTCACATACATTTACTCAAAAGCCCAAATAGCCAGCGTAACAGGCAAGGGTAATTCTCGTGAGGATTGACTTAAATATTTTGTTGGAAATGCAATTTAGAATGTTGACTATGGGGAGTCAGGGCTATTTTGGCTAATAATTCATAATCAGATGATTGGATTATTTGTTTTGTCTTTATTTTATTTTTTTTTGCATTTGTTAGTTTTGCATCAAGATTTTGTGGTTTCTGGATTCCTCTCGACGAGACGAATCTAACGAGTACAAAATTATGATCAAACCAAATATTTTTTTGAATAAAGCCGGAACACTTGGATTATTGGCCAATAATCCAAGTATTTTGGCTTTATTAAAAAAAATTAAGTTTTGACTATAATTTTGTACTTGTTAGATTCGTCTCGTCGAGAGGAGTTCAGAAACCACAAAATTTTGATGTAAAACTAACAAATGTAAAAAAAATTGAATAAGGACAAAATAAATAATCAAATAATCCATAATCCGGATCATTAGCCAAAATACCCCTCAGTACGCCCTCGGTAATAGTGAATTTTGCCGGTCTCTGAGTATTGTTATTGATTTTGATCTCGGTTATTGCACTTCTCTTTACACCATTTGCACTTGTTTTTGTGTTTTTTTTTCCATGTGAATTTACAATAACATTACTAGTACCACGTCATTGGTAGTGTTTTAAATTCACATGGATACGAACAAAACAAGAAGTGCGGATGGTAATATTTTATTTACATTCGAGTATTGCAAAATGTTACTTTATTTCCATTCTGATGAGTATTTGAAGTTTTTCTTTTGTGCTGTCTTCAGTTCGATTACAGGTTAGTATGTTCTTTGCTAACTCCTTTTATTTCACGGATTACAGGTTATGGTTCATGTAAATACGCGGCTTGAGACTGGAAGCAAAAACTCAAATATGGAGAACATAAGCATTCTTGGAGAACATAGGCATTCTTTCATTTCTTTTGTTACTCGAATAATTTGTCATTGTCACTTCTTACGGTTACGTAATTCCTGTACTTCCCATTGTTCTTGTTGCTGCCAATCTCGCCTAATGTTAAACCATATTTTCTATGTTCTTGGTGAAAATGCTTGTCTAAGCACCGTTGTTAGTTTGGTTGAAAAAAAAGCCTACATCGTGAGGGTTAGGAATTCTTGAATCGTTTATCAAATTCTTGAATTTAATGAAAAAGCGGTTACAGAAAGTTCCGCTTTTTTTATAAAATCTATATCAAATTAAGAGCCGATCCCAATTGATTGAGACATAAAACTCAATTTGGTATTTACATTCGAATAATAGATATCCTTTTGTTTGTTGCAATTACCAAAGCTTCCCGAAAACCCATAGCTTCAACAAATTGAGGAGAGAAGAAGCCAGTGAAAGGGATAGACGACGCTCCCAATATCTGACCCAAATGGTTCCGAGCCGTAATTCTCACACCAAAACCACTCTCTTTCTTATTAGTTGCGCTATCAACATTAAACTTAATTATATTAGGAGGGGGCTCCAACAAGCATCAACTCATGGGGTTGAATAGTAGGAGTAACAGGTTTAGCAATGCTTGCTTCCTTAAATTCAAAGCATGAAGCAATATCTTTTTCTAGCACACTTGCACAATTTCAAACCCGGCCATCAAATAAAACCTTGTTATGTGCTTTCCATATAAACTAACAAAGAGATGCTAGTAGAGCACTCATATCATCCATGTTTCCACGGACTGGCAAAAACCGAGAGATGGTTGACCACTAGTCCATAAAAGAGAGAGAACTCTATGAAGTCAAGACAGCAGGGGAAAACAGGGATATAAGCCACAATTCCTTCGAACATTTGCATTGAAAAATCAAATGCTCCAAAGTTTCACGATGGGCATGACATCTCAGACAATAGGGTGAAACCTGAACATTTTTGTAGGTCAAATTATGTAACACAGCAACGGCATTATGGGAGCACCTCCGCACAAACATCTTGATTTTATTAGAGATAGACATAGCCCACAAAGATTTCCAGATGGAGTCAGAGGATGTACTTGAACTGGATTCACCACGCTCGCGAGAGTTGCTTGGAAAAGAACAAATCTTAGCAAAGTTGTAAGCCGACTTGACAGAGAAAATACCATTGCTCGTATAGTGCCAAAGACCTTTATCCACAGATCCATGGTAGCTAATAGGAATTGAAAGAACTGTTTCCACATCAAAATTGAGAATAAGCTATTCAATAACGAGATATTCCAGTTATGAGTTGCTCCATCAATAAGCTCAAAAAACGAAATGCACATTAGAGTGGGGAGAATCGTCTAGGGGAGAGGACTAAGAACGTTAAAAGATAGAACACGAGGGAGCCGGGGATCCTTCCAAATTTCAATAGATGCACCATTTCCCACATTCCATCTCCAACCCCTCCTTAGGATAAACGGAATTAGGGCATCCAGCTTCCAAGAAAGAAGTATTATGAAAATATTTCCCTTTAAACAAGCGCTGACATAAGGAGTTGGCCTTATGCAAGAGTTTCCACCCCTGTTTAGCTAAGAAAGCCAGGTTAAGTGAATGTAGATCCCGAAAACCCAATCCACCATCACGTTTCTTGTTACAAAGTTTGTTCCAGCTTACCCAACAAATCTTCTTCTCACCTTGTTTGGAACCCCACCAAAAGTTGCGAATGATGGTGTAGAGCTTCTTACAGACCCGTTTCGGAAGGAGAAAATAATTCATAACATAGTTAGGCATAGTAATCAAAACAGTCTTAAGCATCACTTTTCTACCAGTCATATTCAGAACAAAATCATCCTAACTCCTTAATTTGGCATTCACTCGATCATTAATATAAATAAAAATCCCCGTTTCAGATTTCCCAATAATGGAAGGTAACCCCAGATATTTCCCCCCTTATAATTCAATGCAAACATGGAGAAAGCCAAAGATACCATTTTTAACATCATCTGGCGTGTTGGGGCTGAAGAAAATAGAAGATTTATCCCTGTTCACCATCTGACTAGAAGCAACCTCATATTTGTACAAAATATTATCAATAGCATGGCAACCAGAGGCAAGAGCCTCCCAAAATAAGACTGAATCATCTGCAAAAAATAAGGGGGAGATGGAAGGCTAGTGTCGGCTAATCTAAATCTCGTGGAGGGTGCCTTCTTCTATCTCTTTTTGAATCAGGTAATGGAAGCCTTCTGCATAGAGGATGAAAAGATAGGGTGATAAAGGGCAGCCTTGTCTGATGCCTCTAAAATGTGTGAAAAATTTGCTCTTTTTCTCTATTAATAACAATTGCAAAAGACACTGTGGTAACACGTGCCATAACCCAGTGGACCCATTGATCACCAAACCCAAATTTACGAAGCACAACCTCTAAATATGTCCATTCAATTCGATCATAAGCTTTAGCCATGTCAAGTTTCAAAGCAACCCAACCGTTGTTGCCACACTGCCGATTCTTGAAAGAATGCATCAGCTCACACCCATCTTGTGACTCAAAGTTTAGATTTTATTTTCCTTTTTGAAAAAGGCAACAAGTTCAATAGAAAAACTTGACAAATGGTACATCAAGTCGAAGGAGAGGGCCAGAATGGGAAATCAACCAACGTTGATTGAAAAACAAACAAAAACAAATGGAAAAATGCCTAAACAATAGCCCCAAACAACCTTAGCCTAATTGTCATCATCAACGAAGATCATGCTATGCCATAGTCACAACTTACCACTGACAACAAAGAGCGTGACTCATGCCACCGCCGTGACCCCATATAGCAAAGCTGGGGTCAAAATAGATTAGAGAAGGTCAGACATTAACTCCTCAGTGACCAAATGTCACCTTCGTCAAGTGACAACCTAACTGGAGACTCCACAACGAACACCAATAAACTGGCATCACCCACCTCTATCTCATCTAAGCGTCCATCATTGTCATCCTACCCGCCACTACCACTTCTTAGCCACCTCCATCACCACTGTACCCACTCGACAACCTCCCAAATAAACCCCACCGCTCAACACCCATCAGCGCTGACATCCAACGCATAGCACCTTTGTAGCCTAACTAACCCCCCAAAACCACCGTTGCAAAACCCAAGCCTCTTAAAAAAAAAAAAATCGCCCAACAGCCATCACCATCGTTGTCCAACACCTTAGCACTGTCACCCCAACCCAGACCCAAACCAACTGCCAAGGCTCAATACCTCCACTATCGACTAACCGAAACCCAGATCCACCACTGCAAGCCTTCGTCTCCAATATAATTTTTTTTATAACCGGGAGATCTCTCATATTCCTTATTCTAGTGTTGTTGGAAACATCATTTATGCTACAGTTTTAGTACATTGTTCTGCCCTTTTCAATTCCTCTCACATTTTTTTTGACACGAAAATGAGAAGATTATATTAATGAATACCCAACACCATTTACAAAAACGAAATTCGTGACAAAGATCTTGGACAAAGCCAAACTAATAATCTTAATAGAGAACAAGAAACGTACAAGGCATTCGATGTGTTTCACCCTAACTCAAACATGAACTGACACAAACAACGGCACGTACAAGATTCATACCTAGAATCAGCATCTCTAAAGAGACTAAGTGCTAGTAAAAGATAAAAGACAAAAAATACCCAAACAATCGGATGGAAACATGCTCGCACCAATGAACTCTCAAAACTACAGATCTTCAAAGTCACCACAAGTTGCCACGCCAGCAATATCGTGTAGGGTAAAAACACTGTTGGCACAGATACCATTGTAAATCAACCACGCTTGAAAGTATCCAATCTGTTGACGAAAATTCGTCCAAAGACGAAACTAACAATTCTCACAAAGCGAGAGATATAACCCTCTTCAATCAGACGACAAGTCGTTGATCTGGAGAGACAAAAGAAAAAGAACGAACGAACGAAGAAAATACTCCCTCCGTCCCAATTTTATAGTTCCTCGTTCTATTCTAACCGGATAAAAAAATGATTATATCTTTCAATCGGTAATACATTTTATATGCAATATGGATCTTGTTTGATAGATTTTGATTTAATCTAATAAACAAAGTGTTCAAAATCACCTAAAACATTGTAGATTATAAGATATAACACTTTGAAAAGTGGCACGAACTTCCATAAGAGACTATAAAATTGGGACGGAGGGAGTAAATAATAGCATGACCCTCCTTTCCCACCGACATGGTTATCGAAACCCTAGGAGGGAAGAATGACAAAGTAATATTAGTGGTAGCTAAAATTTTTGAAGAGAGAGAGATAGTTGAATTCCACTTGCATCGAGACACACGACTAATTTAAAATTTTACCCCGAATCTAATAAAATTAGTACTCCACAAAACAACCAAACAATATTGTAAAAAGTCTCAACAAATTTAGGCAAATGCGACCAAATTGGCGTAACATATTTGAACAGGCTGGGAGGCAAAAATCGCACACACGAATCCGCGTTAATTCTATCGGATGTCCCCGAAGGGACAATCCGCGTTAATTAAAAGCAACAGGATAAGCTTCGACCAGCGTCCAACTTTTTTGACTTGTCCGTTAGTGCGACAGCAAAAGCAAAAAAAATCCATCACACATTTCACACACGTTGTCCAAAAGCAACCAAACCCTTCTCTCTCTCTCTCTCTCTCTCTCTCTGTAAAATCCATTCTCTCTGCATATACTCCCTTCATCCACAACCTTTCCATTATTCTCTCTCTCTAACCAAGCCATGGCCATGGACACCTTCTCACTCTTCATTTCCACTCTCTTCATCTTCTTCCACATCACCGCCGTAACCTCCATCGGCGTCAACTACGGCACCATGGGCAACAACCTCCCAACGCCATCCCAAGTCGCCCAATTCCTCAAGACCCAAACCACAATCAACCGGGTCAAGATCTTCGACATGAACCCGGACATAATCCGGGCCTTCGCCAACACCAACATTTCCCTTTCCGTCACCATCCCCAACGGCCTCATCCCTCAACTCGCCGACCTCGCCACCGCCCGCTCATGGGTCGGGTCCAACATCCGACCCTTCTACCCGCAAACCAAGATCGACTACCTCCTCGTCGGCTCCGAAGTCCTGCACTGGGGCGACGCCGCCATGGTCAACAACCTCGTCCCCGCCATGAGATCCCTTCACCACGCCGTCAATAAAGCCGGTTTCACCGCCATCAAAGTCACCACGCCGCACTCGCTTGGAATTCTGAACAGCTCCAGACCGCCCAGTTCCGCCAGTTTCCAATTCGGGTGGCAGCAGTACTTTTTAACCCCGATGCTTGAATACCACCGTCAATCCAAATCCCCTTTCATGGTTAACCCGTACCCATACTTCGCGTGGAACCCCAGCGACAACAATTTCGCTCTGTTCAGGCCTAACCCGGGACTTTTCGACCGGGCTACGGGTAAGAATTACACGGATGCTTACGATTTGTTGTTGGACGCGGTGTACGTGTCGATGAAGAAGTTGGGGTTTGGAGACGTGGAGATAGCGGTGGGGGAAACGGGTTGGCCGTCGGCTGGTGACCCGGGACAGTGGCAATGTACGGCGGCGAATGCGCGGTGGCATAACTTGAATGTGGCGAGGAAGGCCGAGTCGGGGGTGGGCACGCCGTTGATGCCGGGCAGGAAGTTCGATACGTTTCTGTTTTCGCTGTTTAATGAGAATCTGAAACCGGGTGCTATGGATGAGAGGAGTTTCGGGTTGTTCCGGCCAGATTTCTCTGCGGTTTATGATATCGGCATTATGCGACAAGCCCAGGTATAGTTTTTAGAGTGTGTTTTTACTACTACTAATATATTCACTAATATTTTACTGACGATTTAACAACTTTTTTACGTTCATCGTTCCTTCTTCGAAGCACGCACATTGTCAAATTGAGTTCTAAATTTAGATTTCAGTTTTTTTTTTTTTTGTTGATATTTTTTAAATATAAATTACGAAATCAGCTAATATAGGACGAAAAAACAACTTTCTAATTTACCAAATTGAAAACGAAAACCCACAGCATTGAGTTTCAAGCTTTTGGAGTTTGGAGGGACGGGGATCTTGCTGTTCACCGTGTCATGCACCCATCCGGCTGACAATTAAAAATACACGATGCACCCATCAAATCGAAATTTATCGGAGAGTCGGGGCTCGTTCGGTTTGAATTTTGAGAGTAATGAGTAGAGAGGAATTTTTTTTTATTGAAAATCGTACGAACAAGGTCTGTTTGCACAGTAAAAGTCAAAAGTGGCGGTAAACATTTTGGTGTCCTTTAATCGCACCGAGTAGCTGGTAGTGCAGAACACGCGTTTTGTTTGTTCGTTCACCATATTTTCGAGATTCGTCCCCACTACTTACTTGACGTGTGGCCTTTGAAACATCGATCTTTATCGTCACAGCCAAGTTTAGCTTTTCCACACTCCACATGTTTAAGGGTCCGAGTTTATACAGTTGTACTTCTGAAATTTGGTATTTTTCGGCTGTGAGTTGTCAAATTAACGAGTTATTTTTTTCATATGCATCGATTGATTTGGTAATATTTTGTTTGAGAATACCGAAAATACGTCGACATTCACCTTTAGTGCAACATTTATTGTTGTGTTAGAATTTAGGAAAGACTTGCATGGTTGGAAGACCTAGATTTAAGGGTGGCATCTTTGTAAATTTTGGTGGTAAATTTACCCAACAAATTTAGACCGTCCAAAACATGTTTGGATGGCTCGGATACGGTGACGAGTACCACATGGCAGTACACTATCTGCATGCAAGTTTTTCTTGTTTATTAAAGTTGTGTTCGAAGTGGTTTAGTAACTAAACTAATCCTGTTTAAAAACAATTGGGTACCTTCATAATTTTTTTAGTATTTAAATTTTAATTAATTAGAGTTGTATATATAATATGGGAAATTTTGTTGTCACCGAATAATTCCAGTAGCATTTTATGTTTCATTTTAGTTTAGTTCCCAAGTGTGTGTAACCATTGAGTAATCAATTGAAACAATTTAATACTCACCCTAAACAATAATTAAGCAATGGAGTAGTAGTTAATTAACAGTTTCAATGTAATCACTTCGGACAGGTTGATGCAATGAAGTAACGTATCTCATTTTTTCTCTCTACTTCAATAAAATTAGTATTTTTCACCAAAAATTAAAAGAAATGAGTTAATTAAATTGAAATACACTGAGCAAACTGAATCTTCTGTTTTAATTTTTTGAAGTAACTTACTGTTCTATTTTCTCTATAATGAATTAGGTTTGGGAATTGGGCCCCGTAGACAGGAAATGGGGGTGTTGCAGGCGGCCCTGAAGGGTCTCATTTGGACCGTCGATGTGTTTTCAACGGTCTGGTAAAATTGGTATCTTCACAGAAAGCTAATGTATAAAATCTGGACCGTTGGAAACATATCCGACAGTCCACATTTCGTTCTGCGAGACGCCCAAATCCTTGTGGATGTAGGCACGTTACAATATTGCAACGAGGTTATTGTGTATTGCACATATAAGGTGTCAATAGCAAAATTGCGGGGCATCGCGCGTGGAAGTAGCCACCCCGATGTATGCGTAACGGGCCTAACGGTGATACCTAATCGATTTGGTTGGTAATGCATTAGATTAGGTGATCTGGGAAACGGGGAAGATAGAAGATCTCACATGAATCAACTTAGCCGATAGTATTTTACTACGGATAAATAGCTTCATCTTCTTACTCAACATTATTTTGGTTACCAAACAGGCTGGTGGTGGTGCAACGCCAACCCCGGTTACTCCAACGTCGGGAAAACAGTGGTGTGTGCCAAAGAAAGGAGCTACCGATGCCTCATTGCAGTCGAACATAAACTGGGCGTGCACTAGTGGTGGAGTAGATTGCAGTGCCGTTAAAGCCGGAGGACCGTGCTTCAACCCTAACACTATCAGGTCCCACGCTGCGTACATCATGAACGCTTACTACCAGGCCAAAGGTCACCAGGATTTCAACTGCGACTTCTCTGGCACCGGTGTTGTGACCACCTCGGACCCAAGTAAGTAGTAATTTGATTCACTCTCCGTTCCCAAATTCAAAGCTTGTTCTATGTTACGTTTCTCGTTTAATTTGAGTTTCTGTAGTTTTTCTTTTGTGCTATCTTCAGTTTGGCTACGGGTTATTCATATTGCTAACTGGTTTTTTTTTTTTTTGGGCATTTCTATCACCTGACTACAGGTTATGGCGCATGTAAATACGCAGCTTGAGACCGGAAGCAGAAATTCATCATCTATGAAGACTAAAACTGGGCGTACTTTTTGCCTCGACATGGAGGTAGAAAAGAACAGATGGTTGCCGGTAGCATGGGAGTGGGCATTGTTTGATTTCTTTTGTTGCTTGAAGAGTTTTTATTGTAATTAGGGTTTAAGGAATAACTGAACCTCCCATTGTTCATGGTAGTGCTGCAATTCTAGCTTAATGTTAACCGATTTTTTCCATGTTGTTGAAGAAAATGCTTGTGCAAGCACCAGTATCTGTCCAGTTGCTAAAAAGAGCTCTTACGAGTCCAGGAAGCCTAGAATCCCGGTTAGGCCGCATTCGATAGATTGTAATACTGCCGGGGCTATACATATAATCTCATCAAATGACCATTTCAACCTAACCACCAGGCAGGAGATACACATTCTGCATCTCTCAATTATCTCAGCATTGTTCTGTTGGATTGCGGTCGTGAAAGTTGTAATCCAATCCCATGACTAATTCGACAAATTATACATACCCTAAACTTCAATGCAATGGAATGATTGTAATATCTTCCGAGATAACCCAAATGTGGAAGTAACAAGAGATGAACCAAAGCAATGATATGAAGAGAAATTTATTAACTAGTAACAGTCACAGCAATAGAACAATAATAGAAGAAGGGAAGGGATTGGATTAACATCCAACTTTACAATTGAAGATGTGGCATTGTCCAAGCAACCATTTGACTGCTGAAAAAATTACCACAATTGGGGCAAAAACATGAATCAAAGAATGGGCAAAACTCCCATCAACCACAGCTATGGGCAGGGACTAAATTCGTGATAGTACCGTAAAACCAAACAAATACAATCTGTAAAGTGATGTTTCAGGGCAAAGCAAGCACAAACCGAAGTTGGATGCCAATGCTTTAACGGTTTTAGATTGATCTGCTGGAGTTCCATAGACCCAAAAGCTGTTGTGTCTGCTGGCACACGAAAAGTATAGGAAATAATAACGTATCAACTTCCCGTAGAGATGGAAAAACAAAAATGTTTCGACCATATTGTGGCGTGTTATTGCTATACCCGATATGTGAACCTTTTTGCCTTTTTGTTTCCACTTATTTTGTATGCGTGTAATATTCAAAACCATGGCAAGAACAAGCCTGTATTAAAGAGTCTTCATTGGAGAGTTCCGCCTCTGAAACTTCAGCCTCCGATTATTTGCACTGTTAATGGGCTTCAACAGTCCGTTCACTTCAGCTTCAGAGTGGACCAAAGATTGCAGACTCTTTAGATGTCCAGTACACTGCTTATGCTCAGAAGCAGTGGTTCTTTTCAGTTCCTCTGGATTTAACTGTCTCTCATAAGGAGAGTGCCACTTAGCTTGCAAATAAGCGAGAGATCTCCATGGCGGAAGAGGCATCGAGTTCTGCTTAAGAGAAGATCTAGCAGCTTCAACCATAACTTGAAGGAATTTTTTCAGCCTCTTCATGGAACCCACGTAAACAACTGGAAGGGAGGTGAGAAGTCGATCGTAGGATTCGACGGCTCTGGCTATTTCAAAGTGGCTTCGAAAATCAATGTCAACAATTAAACGGTCCAAGCCTCCAGTGGCTTTATAATTGACCACGTCAATGTATTCATGATCCCCTGTATAAATAAGCAGAATAGGATCAGTAATCTAGAAAACTAATTTCTTATTTGATTACAAAACAAGACGGCCTCAAGTAATGTTTGATGTAGGAGTACTAGGGTATGAGTACGAATTATCACGTGTCTGTGCCTATTCAAGCACCATATATTCCTAAACTTAAATCCAAACTATTGGAATATGCATCCAAAGGTTAAGTATCGGTACAGAGACGCTTCCTGCCCCTGGCCACTTCTTTGAATTGCATCTCGTATACAAACTGTTACATGTATTTGAAAATGTACTTCAAATCAAATGGGACTAAGGAAAAATTTAAAACTCTAGTTTTCATTCATGCAAAAAGTAAGAAGCTCTTCTTTTCTATCTAATGGAGCAGCTTTTCTTCAAATATCACAGAAATTAGAAGACCAAGTATCTAAATTGAGCGCGGGTGTCAAACCCAAATTCCAAGTTCTTACACAAGTGTCAAGGGTCTAACACAGGCACTTGAGTAATTTACAATATAGCCCACGTAAAATTGGCCCTAATTCTACAAGCATGACTGACTTGTTGCCATTTTCATGTCAGAAAAAATGCCAATGTTAGAGGGAAAAAAACAAACTAATATGATACTCTCAGGGTTTTCACTTTTCATAATTGTATATAATTGTTGCATGGATCACCAGTTCTAACATTTTTTACACATGCAGCAAGTATGGACAAGGCAGATATGGTGTCTTCCAGTTCAGAGGGTGAAAAAATTACGGGCTAACAAGATGAGGTTTTTCCCCCTCTCCAGATGGCGAGATTTTTCTCTTAATATTGGAGAAAAAATGCTCAAACAAATACAAAATGCCTTAAAGAATCTGATGGCCTACCTCCAGGGACCTTCCCACTGCCCTGCCACCTAGATGAACAAACAGCGGCATCATAACCGGAAAGCCTTAGAAGCTTCACCAGCGAAAACCTAATGCAGCTGGCATTACAAGGACCTGACTTGACGAGGTGAAGGTCTGTCTCACTCATAGATAGCATAAGAGAATTAACCACTGCCAGCAAATCACTCTCATATTGATCCACAGAGAGCTTGCAATACTGTAGAATGAAGAAGAACCGATTAACACTGAGAATCAAGACTCAAATTAATAATTGAGCATTTTGGGGGAAAACTGGACACATGTTTAAACAATGGATGCAAATCAAGACTCAACTATGATAAATGTAACGCACGAACTTCACGAAGGTTGTGTTTGGATCCTAGGTTTGTTGAGGAAGCCACGGGGAGAAAAATGATAAGGAAATAAAAGAAACAAATTTTGCTTTCTGCACTTCATTATTACAGTATATACTTTCCTTTGCCTTTTCCTATTCCTCCATGGATCCATGATCCGAACAAGTGTTGCACATGAAACCACGAAATGGACTCTGTACTAAGAGTTAAGAGCAAGAAAATTCCGCAGAAAAGCCAGCTGCAGCCCACAGGAAAGCAACTATGTAAAACATGGCATTTCATTTGTGGATTCAACAAAAGTAAGCCAATTCGACTTGAGACAACTTCCCACGAGCTTTCACCAATCGTGAGAGGTTTCAAATATATTATCATCTTTCTGTAAAAATCATGTTCACTAAATGAAGGTCCAATCCAACTTTCCTATCTATTACCACATGGTTCTCGAGCACCTTGTAACATTTTTTTGGGGCTAATCATGTTGGGTATCATGGGTCATACACAGTTACACACACAACAGAGACACTAAGAGGTATGTGGTTTGGCCAAAATGCTGCTCCGTGGAGAAATCACACTATCTCAATAAACAGGAAATAATATAGGAATTAAAAGAACTCAACTCTCTTTAGCCTGGTCCGCTCAACCTGACTTATCTATAAATGTATACACATACAAAAGGGAGAGAAAAAACATGAAGGCCAGCCATCAAAGGCATGTCCATCAGCAACCCTTGGCAGCTGAGACGTTATTGGCGGTGGGCACAAGGTCACTTCTAGGGTCTCCTCCGAGGTCTCAACTCTCAAGGGTCTCTCATGGAGGGAGCGCCAAGCCTCTAAAAACAACAAAGAAAGTCTGCGGAGGAGGAGGAAACCAGCTGTAGCATCCATCCCTCCTCGGCGTGATATACAGACTCGAGACTTGCTGGTGGATTCCGGAAGGAAAACCAATTGGTTATGAAAATTTTCCAAAAACGATGCTGGAAGCGATGGAAATCGATTTCAAAAGGCAAAACACAAACAGGCCTATGAATGAATAGATGGAACTACTACAATCAAAATATTAATTTTGTGTGGGCTCCACACACCATGAGAGTGTGTTGGAGCATTGTTGTACATGTATTATTTTTGTTTGTAAAATTGTCAAATATTCATATCTCACATCCCGACTGACACCGAGTGATAAATCAGGACTCTTGTAGCACCGCCAAGTGGTGTTGCTGGCCCCTTCTCCGATTTCCGAACATCAGCACGACACAAAGGGATAATATGTTACCAATGTCGAATGGTAAATTTAGACTTTCAAATTTCAATACACACCCCATGAAGATTACTGTACTTTTTACGAATATATAACACACTTTTCTCATATACACATTATCCAACGCTCCACGGTCTGAGTTTAGTAATTTCCATTACACTGAGAGAGAGAGAGAGATAGAGGCGAACCGAAATGTTGTGGGCAAGGTGAGCAAGATCGCAAAACCCAGAATCGCTATCGCTGCTATAATGGCGTGAATGATCCCCACTGCTACCATTATTCTCTAAGAAATCACTCACCATCGCAGCCAAATCATGCTCGCTTTCATGGCTGAACCCACCGCCGCCACCCCCGCCCTTTCTCCCCCACATGTCTCCGGTGACCACGTAGACCCCACAATCCATCCCACCACCAGTTTCCCCTCCTCCGTCTTACCACCTAAGTCGCAGCATAATATGCATGCGTAAACGGAGCGTGAAAAGCGTTCACGGCCGGATACTAAAATTCGCGAGAGTGCGGATTGAGAGCGGGAACAAATGGCCCCACTGGAAGAATATGGCTATGATCACGTTCACGGCCACCGCATTTGCACTTCACCACCGACTTTTCGACACAGAAAAAACCCAAAAACCCTTAAATACCTCAAATTTATTTATTAAAAAAATCCAAATCGGAACCAACGAAATGAAACTCAATTTGAAAATTGAATACTATGATATTCCACAAATCGGACGTAAGAACAGAATTATACGCTTGAATTTCAATATGACCAGAACAGAGAACCGATCAGAAGCCAAGAACAACCCAAAAACCCTTAAATAACTCGAATCAAAAACCCAAATTGAAACCGAGGAAATGAACCTCAATTCAACCAAATTCAATTCTTCAATATTCCGCCAATCGGACGTAAGAACCGACTTCTACACTAAAATATTTGAATAAGAAGAACAGAAAACAGAAACGAAGCCAACGAAGAAAAACCTAGAATCGAATTTTGAAAACGTAATTGTAAACGTGGAAATAACCTCAATACAAGGAATTGGAATTCTCCGATTGTTTCCGGAAACCGTCGCTGGGAAATACAATTATACTCTCCAATTTTGAATTTCAATACGGAAGAAATGAATCATAAAATTTCATTTGTTAAATAGAATCGTTCGAAAACCCAGAAAAAGAATATGAATTCTCTCGTATTGTTTAAACCCACTTGGAATTTGATGGTCCAAGAGGTTAGGCGGTGGGAGAGAGAGAGAGAGAGAGAGAGAGAGAGAGAGAGAGAGAAATGGGCTTGGGGTCGAAGCAAACGAGAAACAGTGTTTATATAGACCTTGAGGATACGTGAAATGACGATATTGGCCTTCAATGTCCATGGTGACATAGAAAGTTGGGGTGCTGTAAGAGCCATGTGAACCGTTGGATGTGTTTTCAACAGTCCAAAAACGGACATCGAGTCGAAAACATGATTTGAATTGTTTAATATGGAGAGCTTGACGTGTAGAACAGCTGGCAGTGTGAAATGATCAATTATATTTTAGGAGAAATAAATGTGTATTTGTCAATTTTCCGAATTTAGAATTTCGACAGCAATATTTTGTCAGATATTAAACACATACAACATTGAGGTGCCAACTTTTTTTTGTTAATAAGCGGGCAATAATTGAAGGGAATCCGGGGTTAACGTTGTGCACGGTGCCGCGCACCCCTTGATCGTCCGATTGTGTTTTGAATAGTTCGGATGTATTTTAATTTTTTATCCGTAAAAATAAATCAAAATTGGCGCATGGTGCACAACACCTCCAAGTCCGATTAAAAGATATCCACAGTTCTTAAACCATTTATTTATAATTCCCCTATTGATTCTTAGGCCTTGTTCTCCAATACATTTTATGTCATAAAATGAGAATTCTCATTTTAGTTGGGATTTTATGAAGTGGTGATAAAATGACATTGTTTTCCCAATTCCTCTAATGGTATATTTACCAAAATACCCTCATTTTTGTTTGATGGGCAAGTGAAACGGTGTACTAGAGGGTAAAATTGTAATTTTACCTTCCATTGTGGGTGGGCCAACCTTTGACAAAAATGAGTTTGAATTTTTTTTTAAAAAGGGCAGAAAATTGGTTCCCTTCATTTTATGTATTGGAGAAGGAAGGACATTTTATGGCATAAAATGTATTGGAGAACAAAGCTCTAAAAAAAATCATTAGACAGTCTAAAAGTGCTAAAAATTGGATATTTTCAACAAAAAATTGTGACAAATCATGTAGTAATTTTTATTTTTTCGATTCCTTTCTTCAAGATAAACTAATAAGTCACAAAAATTTAACGCAAACTAACAAACACGAAAAAAATTTAATTAAAGACAAATTTAAGAATGAACTTTTAGCACCATGATTTATTTTGGAAAACTCTAAACCTGCGTCATTTAACCTCAGATATATGTGCCAAAAAGATTATAATAAATTCAAAGAACCTATTTGTCTTTTAAAAGATAACACAAAATGCATTTAGAATCAGGGGTGGCTAATAGGGGTTGTCACCTCTGTTATAATTTGAAAAAAAATCCTACTATTACATTAGAAAAAAAATAATATATATATATATATATATATATATATATATATATATATCATTAAATTATGTAACCCCGTCCCTCCTCCACGTATATAGCCTGCCTCCACCGTACAAAAATCTTGGCTCCGTCCCTACTTAATTTAGGTTTTTTGTTATGAACTATTTGAATAATTGGATCCATGCATTTAAAATAAATTGATGAAAACAATGAATGATATGGGACTCGATACTTTAGTTTGGTGGAGTTAGCAAAGAATAGATCATACGAGAGAAACAGAAGGCTCGACCCAACTGGCAAATCAAATTCTAAGTTTGCTACCACCGTGGAGGTTATGAGTAGATTAGGAGAAAATTTGGGTGCAATTAGGTACCATACACGTGGTGCCTGAGTGCACATCTCAGCCGTTCAAAACACTTTTGGACGGTCTAGATATCTCTCTCTAAATTTCGAACCGTCTAAAACACTTCTAGACAACCGAGATGCGGACAAACGTTATCTATAACAAACAATTACTTGGTTTAAATATTTTGGATAGCCTCACAAAGAGTGAACAATATAATTCAATCATAGATCCATCTCTCAAAGATGAAATCATGAGTTCTTTATATATATATATATATATACACCGGTGATCCAGTCCGGGATTCCTGATTTCCCGGACTGGAGCCTTTTTCGGTGTTTTGATGCTTTTAAACATTGTTTTGGAAAATCCGAGCCGTCCAATGTGTTCAAAAGGTGTTTTCCAAGGTCCACGCGAGAAATCTTCAAAAAAAAATACCGGGAAGGGCTTGATCCAAGCAGTTTTCGCAAAAACTTTATATTTACAGTTTTTGCGAAAAACTACTTGGATCAAGCCCTTCCCGGTATTTTTTTTTGAAGATTTCTCGCGTGAACCCTTGAAAACACCTTTTGAACACATTGGACAGCTCGGATCATCAAAAAAATATCGGGAAGGTAGAGTCCCGGATCTGGGACTCCCGGACTAGATCGGGACTCATATATTATATATATATATATATATATATATATATATATATAAAAAGAAAAGTATGCTTAACTAGTTAAACCTATCCACTTAATTTTTCTCATAGCTGCCTTTGTGTACAAAGAAACACAGCATACTTATCTTTGATTCTTTCTACCAAAGAAAAATACTTTTAAATAGTGAGTTTTGGATAGATTCAAAGTTGGTGTCATGAGCCACAAAAATAAATAAGTTTATTTGATAAAAATTCCACCTTTTATAGTACTCCTACTTTTCTTATATTATTGCACTTTTGTTGATTTTTTTATTTAGGAAATGCAAAAACTCATACAATAATACTCCCTCCGACCCTTTTTAAATGTAGACATTTTAATTTTGGACTGTCCTTAAATAAGAGTGTGGTTTGACAAGTTAATGGGTGAAAGTTTGTACAATTATTATTTTGCTCTTTTGAAAAGTTAGTGGGTAAAGAGTTAATGGGTAAAAGTCGAGGATAATTTTGAAAAGTAGAAATAAAAGTTGATGTGAAAAGTGTAAAATAGAAAAAAAAAAATTGATATGAAAAGTGTAATGATGATGGCCTTGTTTGGTTTGGTTCTTAAGAACCAGTTTTCTCAATTATTATCCCTATTTTTAATTTTTATTTTTATTTTTCTCTCTATCTCTCTCCAATCATTAATACCTATTTTTTAATTATTACCCCTATTTCTCCCTTTAGTCATTACAAAAATTAAAACTCAAAACTCAAACCAAACACAACCGATATTTTTTTAAAAAGGGTCGGAGGGAGTAATGTTAGTAAGCTAGACGCCAAGTCTCGGACTCTAGACTGTGGTGAATTTGGAACAAGCACCCAACCAACTGGAACCGGCCCAGCTTGCAAGTTCACCTTTTGTGTTGTTTAGTGGAAACTCTCAACCTCAACAATGGTCAATATAGCAAAAAGGAGGGGTCAATGGTAATTTCAAAAGTGGGGGGCAATAATGGAAATTCAAAAGAACAGCACTTTACCGCCTTGGGGGCCAAGCAAACATAGAAAGCTGGAAACAAGACACAAGGTAGGACTCAATGATTGGCAAGAGTTTACCTTTTGAATTAACAATAATCCATTGTAAGCCACGAAGCCCGCAGGTAGAGCAATGTCATTAATTTAAGAGAGTGTTCCACTAATAAAAAAAATTATTATTTTTAAATACTGAAACAAGTCATTCTCTCACAACGCATCAAATAAAAAACCATAAAAAATCAATTTTTTCAAAAAACTGGATTAGTGGAACACCCCCTAAGTAATACTCCCAACTTTCTTCCATTAACACAGTTGCGCAGTGGCTCAAAGCAAACTATTCTTTCGCCGTTTACTAAAAAAAAATCTTCCATTAGATATAAAACCAACTAATGTTAAAAATTCTTCCATTCAATTTTAACAATGCTGAATTTCTTCACTGGGGAGTTTCTAATTTGCTAAAATTAATACTCCCTCTGTCTCTTTTTAAATGTCCCATTTGAGAAACGTGTATTTTGTAGACATCAAAAAATGTATTTTTGTATAATCTTTTTGTTTTTATTTTTTTGCACCAAATGAAAGTAGTCAATGAGCACTTTAATTTGGTATAAAACAAATTATAAAACTATATAGAGAAATATATTCTTTGAGGGGTGGAAATTGCATGTATTCCTACAATTGAATATTTTAAAAGGGATGGAGGGATTATTTTCTAAAATCAATGGTTGATAAAGAAAATGACTAAAACAAAAGATTTTACATTTATTGATTTTAGTAAATGTTGATTTTAGCAAATGATAAATTCACCAGTTAAATTGGTGGGTCCACAAATAATCACAGAAGGGGGAATATTGCTAAAAAGACAGGGCCCAGTCTCATTTTGAATCCTGTGCAAACAGCAAAATTTAAAACAACTCCAACGCTGCATTAGAGATAAGGTTGGTCTATTTTAATTTTACACAAATTATGAAAGTACTCTCGGCATGCCTCAAAGGAGGTTGTTCTAGATGTGGTTAGGGTTTTGGTTTAAAACTCAAGATATGTTAAATCACATTTTGATCTTCTATGTGAGTAGTGCAGGATAAACAATTCAAATTATGTAGTTGGAATCAGAGTAAACTCACAATGTGAACACATCACCGAACCTATTTCAGTAAATACAAACCCTCTCACAATGTGAAATACTCCGTAGAACATAGAAAATTAACAAATGAAAAAATGAGATTAAGGGTTGGTTTGAGTGAATTGGAAAAATTAGTTTTTTGGTTTTGTCTTTATTCAAATTTTTTTTGCAGTTGTTGATTTTTTGTGGTTTCTTGGCTTGTCTCGACGAGAGGAATCTAAAAAGTATAAAATTATTAACCAAACTTAAAATTTTGTGAATAAAGACGAAAAATAATTCAAAAAAATCGACCTACAACTAACAAATACAAAAAAAAATTGAATAAGGACAAAACCAAAAAAACCAAAAAACTAGTTTTTTCAATTTACCCAAACCACCCCTAAATTCTTTCCATCAGCAATGGAAACGGTGGGTTTTGTACCCCCGCCCATTGGGGGCTCTACCATTCATTTATTGTTATAATATAAACCGTTTATCTTTAGGATCCACAGAGTATTTATACACATGCAAAAAATCAGTATATCAAAAATTGAAATTTTTGGTTCATAAAACAGACTACCAAAAATTTTAAAGTTAAACTTTCCCTTACCATTCATTTTATAAACTAAAATTGAAATTAAGGAGGGGGATAAGGGACATGGGATAATTGATCGGAATTATATGATTGCCGGAATTTTGTACTGTGTTTTTGTTTTTTTTTGGGAAAAGATCAACTGCATTAAAACTACTCCAAATCTTTACAAAGAACAACACCTAAGCCGGGCCAAATACAACCCGAATGAACCAAAATTGATTTACGAAAGCAATATGAAACTACCCAATGAGCCACTTTGTTTTTTTCCTACAACACCAAACAAACTTCCAGTTCCTATTAAGCGCCCAGAGACTTGAATATGACCAACATTTCATCTCCCTTGCAATATCCCAAGAAATCCCTAGTCGCTCATTGGTTAGCTTCAAATTGGTTAAAATGGGATAAAAATAGAAGAAAAATGTGGATTATTTGTTACTGTCCAATGCAGAGGAAATTTAATTTGGATGGGAAAGACTACGTTATACCAATCTCCGAGTGGTATTAGTTAGTTCCCCATATGGGACAATATTTCATGAAATAATCTCGAGTTATGCTTGATTGTTACTCCCTCCGTCTCAATTTTATAGTCCCTCGTTCTATCCTAACCGGATAAAAAAAACGATTATATCTTTCAATCGGTAATACATTTTATATGCAATATAAATCTTGTTTGATAGATCTTGATTTAATTTAATAAACAAAGTGTTAAAAATCACCTAAAACGTTGTTAATTATAAGATATAATACTTTGAAAAGTGGCACGAACTCCCAAAATAAACTATAAAATTAGGACGAAGGGAGTAAGAGAGAGGGAACATGTGGGCCCCCAACATTACCCATAATTCAAGGTCGGGAATCAAATGTGACCTTTTGGTTTTTTAAACAATGGAGTATAAACCTGTTCTCACTTGAATTTTTGTAGCCAAGTCTCCAAACAATTTTTTTTAATAACCAAGTCTCAGGACAAGCTTATAACGTGCACTTTGACTAATTCTAGAGACCATAAATCCACCTGTCTACTAGCAGAGCACCCACGTGAAAACGTCCGTATGGACTCACAAGTCAAGCTAAGTTATCTCATCCCCATCAATATTAAGTCATCTTCCATTGAAGAAAAGAACTCAAAAAAATGTCCCTGGTTGTTAGGATAGGCACTTGAACAATGCTTCTTTACTTTCTCAAAGGTACCCATTTGGTTATCAAAACAAAATCAATTAGGTCAATAAAATATGTAGTAAAATCAATCAAACCAATAAAAATACCAGAAATCAATTAAGTCAATAAAACAACAAAAATGATTGTACAAGATACAGCTGTATGCCTAATTCCAAAGATGCCTAACGGCCTATTGATTTTTTAATCTGCGATCATGAACTCCATTCACGTGCAAATTCTGTTAGGACGATGGTTCAATAAATTCCTCCTTGTTTTGAGGTGCTCGCGTAAGTATTTTTGTAGCTCGTGATATGAATGTTTGTTGGATCATATGATTTCTAATGAAACGTGTTTCTTTCATGTTATTTGCATTAGCGAATCCTCTAAGTTAGAAAAATGAGCTTAAATTTCGTATATTTTTCCGTACAATGTGATACTTTTTTTCGAATTGTTCGCACTGAATTAGTCACAGAAAGCCACAATAAATGAAAATTCACTCGAATTTGTAAGTAAGTCAATCATATAGCTAAACATAATAAAATAAATCAGGCCCGACAAGTTTTCAACTAAAATAAATACCGTTGTTTTACAAGTATTTTACTATATAATTTTATGCATAATTTTGACACAGCTGAGTTAAAATCCTGCGGCCATCCATGTTTTGTACTGTATAAACAAAAAGTGGTCCATGGCTCTATGAATTGGAATACAGGAAAGTAAACACCATGGCATGTGAAAACCATTGCAACCCCAAACAAAGACCAGTATATAACAGGTAAGTGTGAATCTCATAATTTGATGGTGAAGTAGAACTCACAGTGGGAAACTTTTTTAAAACGTGCTTCCACAACATTAAAAATCACTTTAAAACGTGCTTTCACAACTTAAGACAATAGTGATTGATAGGTATAAACCGACCACAGACCAAAGACCTATCCGGCTTGGGTATGGCCTGCTCAGCATTGAGTTGCTGCTCGGACCATTCTTGGTACCACATTTATCAGGATTACGAAAGTTAAGGCTATCGGAATAAACCGGTGTCGTCTTTATCAACACCCCCAGATCCACGAATTCCGTTCTGAAAGGACTAAACCTAAGGTGCCGATATAATCTCCATACAAAACAACAATCTAAAAAGATTCTAAACGTAAATAATCCTGGGGGTGCCTTGTTAGACCTACAAAGCTGAGACCTACAAAGCTGATCTGTCAATAATGAATATGATACGTATCAACTATAGTTTACGGAGGATATCCAAAAAAAGTCTATAAAAGCATTTAAATAAGTACATATAGTAGTTACATAAACATACGTACACACCAATATTCTCTCTAACATATGGGTTGGCTCCTATTAAATCTTTCACTAAAAAACTTAGAAGGACCCACCACCACATGTGAGAACACAATCAGTTTTTGGAACCCTAAAATATGAAGGAAAAAAAAAAATTGGGTTCCGGGCGAGTACCACATGGCCGTGCCCGAGCACCCATCTTGGCCGTTCAAAGCACTTTTGGACGGTCAGGATTTTAAAAAGAAAAAGAGGAGCGAGAGAGAGGAAAGAATTCTAGGCCATCTAAAATTCTTTTTAACAGCTAGAATAGGTGCTCGGGTATGGCGACGTGGTGCCCGCTTGACACGCAAAAACTTCTAAAATATAGAGATGGAGACAACAGAGGGGAACATGGAAGAGGTCAGGTTGCTTTCTGCCCAACTCCAACATGGATTACTTTATTGATTCTGTGGTGCCAGGGATCGACAAAATGAGATAAAAACACCTAAAAGATGCCTCAAACTGCCACCTCCCCCTCCTCCCTAACTAACTTTCTTAATTAAAATGGGCCCCAAATTCTTTATAAAAATGCCAGTTTAGCACAACGTTAACGTCTTGTTTTCATAACGCTTCTCTGAAGACGAAAGTGAAAAATAAGAATATAAGCCTGTCTGCTCCAAGGTCAAAGAAGTCTTTTCATTTCTCAGGAGTTTTAGAAACAGGTGAAGGCAATGATTGGTCTGAGACTAGGCCGGGGTCAAGCCGGCCAAGGCCCAAACGGCCAGATCGCTCTGGTAGGTCTGGACCGACGACCTTGAAGCCCAGCCCGACTTGAAATAAACACCTGCTGTCCGTACATCTAGTGTCTATGTTCAGGAATTTTAAGGGAACAGAACAGACCAGATCAGAGTGATCTCATGAAACGGAAGATTAACCAAAATAAATATCCAGCACAAAGTATAAAACCAAACTTTGTTTTGTTTTGAACATTTAGTGTCGAAATGAACAGCAAATTCAAGTTAAATTCAGTTATACAGAATCAAGTTAGGTGAAATTGACCAAACTATGGTAGATGGCATCTATTACATTCAAAAATCACGATTCAATGCATATGCTTATCAAGGCCAACATAACATCTCTGCGTTCTACAAATGGAATACAAATCAAGGCTAACATTAACTGTAAGGGGGCTTTGTGTAGTTCCTTCCTAAACATGCGTGCATGCACCCACAAGCCTAGCTCAAATGCTCAAATCTGATGCAACCACCCACAATCATGATCATAGGGATCCGGGGGGCGTGTAGTGACATTCCTCACTACACATGTGTGCCGTGTAGTAAGTAAATCCTGACCGTTAAAAGTATTTTGAACGGACCATTCAAAATGGAATGAGCGGCTGTGATTACTCACTACACGCCTGGAGCGAGCAAGTCACTTCAGGTCCCCCAGGTCCAAATTAAAGACCTGATACAGTATTTTAAAAATTATTAAGGTATGGTTATGCTTGTATCTTACATGGGTCATCTGAAGAAGTCAGTGATGCACATAATTGGTTTGTTAGTTGGTCTCCGCTGGCTAGACCGAAGTTCAAAGTAGGGTAAATTGAAAAGAGCCCGTTACCTTGAAAAAGTTAACAGGGAGAAAGGAATTGGTTGCCAAATCAATCTTTAATTCGAACAGTTCTCTATAAAAAAGCAAAATATGTGTCATTTTTTTAAAAGAATGGCTACCCTGCCTTAGATACCAGTTAATAGAACTTGTATTGTAGCATCTCATTTTCTGCAAACTAGTGATAGACCATGCAATTAATTTTCCAGTTCTTTACTCTATAGTTGTATATTTAAATTTTATCAAAGTTTACGAAACTTATATAGTATATTTCATCCAGTTTCATTCATCATGGCCAATGTCCAAGCTCTGACCCCTATTCCAGCTGAAACAAAGACCTAAACACAACTAGAAATTCACCTACAACAGAAATTGAAGAGTTGGATAAGATGACAAAAGGCCATCTAGCTCCGCTAAAGCTTTAGATGAAAATCACTCCATTCGTTTTCCTACAACAAACTCCAAATCCATTTCTACAAGAAACGAAGAATATTACTAGAGAGGATTCAACTCAGAAGTTATGGCCATTTCAAAGTCCTTGGGATTCTGTTGAAAAATGATCCAAATATTAGTTGTACCTCAAGTGCTTGCGCCCAATAACCAACTCCCCCAAGAACGTGGAGACAGTAGAGAGATGATTGTCTAGTATCACTTGACAGCATGGTTCATCTACCTTTTCAATGGCCGCTGGAAAACAGAAAATGTCATTAGAGAATGCAATGATTCCTCGGAGGACTCTTTTTGTATACCAGAGGACTCTTTTTGCAATAATTACACGTGGTGTACATGATTCAAGGTAAATTGGTGATCAAACTGACAACCAAGGAAAGGAAAACTGGTCATAAATGGAATCCTAAGTTTTGGTGTTTTGATCCTATATACAATCAAATTCACATCATAAGTTAATGGGAACTTACTTTTGGCCCATGATTGGCTGCTGGGAACCGTCTATTAGCCCTTGCATCTGATTCTTGAGTAATCTCCGGATTATCAAGCTTATAGAATGTCTGAAGAGCCCTCACAACAAATGGCCTCACTATGTTTACTTCCATTGCCGTTAGATGTTCAAGCTGCAATCGCAATTCAAAAGTTTAGAGACCTGGCAATCTCTCCATGGTGGAAATGTAACTTCATCATCCACTCCATATTGGCCATAACTTATAAGTACCTCCAGGCAAACTAAAAGATCTTAGTGACTGAAGTAAAACGAAGTATCTGCTCATACACAAATCTATGTCAAACCAAATTTAATAGAAAAGTATCACCACACAAGCTTTAGTCATGATGGTTTTTTAAACTAAACAAGCATAAAGAATAACTAACAATTTGAAGATAATGAGAGCGAGATATTCAGCAACTAGGGATTAGAATATGATAAAAAAAAACATGTCCCCTCCGACCCCAAAACAATGTGGACAGAATGAAAGGAAGACAGAAGAGCGGAAGAAGACCAAAAAGGAAGATAAGAAAAGAAACTCGGTCAGTGTTTGGGATATTTCCACCAGGAATCCATGCCAAATAGAGATGTAACACTTGCTGAACAAATTCACAACCTCGCTATCTCCTTTGAACAAATATCATTCCCCTTTGACAGGCATAAACCAAAAGAAGCTTAATTTTTTAACTCTTATACAGGAGTCTACTATGTTTAGAAATTTATGAATGGAAGCATAGACAAAAAAATCATATCTACATATGAAGAAGTAGTAATACTGATTACTTAATTGACAAGGGAGAAAACAAACAAACCTTCAATGCAGCCGTTCGTTGCGAGATTACCTCCAAACCAGTCCCAATTTTGTGAAACCTTACATCCTTGATGTCCTCAATGAGAGACCTCACCTATCAAACATACGTGCAAATAGATATTTGGACTCCACATGCGTGAAGAAATAACAATAAAAGCATCTTTAAACTTACCATATAAATGTCAGGAATGTCGTCACGAGCACTACACCAACAAAAGATTATTGTCCTTACTCTTTGAAGGGTAGAACAGAAAATAAAAAATAGAAAAAAATTCAAGAAACTTCTTACTGGTCAAACAGAAGCCTTGAGGTTTCCACATAATGAAATGGCAGTGGCTGAAATGACTTTTGAGAATCCCGCTCTGCCTCCAAAACTTGTGTCAACTTTTCTAGTCAACAAATCAGAAAATATTAACAGACAACAATATTGAGTTTACTCAATGTTCTTATCTTGCTTTATCTGGTAGACATTATAAAGGCAACTATATTCCAAGAAACAAAAAGAAAAAGAAAATCGAATGGAGAAAAGAAAATTTATCATATCACGTGTTGCAATTGGTCTAAGGCTTAGTTTTGCAAAAGATTTTAGCAACTCATTTGCTAAAATCATGGAAATTTCAAATCACAAAAAACCCTAAATTTAATGCCAAATCATTGAGAGCCACCAAGTTTGTCATCACACGGAAAAAATCAAACCTATTAAAGCAAGCTCTCTGTTCCGACAGAGTTTGTAAATACAATAGATATTCAAAATATCCTACCAAAAGACACATTTCCAGTTCTATTTTAAACGATAAAAGGGTGGACGTAGTTGCATAGTTAATGCCTTTGAGTTAAATCCAAATCAATTGTGGAACTATATATAGCAATAATGCTATAGCAACCTAATCTATCCCAATGCACACTCACCTACTGACATCCACTCTGGAGGTCGAATAGTGCATTTCCCTCTTTTCTTCAAAGCCACAGCAAGCCACATAGGTACTTGAGTAGCTATTTGCGGATGGAAAGGGCCAAAAACACCCTGTCACAATTCACCCATCAGTAAGTATAATCCCATACAAAGTACTAGTATGCGTGTAGAATGAGAGCAAGAGAGCAAGTGTAATCCCATGCAAAGTAGAGTGCAAGCAAGCCGTATGAGTTTTGAAGTGTTCGAGCTCGGCTCATTCAGAACTAGTCCGCTAGAACCCAGCCCAAATAATTAAGCTCAAGCTCACCTCATTCGATATCGAAGTGTCCGAGCTTGGTTTTTTGCTGACAAAGCTCTATAAATAACCCAAATTACAGGTAACTCAAGCTGCTCGCAAACAGCTCGGTTCGTTTGTAAACCTAAATTACAAAGTACTCATATGTATGCATAATGAGTTGAGAAACGTACACACGTCATATCGAGAGGGTCCATTCTCATGTTTGGAACAATTTCGATCGTTTCGCCTTCGGCTAGAAACTCCAACTGAGATGCAAAGATATCGAGATCAACAGGGTATTTATGGGAAAAAATAAAATAAAAATCAGTAACGTATATCAAAACCGCGATCTCCACGTCGCAACTCTTATAAAATTGAATTTAAACGCAATATTAATCGTCGTAAAGATTTTAACCTGCGTAATCAAATGCATTTCAAAAAATGGCAGATGCATGTGTATATACGTGCTGGTAGTGAAGGAGAATAGTACCTCAGCTGCTGAAAAATCTGAGCCGCGAGGATCGGACGGAGAGGCCATATCTGAGAATTAGGTATAAATTTTCTCGAAGAAATAGCGATTTCGTCAATTCGTAGAGTAATGAGTGCAGATTGGGTATGGATGGAGCCGGGAGATGCTGATCAGATGAACCCTAATTTCCGATGGCGGGAAATTGTGACTTTGTGGGTTGTGATGGCAATTTGATATGGGAAGTGTTAATTACACTCACTTCCCCTGTGGTTTCTGATGACCCCAGACTGTGCACCCCTGTCAGACTTGTCTGATGGACGGTGTTAACTAGAGAACACTTTTGACATTTTTGCCCTCAACCACTGTTCAAACTAAACATTTCACGGCAGGTCGTGAGCCCTAGGTCACGCCCAAGGGTTGTTTATGCCAGTTGCTTCCTCTCATCCTATTTTTGATATAAAAAAAAAGTCTATATGTTGGCTCAATTAGAATTGTTGCCAAATATGATTAGTGCCCATGTGCGATTTTTTCTCAAACCTCAGGGGCGAAAATATCTTCACGTGTTAAGTCTCCTCGCATACCTTCTCACCTTCACTGGTAACCCCCTCGCACATCTGTAAAATTCATCTGTCTTAGTGTAAGCCACTTTTGGCTGATTTCCATCATGTGTTTGATCGAACATTTGTTGATTGGAGTGTCAGTGAAATGAACATTGAAACCACATATGGTTAGATATTTCTCATACGTGGAGTATATTTTTCATTAAGAAAAACTTCAAGGGGTGTCAATGAAATTTGCCCTTTATTACTATATATACCATCACATTATAAAATAATTTCTCTATTTGTTCTTAGATATAAATTCAGATGAAAAAACATAAAAAGTACAAATACTAAAAAACAGTGCGAAAACTTTTTATCATTTTGATCCTCTTTTCTCCCCTCTCTTGTTGTACAAAACTAAGAAAACTTTTTATCATTTTGATCCTCTTTTCCTCCAGATACGCCCACCAGAATTCGTTATTATCCAATAAACTCATACCCTAAATCTTGGTGACACTAGACAAAATCAAAATACTTTTTCTTGATTTGATTTTTAAATTTCAGATTTTATAGAGAAACTTTCATTTGGTTTAGCAGTCCACAATCAAAACTGTAAATTAAATGAAATGTGTTAGGGTAAGCTATAATTGAAACCAGATGAACATATATCTGATTATTGTGTGGTGTATTTTTTTCAATTGTCAAGTACGAAATACAAACTGTATGAAACATTTGTACTATCATACCTCGCGATCTCTAATCAATTAGATTCAACTACATGAACGAAAAATTTATATTCCCTCGGTCAAGGGTTGATTACAATATACCAAGCATTGCAATAAGACAGGTGACGAATCACATTTTTGTTACGGTAAGCAAATTAGAATTGCATCCCTTTCACCCCACAAACAAATAATAGCAGGTTTGAATTTTGATCTGCAGAGAAAAATGAGTAGCATGGAAGAAGCATTGAACAATCCATTACCTAAACTAGGACCCAAACAAAGTCTAAAGGAAGAGAAAAACTTGCATGCCAACCAGGTACCACCACGTGGTACCCGTCAGCACATCCAAGCTGTCTAAACATGTTTTGGACGGCCTAAATTGAAGGGTGGCACTTTGTAAATTATACATGCAAATTAACCCCAACAAATCTGGTCCATTCAAAACATGTTTAGAAAGCTCGGATGTGCTGACCGATACCACCATAGGGTGACATTTTTGTAAAATTTTGGTTCAAATTTACTCCCAACAAATCTGGACCATCCAAAACATGTTTGGGCAGCTTGGATGCGCGGACGGGTACCACATAGCGATACCCTATCCACATGCAAGTATTTTTCAGGAAGGAAAACCAGTTTACTATTGCATGAAGAAGTTCCAACTAGATAAAGTCAAGATTCAATACCAGAGACTAGTAAAAAGCACAGGCTTTGCTAGTCTAAGTAGAAATTTAGACAACCAAACACCCAAAGAACAAAGCAGAAGAGTACAGTGTTGATGGCAAAAACTCAAACCACGCAATTTCAAAGGATGATTTTACAGACACAAAACCACTTCGACGTATTCCACTAAGAAGCTCAGTAACAGTTCCATTGTCATTCTGCAAGATGCATACCTGGGAAAAAGAAAAAAAAAATACATACATGAATAAATCAATTCAAACAGCTAAAGAAACTGAGCAAACAATATATCATTTTATACGTTATAGGCTTTCATTTCCTTTTTAAAACTAAACAAGAAGCTGTCGCATCGTTTTTTCTAGGTATTTCTCAATTAACTACCTTCTTTAATGGTATTTTCCTCCTTTATTCAAAATAAATAAATCTCTATAATTTGGAAAAAAAAAAACTCAAAAGTACAAAAAAAGCAAATGGGAAACCCAAACTTAGCACAGCCTCCCACTTACAAATTTTCTAAAGCCAAAAAATACACAAAAAAGTAAAAAAAAAAACTCTACATCTCCATGCATCGCAGAGGGGAGATTGTTATGAATAAATTAAGCATAATGTAGGTCTCGATTTACCTAGCATTCGACTTATCGGCTGGGCCCTGGTGATAAATCAGCAGACCTAGATCTAGAGCCAGAAGGTGATCTTGATCCAGGTTCAAGTGAAGACCTCCGTCGTTGTCGTTCTTCATCAGAATCGTATGCAGCTTTCCTACAAAGGCATATATATTAAATGCATATGCAACCAACCAAAACCCAACGAAAAATTGAATCAACAAAATAAAATTAGCACCAACTTCAGCAATAACAGAAACTATCCAACAACATATGACAAAGAAAAGGAAAAAAGGAATTAAACATCAACCAGAGTCCCTCCCAGTGTAGGCAATACTCAGTTACCCAGCCTCAAAATAGCAAGTCCAAACCAGAGATCATAGTTTTGGAAAGCGTTAACGCAACCTGTATGGACCTCATGTATACGTGATAATGTTGCTACGATATCTGAATACAAAACATCCATTCGAAGTTAAGATCCAATATCGACATTGCAATAGGATTCAGAAATCATGACTCTTTAACTGCAAGTCTTTCGTTTTAGCCAAGGAAGAGCATAAAGAGAGTGGCTACCATTTCCAAATTGGAATATTGAACACTTCTGGTCATAGGAAGAAGCTAATAGATCTAATTGTTGTCCCATGATAAATGCAGATAGAGATATGGCATAATCCACTCTTTCTCCAAATGAAGGTGCAATGCCTTCACTGAGCGACACTGCAGTGGCAACGGTACTGATACAACTACAAGGTATAGAATCTCAATTCAGTACTGCTTCCACTTACTCGGCATACCGATCACCATTGCGAGCCTGATCAGGGTCATTCCTATAAGAATCGACCTACGACCACGGCCACTATCTCGCTCGATTGGATCTTCTCTTGTTGATCTTGGGTGGTCTGCATGCCTTCCATTTTGAGAAATGGAGTAGTCAGCTCGATGTCTTGGAGCAGGAGAGAAGGACCTGAAAACCACAAAGCAAGCTTGTTATAATTTAGTGTGGCAAACAAGATTTTAATTACAGAAATGTATACACACACATATTAGCAGCTTTCACCAACAGAATCTTACCTTGAGCGATGACGACCTCGAGAACCAGTGGGGTAAGGTGGAGAACGTGAACGTGATATTGAGCGAGACCGAGACCGTCCTATACCATATCCAGTGTGCAACAAACTTAAAACCGAATAAGTACAAATTCTCCCAACACACATGGACAGGGAAGGTTAAAACTAAAAATAGCAACATTAAATTTCCGAATTTTTTGTCACACGCTATTTCTTTAATCCATGCTTATCCACTTGACAGCCTGAGACTTATCAAAAAGTCCATTATAATGTTTATCTTTGTAAGCCATGTCTAAATTTTCAAAGCTTAATAACATCACAGTAGAGTCCAAGCAAACAACTCATTTGAGTTGGCCCAGTTTTTACACACGCAAGATTGGCATGAACATTGATATTGATAGGAAAAGTGGCAGAAAACACCAAACTGAAATAGTTAATGTGGGTACCTTCAGTATCACATATAACTTCGATTTGAAGGCAAGGGCATAAGTAATTTCAAATGGCAATCAGTAGAATATCAAGTGGGCAAACCAAGATGAAGCCATGACATAACATACCATAATGAGAGCGCCGACCTCCGTATCTTGATGAAGACCCTCTGTGTAATTATGGTAGACATAGGAGTGTTAAATATATGAACCCTCAAAGTCATTTACCACTAAAAATACAATATAAAAAAAGACCATTGAGGTTACCTGACACCAGTTCTTCGGCGCATCTCTTCAGGCCTTTTCCTAGTCTCTGCAGCAACAACCACAGATATCTCCCTCCCAGCAAATATCTGCCCATTCATATGATACTGAGCCTCTGCAGCATCATAGGAATCCACAAACTGCACAAATGCAAAGCCACGGGGTTCCCTGTATCCGAGAGAAATGACAGCTTTATCAAGAGCACAAAATTTGGCATATGACAAGTTGAATTTGGTAAAAGGTGGGTAGTAAAAAATAGCACACTAACTTACTTACTACTTCAACAAGGTCGTTGCTAAGTTTACCTCTATTAACAAATACAAGTATCAGCTTCTGCACACTTCCACACGAAGTGGAAACAGAGATACAAAAAAGAAGCTAGAATCCAAGCTCAGTGGCTGACCTTTTCATAGTCAAGCATGAAAGGTAACTTCAAAAGATGCAATTGACTTGAAAATTCTTCACAGAGCTTGTAAATACACGAGGCACTTGAAATCACCTTGACCCAAAGTTAAAATCTTCACATGTAGTCTTCAATTGTTCGACAATCAACCTTCTTCTTCAACAAACTTCTATTGATTGAGTGATTATACAATTTTCCTTCAAAAACCAACGCTTCATTTGGAACATTACTCTTAACACCTTGGGGGACCAATATGTTAGGCAGTGTTAAACATAGGCCTTCTCAAACGTGGGGCTTGGGCTTGTTTTAACTTCAAACCAACAGACCCCCTGACACACATGAGTTCAAAATATAACTAACCACGAAATGATAAAGATGAAAACCTTGAGAACTAATTTAAAATATAACTCAACGACATTTTCGCTACCTAAACCTTTCATATGCTTCTTCTAAGGCGCGTTTTTCAAAAAGAAACTGAACCAGAGAAAATAAAAATAAAATGTACAACCAAGTTTGTAAACCTCCCTTCCTGTCTCCAGCCAAGTTTGTCAGAAAATTCAGAACCATGCCAAAGAAGTCAACCAAAACACTCATATGAGGATCAAAACCATGAGAACAAGGAAAAAAAAGAGGAGTCATGTTTATTGAACAGCTTAAGTAGCTTTATTAAGCAACTTAAAAGATGTCAGCTGGTTAACAGCCTAAATTAAATCCAGCTGGACAATTACCAACCAAAGAACAGAATTAAGACAAAACAGCATTCGCAACATATGCAACTTACCTGAAGAAAATAGTTAAGAAATTACCACGTTAAAAATCAAATGAGTTAATCAAAGAAATAACAAAACAATAAAAAGGTAAAAACAAACCAAAAGACGAGAAGAATGCTGTTCGGAGAGACTCTTAGATGCCTTTTCAAAACTGAGGCTTGAAACACTTTTAAAAAGTAGACTTTTCCTCTTGATATTCCCTTGGCCCCACGCCAGCCCTTCCTCTCTCCGTACCCATGCTTTTGACCAGTGGGCCCCACACTTGAAAAACACAAAATGCATTGCTCCTATATCCCATATGTGCAAAACTGGGCCCACTCACGCGAAAACCCAAAAATGCATCTCTCTCTGCAAAACTAAACCGAACAACTAATTCAAAAAAAGATTTCAAAAACCGGCTGTGAAGGCTATCCGAACAAAGCCGAAACCTTTTAAACCATCCTTCTTTACTTATTTGCACTTACAAAGTTAGACCAATCTATATTAGGTTAATGAACAAGCTCAAACATGGCCAAAGAACAGACAACTAAAGATTGACAGAAGCTCGAATTGGGTCAAACACAAAATCCAGCAAACTTCAACCATCCAAGCCCATAATCCAGCATGACTCAATTGCCTTGTTGCACCCTCCACCAATAGTGAAACTAAGTAAAACGAAACCCTTGAATGAATTTACTCCAGAAATTATATAATGCACCCACTATGAAATTAACCGTTGAATTTAGCATTAAAACAAGTGCCAAAAAAAACAAAAAGACGACGGCTTTCCTAGGTTTAGTCGAAACGACATACCCAGTGTGGTAGTCCTTTGGCAGGTAAACATCTCTCACAACTCCAAATCTTTCAAATGGAACTCGAAGTTCTTCTGGTCTGCAAACACAGATAAAAATCTAGTAAAGGATATAGATATCAACTTGGTACAGAGGAGGAACCAGGAAACACAAAGACCCAGATATAACTTCTTTAGAGCATCTCCAGCCTTTCCTGACTTCCGGCGAAAAAAGAAAAAAAACTCCAGCCCTTACCCTTTATCTACTTGAAGTCAAAATTTGAGTAAAATTCCTCTAAAAACCTCTCCACTCTTTAACTCAAACGTCTTCTATCAAATTGAGATTTATTCAAAATCAAGAGAGCCCCAAATTTACAACTGTGTCATTAATGACACTTCTACTCAAATTTGTACACAAATATGAAGTTGCCCACGAGTATTCCATACCAAATGATGCCTTTTAACCAACGATGCTCCTGAGTTGGCCAGTCTCCTTGCACATCGATAGGAGTTCAAGGGTTCAAATCTAGGCTTTGTCTCTTTATTTATAGATTTGTATTTGAAATACTACAGTAGACTTAGTATAGTTCTTACGAAGATATTGTTGGATTTTCTCATTACTCGAAACGTCGAGATTGATGTAATTGTCATGAACTCGCTGCTAATAATAAAACAATTGAAGCTTTTATGAGTACGGGCTGGCGATGCTGTTAGAACAAAATCCTAGCAATAGATGTAATCCTAGGGAGAAAAAAGTTGTTACCGGCAGCTCAAAGGAATGTTTCGAACTAGTAGGCTACCAGGAGTCTGTTCCTTGTTTCTCCCATAACCACTCCCATTGCCCCTACGAGGCGGACTGCGACTCCGTGCTCGGCCTCCGTATCCTCTCCGTGGAGGGCTGTGGTACGGTGGGCTGTACCTCCGCATGACTTCCCTTTACAACACAGCCACACACACGTAAATCCAATCGAATAAAATAGGCAAAGAGAAATTTTGATTTGAGGCAGTGAATCAGAATGGTAAGAGACGTGGCGGAGAATAATCTTAAACATAGATAAAATTTACATACCTGTAGACTGAGAAATTGATCGAGAGAGAGAGAGAGAGAGAGAGAGAGAGAGAGAGAGAGAGAGAGAGAAGAAGAAGGCAACTTCGAAACTGAGTATCGATCGATGTGATGTTATGTAGGAGAGTGGAATTACGAGCTCAACGGAACCCTAGAGGACAAAACCACGGAACCCTAGTGGTGAACTTACATTCACCGAACACGATTAAAAGAGGTTATAATGTTAATTGATTAAACTGTAAGATGAATAGCCGTCTTAGCTCAGCTGGTAGAGCGCGTGGCTTTTAACCACGTGGTCGTGGGTTCGATTCCCACAGACGGCGACCTGTCAGACTCACATTTTTTGTTGCCCCTTCGAAGGGTATACTTGTATACTTTGTTTAATAATTATAATTTGGATTATTAATTGTCTTTATTTAATTTTTTTTGTATTTGTTAATTTTGCGTCAATAATCCAAGTATTTCGGCTTTATTCAAAAAATATTTGGTTTGATCATAATTTTGTACTTGTTAGATTCGTCTCGTCGAGAGGAGTCCAGAAACTACAAAATCTTGACGCAAAACTAACAAATGCAAAAAAAATTAAATAAAGACAACAAATAATCCGATTATGGATTATTACCCAAAATAGCTAAGGAAATTTGAATTTTCCCCAGTCTCCTCTTTTCCGCTTTTAGATTCACGAGATTAAATCAATAGGGGTGTTTTTCATATTTTTTTCCCAGGTGATAAATTTTAGTTTTGATAAACTCTACCCAATGTCTTTATTTGATAAGATATAGTTTTGCTTTTATCATCTAAGGACCCTAAATTTCGTCAAAATTAGATTTTATCTCATAAAATCAGTGGCGGAGCCTTAAATTGAAGTTGGGAGGGGTCGCATTATGAAATAAACTTTGGTTCAAAGATTTTTTCACAGCTAAATTCAGTTATTCGAGTTTTTATGGGACTGTTTTGATAAATTGAAAATCAATCTCGAGTATTGTTGTTGTCATACAAATTGGATGAACGCAATATTATTATCGCACGGTATAATTCACCATAATTTAGTATTTTTGAAATGAAAATTACTCAAAATTTTCATTATTGTTGAAATTTTATAATTTGTTTAATAAAACCTATATAAAAAATATGCAAAATATAGTCCAAAATAGGTTTTTTTTTTTTGAGGAGGGGGGGGGGGACCAGCCCTATGTAGCTCCGCTACTGTATAAAATCATTTGAAAAACGCCCCAAAGTTGACTACTAAAGGGGCAAGAGGACAACAATGCCTTGATCAAATAAAAGGGGTAACAATATTTTGCTTAAAGGTTCTTGTGATAGTCTAACTTCTATTGTTTAATAGTCCGTCAAAACTTGTACTTTATTGAGTAAAGTTGCATTTATTGTGCGACATATTTGGAGATTTTGAAATGAGCTTGTCTTTTCGTGATGTTCTTGTGAATCCTTTGGGTGTTATGGCAAAGGCTAATTTTGCCCACATGGAATTTGTGGATGCTATTGTAAATATTTCAGTCCATATGGATAACCAATAGCATATGGATGACCAACCAAGCGAAGATGATCAATCTATGTAGGTGGCTTTGAACTTCACGAAGTTTAGAGGTTTAATACAAAATATGAAAAAATTTCCATAAATCTCCCCCGAAAGTACACCGAGTAAATCACACCCACATTTTATTTTCGGGGGAGATTTTCCGTACACTTTTCCCGAAGTTTAGAGCTAATTGTAATGTGGCTCTCAAGGAAGGGAGAAGTGAGGGAAAATTTGTTGTGGTGGTGCGAGATTGGAAAGGCAGCCATGTGGATGGTTTTGGCTAATAAGTCAGTTGTGATTTCCTCTCCGTTGCAAGGTGAAATTCTAGCTGTAAGGGAGGCCTGTTTTGACGGTGTCTGCTATGGGTCTGAAAGGAGTGGAGTCAAACAAAAAGCAACCGATCCTGGGTTTGTAAGAACAAGTCCAATGCAGGCTGGAAAATGGCTATGGCCATTGCTATAATTTGACACTAAAAAGTGCTTTTGCGCCAAAATATAGAATTGCATCTCCAGTGGTTACTTCTGTTTTAGAACCAAATAGTTCCGAATTGAACTAACTTTCCCTTCACCTCATTTTCACTACTTTTTCAATCCCAATACAATTATGAATGTCATTTTCAACACCCGTAATCATCTAATTTTTGAACCCCCATTCCTAACTCATTTTCAACCCTTGTTCCCAACTACTTTTTCGTCTATCTCTACAATCAATGGTCCAGATTTCAAACAGCACCCTACAAGTGTAAGATGCTTATCTAAGGTAGTTCTAGCAAATCTGGACCATTAAAACATAACATCGCCATATTCCACCGTAAAATCATCACAAGTCTTCAAAGTCTCCCCTCATCCAACATCTTTTCTCTCGTTTTCAAATTGCAAGTGCAATAGGCAATAAAACAGGTTAAACACTAGCAACTGATCACCTTTGTTTTTCTCTTTTCATCACATATTGAGGATAAATTGATTAATAAGCAAAAAAACACAAAAATCAAACCAATTACTTGAGATCAAGAAACACGCCAGTAAATCACCCAAATTTAAAACCAAACGCATACCGAGTTACAAGCACAAGGAATCCATTTTGAAGATTACAAAAATTAGCCTCGGCTAAGAGGCTGGCACAATATCCGGTTAAGTAAACTCCCGTTCCAAATGTCAAGAAAATATAGCTACATCCACCTTGAAGTGGTTTCCATTTTCACACAAAAGAGAGCACAATTACAGTTGTTTCGCCAAGATATGATAAATGACAGAGTTTAAACCGTTCTACATCACACGCCTGTTGGCTCAGTTAAGAAATTAACAATCCTATTCAACAGATTTAAGCCAAAAACAGTTTCTTCACAATTGACTTTCACAGACACAGTGAGCGGTTCCGAGCATTTACCTTCAACAGAAACAGTGATTAAGCAGGGAAGTGAGTTGCTCAATATCTCACTGCTAAACCGCAAGCACAAACCTGTCGCATCATCAAGTGAGGATGCAATGGGCATGTCCACAGACACTAGGAAAAGATTTGCATTGCTTAGCATCTTTAGTGCTAGGCTATCGCAAATGACAAGAAACTTGTCTTTAGCTAGCGAGCTATCACCCTTCTCATTTTTTAGCTCCACAACATGATCAGTGAATGTACAACTGTGACAGTAACAAATTCCAATGTAAGATAACATAAAAAAGACAGAACAGTTCTCCAAAAACTACAACGCAATTCAGAAGATCACTAAGAGTGTGAAAAGATTGTTTTGCCTACCCAAATAGAACTGGAAGTAACAAAAGATGAAAAGGGAGATGAAGAGTAAGATCTTGAAAAACGAAAAGAGACGATATGATGATGATAACTGACCTCCTTATATATTCAAACATTCCAGGGAGCTGAGATTCCTTGGTCGTGAACAATTCAATGTCCATTGGAAGAGGTTTTACAAAATATCCAATGTCAGGCCGTAACTTAACAGGATGCTTCTTGCCATTGCACCATAAAACCAGCTTCAGTGGTAAAAGATGGTGATGGAAGCGAACTTGGAGGATTCTTCTTGTTTTCTGACCAGCATCAAGAAAACTAATATCGTCCATAGGAACCAGAGTCAGCACATCCTTAGAAGGTGTCGATTCACTGCAGTATCCAGGTTTTTTGGGAGCGCAAGATGTATCAAAAAGCGGTTATGAGGTAATGATATAAAATGCAAGGGAAAAAGAAAAAATGGCGAGTAGCTCAGTAGAAGCATGTCATGAATAGTACACAAGCAAAAACTAAAGAGAAATCTATTTATTTTTGTTTTTATCTGTTCTACTCTATTCTGGTTTTCACAGGGATTGGATAAATCAAAGAAACTTTCTTTTACTTAATCACAAGCGTGTACTTAGACTACAACACCAAGAAAAAAGAAGAAGAATGAGATAGATGGCACCTACTGCGTATGGCATATTACCTCTCAGATGTTTCCAACGCATGTTCCATAGAATCTAGACTTTTGCTAGATTCCTCATCTAGCAACAATACTTTTGACATAGGCTCAGAGGAACAGTTTGTGAAAGATACTTCAACGCATACAAGCAAAGGGGATACAGCTGAGGTCTCAGATGAAAAAGTATAATCCACACTTAACCCATTTCCAATGGCAGGATCTAACAGCTTATTGGATTTAGGTTTGACTCTGCTACCAATATCGCCAATAGATATCCTTGCCGAAGATCTTCGGAAATGAATTAGTTCAGACGAATTCTGGCTTGGACTCTCATCTAACCATGATTCAAGACTTTTCTTTGACATCAGTTCCTCAAAATTATCCAATCCCGACGCTCCATTCTTCTGTGGCACCGAGTTCAGATTTACAGAAACATCTGAAATTTGAATCAATGGGTCAGCATTATCATCAATTTCACTCACAGACCCACTCTCACCACCACCTGAACCAGAAATGGAACATTGAGAACTATAATCTGAAGTGCTTTCTCCGTCCACTGATTCAGATACTGAGTCTGAACCATCCACTCTGTACGAGTCACTGTTGGTTGCTCTTCTCAATTCTTTTATTCCACGAACATCATTAGGGCCATCACCATGCTCATCACAGATCAAACTACAAGGGTTCGGAAGAGGTTCGTACCCTGGGGCTGCATGAAGAACTATCTGTGAAAGAGATCCCGGAAGGTAAAAGTGATAATTAATGGGTTCAGAAGATGGTTTTGTTTGTCCCCCAAAAAATAAGCCTTCAACTGCAGATTGGATCTTCTTTTCAGACAAAACTTTCCCTTCGTCCTCTAAATCAAGAGAACGAAGGGAAAACAGAAGTTTTTTCAGAGTTCGAGCCCTGTCCCGGAGATCGTAGTTCAAGTCACATTTCGCAAGTTCAAGCAGGTAGGATAAGATTCTTTTGAATAGCATATCTTCTTTCCCTTCTGAATGTAACAGGACCTGGAAAAAACAGTGGTAGGTGAATCCAGGAATGACGCTTAGATGGATCGACACACAATGAAAGGATGATAAGATGCAAGTGTAGGATGGACAAATTCAATTATAACAACCTCAGCAGGATTCCCTGGTTGCTGATAGAGCAAACACCAGTTGACATCATGACAACTAAAGAACAATTCCTACTCAGCGAGAGGATAGCTAGTTCAAGATTAAGGCTCTAACTCATAGAAGAGGCTTCGAGCCAGTGACAGAACTGGCGAGCAAAGGCCCTACTTTTTATTTCCATCAGAATACACAACTTTGACATCCTAAAACGTAGGAAGGTAGTTAAGAAGCTGGGGCTTGTTATAACTATAACTCAATAGCGTAAAACAGTTGTTTTTATTCTCGTTCTCTAGTACTTCGGATAGACAAGCATATAGTATTTGACACATTGTGTAACCAATTCATGATCTCAAATCCAACTCCCCCAAGTACTCAAACCTCTTCTTTATTCTCTGAAACGACTTCTTCAAGGCGACCGAGTGTATTAATTATCATTGGTCAGTCAAAACCAAGAAAACAAATCACCCCATTTCTTCCCCAGTTTGATGCACATGCAGATATGCAAGAACAGGGGAAATGAGAACAGCTCACCATCTGCCTACCTTGACAGCAGTATTAAGGATCTGTAGCTTTGCTTCAAGTGATTCTGAAGTAAAACACCAAGCCAGATACTTCAGTACTGTGGGCAACATCTTCGGAATAATCTCCCCAACAGTGTTGTACTCTCCCACCATCCAAACTATCAGTGCACGGGCAGCAGGCACCTTGATCAACTCCAAACTTCGAACCAATTGAATAATTACCTTTATAAATTAAAGAAGTGGGTTAACTGCTGAAACATCTGAGATCATCATAACACAAAAAATGTCACTGAGCAAGTGCTGCTGAAACCAAAGCAAACTGAGTTTATCAGGGATTTAAGGTATTACGACCTAGGATATAAACTAACATAAAATGCTGATTGATGCATCTTTACTATGCTAGGCTTATTAGAGACATAATAGAAGTCCGTGCCACTTGCTGTTTTCCCAATGAAAATACAAAGAGAGAACAAAAGGTTCAAATCACGACATTGACCGCTGCAAGTCTACAAGCTAAAAAGACCAGATGTAAAACCAAAAGGCAAAAAGGTAACAATGTGCTCATGAATTGTAAATTTACTCCAGTTTTACAGTACGATGAAGCACAACTCTCCTTCAACTTCAATAGAGGTAGGAGCAATTCCATAAGATCATGATTTACCTTTGGAGGGGGAAAGTTGCAAGGCTAGTTGTTTAGAGCAAACAAAGGTATTCTGACAAAGGGTTCAAAAGGAATTTGAGAAAAAGTAGATTACATGTTACTCTTATCTCTGTCCAATTTTGGTAAATCAGTAGTGATCTCATACCTAAGAAGGCTACAACGTCAAAAATGCAAAAGAAATCGTAAACAGAAATTCAGTTGACGGGTTCCAGGTCAAACAGCATATCCGTCCTTAAAGCCATTTCACACTACTTCATCCTCGTGCAAAATCCATTTTGCAATGAATTCAAAAATCTGGCTCAACCCTTCTGAGATCACAGTTTCCAATGTCTCCCAACTTCCAGACGTTGCTTATACAACATAACATTCGTTTTTCCCACCAGCAACAGAAGATACTTCATCAGAAGCGAGGGAAAAGTAGATTTTATGACTACTTAGGACGGTCAATGTCCTACCAAAACAAATATATGATACTACATTCAGCACCACTCGTTTCCAGATCTAACCCCTTGGGCTTACCCTTCCCACTCTACAAGTATTGTTTGAAAACGAGGGAAACTAAATGACAGACATAACATTAAAGTACCACACTGAATTCTACAGACTCACACTTACTGTAACAATGCTCACTATATAAATTGTTTTCCAAAATTGTGAAGCCCATCAACATTTAGTTATCCAGCAAAACATTTGTGCTACAACCCAAAGTCAAGCTCAAGCTGTTAAAGCTGGGGGAAAATAGTGGTCAAGAGTAAAGAATGTATGTGATACATCAAAGCAACAAGAAGCCACAGGGTCTAATATTCACAGCTACATCTACTCCCAGATTCTTAAGAAAAAGGCTTTATTAGTTTATGTCCTAGAATGAACATAAGAAAAATGAAACAATTGCTTTTTCCTAAAAAGATTGTTAGAATAAGAGAGGAACCTTTGTGGAGACTCAATAACATCGCCAACTACACAATCATAGTATAATTCTAAGGGTCCACTTCGAGGTGAAATAAAAAATTACAGAACCAAGGACATCCAAGTACCACCAGACTTAAATACAGAACAAAACAGAGAAAACATACATGAAACAACAAAAGATCAAGGGTGTACTTGCTCCAGAAATCATTCCAGATTATGAGGTGAAAAATGGTGCTAAAGCTAATATACCCTATAATGTTATACCTTTATAACTGCCACTAGAAAATAAAAGATCTGTAAAGTCGGCTAAATCTGATGGAAAGAGAAAGAGTAGAAAACCATAACAGCTAACTTGAAAAGACAGGTGCTGGAAATACCTTCTCGTGGCTAAGTGGATCAAGGTTGATGATTGATTTAATGGAAATTAGTGCCTGAACTAAAACGCCAGCTTCTTCGTCCGCTGACCCAATGTCACTATTCAAAGATTCTGCCACGTCGGGATTTGCTTTAGAAGATAGTAAGTAGAGGTTTTCGAAGATGGTCTAGACCAGAATAGTTGGTTGCTTACCATGACTAGTCAGAGCCAATAGCCCTTTCAAGCATATGTTAGCTACGGTCGGAAGTCGTCTTGCACACAAGCCAATTGTTGCAATAGTATCCGCAGCAAACCTTCTGTCTGGATTTCTGACATAATCCTAGCAACACACTAAGAGGTAAGCATCAATTCATTCATCCCAAGGAACCTGCAAAATTCTTCAGTACATAACTCCAGCAACTTGTTTTGTTACATTTCACTTTCAGCAACAGAATATAGTCCCCAAATTGCACCTATTCAAACCACATTCTTCTGTAATTCTTGGCCACGATTGCACAATTCCAGTCATTCTTATTCTTTCAAGCAATGTTCAAATACACAAACCGTAACACAATGAAGGGCAATTTCAAAGAAGGAAAATAAAACGAAGCAAGAACACATAACCTTGGAAGCAGTAACCATTTTTGTGCAGCATTTGTCCAAACTTTAACATTATAAAAGAAGGAAAACCAAGACAAACCCAGCCCGAAAGACAATAAGTTTCTCCAAAACTTGAAATGCAGCAACAATTAACTTCACAAGATTTGAAGGTAAATCAAAATATAAAAATAGTAACGAACAAAAAATAAAAAAAATTCTGCAATTTTCTGATATTCTACGTAGCTCTGGAAAACATTAATGGATGAAACTTCCTTAGCAACAGACAAAAAAGCATACATCTTAAAATACCTGGAACTCTTGGAAAATCACCGAAATTGATGAATTTGTAGCGATGGAAGAAAGTATTTCGAGTTTCAGAGCTTTTATTTGGTATGGATCTGAAGAACAAATAAAGAAGTCTTCAAAATAAGGAGCAAATATGTGAGGCATTGCTTTAGCAAACACTTGTATGTTGCAGAGAACCTGCAAACAGCCAGTAGAAGTGAAAATAAAGAACCGAACAAAGGATTTGACACAAATGCAGACAGACATACCCAAAATTACAATTGATATGTCCAAGAACAATCCTACTACAGATATTTACTGATACTTTAGAACCTTGGGAGTATTGTCAAGCATCAGTCACGCACCAGCCAGCATGTATTAATCACTGCAGAAAGGGCGCTCAACTAAAAGACAAAATGTATTGAAAAATATCAAAATTGTTTTACTGAGTGTTCGGCCTAATGGAATTGGGACTCATGGAACATTTCTTTATCGCGGGTAGCACTATGACATTCAAGCTAATTATTCCTTTGTCAAAGCATCCCACTCAAAACCAATTGGCTATGAGTGGAGAGGCTGCCTAGGCTTATATACTAGCTTTGGAGGTTATAATTAACCAATGTGGGACAAGTTCCAACACTCCCCGGACGTGTGACCCCTGACCTGCACATGGAGAGATAAAGAACGATTCAACAAATATGAAAACTACCAACCATCAATGACAAACTAAGGGGAACCAACCATCCACAACATAGAGTCTTGTCCAAAAGCCTCCAAAAATCTAGCTCTGATACTATGTTAAAGCACCCAACTCAAAACCAATTGGCTATGAGTGGAGAGGCTGCCCAAGCTCATATACTAGCTTTGGAGGTTATAATTAATCAATGTGGGACAAGCTCCAACATCCTTCAATAAGAAACTAGGAATTCTCTCAAAAAGAAACTAGATGGAGCAATCAATGTACTTGAAATGTTCTCATCCAACTCCATTTACTCAACCATTGAGGTCTTTAAAGTGCATAACAAAGACGGAAACATCTATTCAACCTTAATGAGACGTTCCAAGGTCCTCAAAAGAAAAATACTAGCATTGCCAAAAGAAGAACATCAATCCAATAATTCTCATTTACAGAAGAGCACCTATGATCTACTCTTTTACTCTCTCTCACATTTGAATACTGAGAATATGCAGTTCATGCAACAGCAAAAAAAAGGAGGAATCAGCTCTTATCTTTTAGTTTAAGGTTGAAACTTGAAACACTGTACAAGTGTACATTCCTCTCCCATCTGGTGGCTGTAGTGATATCTATCCATCATACACTACCAATAGGGTCTCTGACTCTCTGCAACAAGCCTTACTAGAAAATATATCATGTCTTTAGAATTACAGCTGATTACTTATCAGAAATATTTTGATACCAAAAGTGTTCTACTTTTTTAAGGCTGAGTTTGTTAACAATAATTGGGATACTTAAACCTCGTGCTGAAGAATGGTTGCAACCTCACTGGGAGTCTAAAGGCTAGTTACACTAGTCGTGTGATGCACACCTCACATAGAAATAGTAGAACAAAAGAGCAAACAGGTCCTTCAATGAGGGTGAGATTAAGACATCCTGCTACCCTTGCCCTATTCTAGTAAAGTGAGTTCTTCTTTTTTGAAGCCGTATGGCATCTCCAAGATATTTAATCACATGGATAGTGCAGGCTAACTTCCACTGCTTGCTAAAAAATGCCACTTCCACTGGCTTATTACTAATCTTGATGTTCTCCCAGAAAAGAAAAAACTAAGAACTCCTAGCAATATCAGAATTCTCAGGAGAATCCTAAGAGAATTTCACATAATATCATTCCACTACATTATGCTTGCTTTACTTTTTTCAATTCTTTCTTGGTTAAAGTTTTTTAGACCATAATTCCCTTCTCACTGGCCACCATCCAGTCATAGTTTGTCCATCAAAAGTTTCTGAAATGCCACTGCAGCACTTAATATGCATACCAGCATGTAAAGACAACGCAAGGTGCATATGAAACAAGATTTTACGTGACGTAAAAGGAGCAACAACAAAAGAGCATAAAATACCACGTATTTTGAGGCATAGGATGATCTCAGAACAAACAAAAGCGGTTTAACAATTCTTTTGACATCATCCCTTGGCGACATAATCCAGTGCACCCCCGCAGAAGCAAGTACAACTGCACTATTATGACTCCATAACAAAGGCGATGTGCACCGCAGCAGGATGTTCACATCATCATTACTTTTGACAGATGTAGAGCATGAAAGATCCACTTCAGAGGAGCCCCTGTATGCATTACTTGACCGTGCCAAATATTTCTCTGGTCCTTCAAGGTAACTCCTGGAGACAATTTCTGCTAATTCAGACTCATAATCCCCACATCCCTTGTCATTTGTTTCGTTTAATCCAAAATGAGCATCTGAGCCACCATTTTCAGAATGGTAACTCTCAGTAGCACAAGAAGATACCATAATGGATTCTTTCACGAGCCCATGCCTTGCAATTGCATAACGCAAAAGGATCCCAATTAGCACAATCTGGCCCCAATCCTCCACATCAGGAAGCGTCTCACATAACTTTCTGTAATTTCTGCCAACCAGAGACAGATTATTTGGACAAACCGAAGCAAATGCAGCAGCAGCAGCTCCAACTACTCCAGGAGAATTGTCGTTCAATAAAATTCCAACAATCTACAAAAGAAGCATCTTACCTTAATGATGAACAGCACAAGCCTCTCATACATACTCTAAAGGTAGGTAGAAATTGATAGGATCCCAACCTCAAGGCATTTAGACAAAACATTAGTCATAGACACAAAATTGAAGGAGTGAAGTGCGAAGCTAAAAACTGAATGAATAAAGTTCTGAAAATATCCCTCATTTGAAACACAATAGGAATGGTTTTCGTACTTCTTACTTCTTATCTTAGTAGTTATAACACATGCACAGATGCATTTCACAGATGCATTTCAAGGAGTCGCACCCTTAGGTGTAAATTCTGAATGTAGTTAAATGAGACACACCATTAAGGGTAAATCGAAATGGATTTAATGGGTTTATCGGGAAAAGTAGAAAGAATCTGAGGCACAACAATCTAGAAATGAGAAGAGAGGAAAAGCAGGATTAAATTGGAGAACAGTAATTGTTCACAAAAGCTTCTTAGGCCAAAAATAGAGTAGCCGGATTATGAGATGACCAGAGTTATGAACCACAAGGCCTACTGAACATAATTCTCTCTGTTCCAGCGCATGTCAAAGAAAATATCGGTGGTAAAGACCAAATTCCAAATAGTTCAAAAAGAACATTCTCACCTTTTAACTTCCAAGATAACCCCAAAACTAGAGAAAAAAAAAACCTCTCTCTCATTCTTAAAACCTTCCCAAACAAGTAGTCAAAAAAGCATATAAGCCAACCTCTTCAATTGTCGTAGTGTTTTCCTCCATGCGCAAATCATGCAACTTGGGGAGGGCATTGGCAGCACATTTTCGAACATATACAGATGGGTCCCTTGCACATTTGGTCACAGCCACCAGGACTAGAGGTGCAATTACATGTAGACGGATCCCTGCCATGGCACGGAGAGCCCATGCCCGCACCAAAGGATTTGGATCCCCCAAATCCTTCTGGAAACAGTTAATCGACAGCAATGCTTCATTTGGACGCCTGGAATAAGAAAGGAGCAGAGAAGTAAGTAATATAAATTCACCTAACATGCAATGTTTTAAGACGAACCGGGATTTAAATACTGGCTTCCATATAATGACCATAAACAAGAGTAATGTCTCTACTCGAATACAGAATACATGTGTCAGTTCAACCAAAAGAAGACGAAACTCAAGCTTCCATCAAAGTGCTGTTCACATCTAATGCAGTTATGCTTCTTCAACGCAGCTTGGTAACAAAACCTATCTAGTACTTGTAACAATCCATGAAAGAAAAAAGTGAACACCAAACCCCCAGAGCACACGGGGTGGGGCTCCCCCAAATTTTCTACAAAATAGTCATTAATGCTCTCAATTTCGATACATACAAAGAGCTACTAACTTCCTCCTCCTTTTACCTTAGCCCTTAAATTTAAGATAATGTTACCTTAGCTTCTTCAAATCTAGCTCAATGGAAAACGAAAAAAAAGAAAAAAGAAAAAGGATTCATGTAGCCCTGATCCCAATTGATTCGGACATAGGGTTCGGTTGGTTTGGTTTGGTTACCTTAGCCTCTTTAAAATCTAAAATAAATTTAGGCTCCATTCTTTTACCTTGCCTTATTTTTTCCCCGCCTTTTATTCGTCTTTTCTAAATTTTTATTAGATTTGCGATATATTTTTTGGATTAATTATCCGTCTCGACGAGAGGAGTCTAACAGTAAAAAATTATGACCAAAAGCATAAAAAATTCACTCAAGAAGAAAACAAATATGAAACAGCTCTCTTTTTGTCTGAAGTGTGGACTTATATGAACTTTTTTCAACTTTGGTCTACATTTTTATACTTCTGATTCCTGTCGTTGATACAAATGATTAATCCCAAAAATTACGACGAAAAGCTAAACAAAAAATTACAAAAAAGCAAAAAAAGTCAAAAAGTCGTTTAGGTAAAAGAATGGAGCCTTACTAGGGGGGGCCCTTCTCCAAATTGCAATTCCACCACTTGTCTACCCCATCAAATTCAAACAATGCCATAGGTGCAAAAAGCCCGGCATAAGCACATATCACAGGATCTTTACATATATCAAGTTATCGTCAACACATATAAACATGCATATATACCTATATACACATTTGCTGATTCATAAAAAGGTACTGACGAGATGTAGTTCAAAGATTACTGGATGCAGCATACTTTTCAGCATAGTGCAGAAGGTACAAGTAAACCAGCTTCTTTACTTCCAGAGACTGAGATGCCACGTTTTTAACAACCTGATATGTTCATAAACAAATAAAGACATTCCTGTCAGTTAACTATTCTCAAACTTACGTTGCGAAGGCTTCAACATATCACCGGAACAAATAAATCTCAAATTTCAATTTCTTCTAATCACGCAAGTTAAATTCATGTTGCATCGATGAATCAATTGATTAGACCAATGAATTAGCATGTCTAGAATTAAGAAGGCGAGAAAGTTCGTATTGTGCTTGTGAAGCGTCATTCAATTTGGGTCATGCTTCAACTACGGCAACTAGTGATGTAAACCTATAAGTAATTGATATACGCAACAGCCTGCTGTCTTCATTCGAAACATAGTGAAAGCTGGTGTGAGCTGTGTATGGACTCAACTACACAGTCAGAAAACCAAGTAAACATATCTGTGTCTTGCGTTGTTGTTAGCTGTTTTTCATTGTTCTTCACACGTTACGTGTTTTCTGGTTTGGCAAATTTCTCAATTTTATTCATGTACTGTAAAAGACTCAAATTTCACTCTCTCCCGATCATTCAAGTTTATATCAATGCATTCCAACAAAAGTAAAAAATTTCATCGTCTTCTACTAACACAAGCTCATTTCTAATAATAATAGTAAAAAAACACATATCAATCAGCTTGTTGGACTAATGAAGTTCTTATTGGACATGATAAAAAAATCAAGCTGAATTGGTTGGCTGGCTGGCCATTGATCACTAGTTAATTTCAGTTGAAAATGTAAAACCGAGAAAATCAAAACAGAAAATTTACGGCAATATGAGTTTATATGCACGTCTGTATGCAGAGGTATGTGTTACCTGGGGGAAGAAATTGGAAACCTCGAAGCCCTGGGCTATGAGAGCGAGTAAACGCTTGAGAGCTTCGCATTTCTCGGAATCGAATTTGCTGTCCAGCAGTGGGGCGATGCTGACATCTTCTGGATCGTCGTAGAGGTGAGCGTCCGTACCGATCCGGAAAACCATAGTCGATGCCTTGCTCAGTGTCTCTGAAGTCGCACCAAATTGGGTAAACATCCTCGTTTTACACTTTGTTTCCCGGCAACGACTGAACGCGAGAGAGAGAGAGAGAGAGAGAGAGAGAGAGAGAGAGAGGCGTTCTTGTTCACCGCGAGGAAACCATTTGATCGGAGACGGAGGATGTTAGGGCCTGTTTGGCAATAAAAAAGTCTAAAAGTACAAACAATTGCACCCGGGGTGGACACAGAAGAAATTGTACCGATTCCTTGGACGGCCACTTTTGGATTACAACAAGGTTATGAATGAGTAATTATTTCCGCACCGACCCAAATGTCCCAACGACGACTGATGGCATCGTCGACGCCGTTGTGGGTGTCAAATGGTCAATTTGAACCGTTCATCGTTTTCAAAATCGAATTCCAAGTCTCTGCGGGAATCGAGGCAATTGGACCGTTGTATGAGCTCGATCCAAAATTACCTCATTTCATTCAAAAATCTTAGAATTTGATTTTTAAAAAGATGAACGGCTCGGATCGACCAGATGGGACCCACGACGGCGTCACTGACGTCGTCGGTGCGCCGTCTATACACGTGCATCTGTTCACGTAGCAACATTTGTTATGAATACCGTGCTGTACCGGCCGATACGTACCGGTTTTATATAAAAATTGTACCAAGGACCCTTAATACCATACCGTGTTCAATACCGGGCAGTACTGGCCATACTAGCAAATATCGGGAATACCGGCCGGTACCGAAAAAATACCAAACAAAAATCGGACAGAACAGAAATGCCACCGTATTCAGGCCATAACTTTTTACTCTGAACTTCGATCAAGGCAATTTATATATCAAAGTTTAAGAGAATTTCAAGATCTACAACATTGTAGTTACACACTTTTTCTAATTTGGTATCAGTGTGACCCAAAAACTATGATTTCTAAACGAGAAGATTATAAAAAAAATTAGGATATGTTTTTTAAAAAGGGTTTGTGATGTATGTGTTCAACTTCTATCACTACCAAACATCAAATACAACAAGTATTTACTAAATATACATAGATTAAGTGGGTTTAAGGGGGTACTTTGGTTTTTAAGAAAATGATATTGAAAATGTCATATTATGTGACAAATTTTGCGTCTCTTGAACCCCCTCTCAAAATATATATTTGGTATTAACCAGCACCGATACCGCATCATACCAATAGAAAAACCGATACTCGAACCGATACGGTATTCAGAACCTTGGATTACAATAATGATCTAAATCGTTTACTTAATTTTAAAATAATAGTTTTTTATTTTTATTATTACCAAATAGTCTTTTTAGTTGTCCTAAAAAAAAAATCAATTGAATTAAATGTGCCTAAATAATTAAGCCAATAGACCCTTATTTCATCCAAAGTTTAGGGATCTAGATTCTAAACAAGGGAATGTTTGATAAAACTAAAAGCTGAAAAATTAAGTATTGAAAACTGAATGTTGGATTTTTTAATCTGAAAAAGTTGTTTGGTAAAACATATTGAGCACTGAATTTAAAAAATAAAATTTCGTGGTGGTGGTCAAGCGTTGATTGGGAGGTGGTGGGGTGGCGGTGTAACAGTGGCAGTGGAGTAATGGTGGTGAGTTGTGGCAACAGTGGAGTAATTATGGTGCAATGGTAGTGGTGGTAATGTGATGGTTGTGGCGTGGTAGTGGTGGTGTTGCGCTCAGTGGAGTGTTAGTGGCGGTGGCAGTGGTGGTAAAGTGGTGACGATGGCATGACAATAGTGGTGATGGTATATGGGCAATGGTCATAGCATTGGCGGTGGCGGCGGTGTGGCAATGGTGGGGGTAGTGGTGGTGGTAGCGGCATGGCTGTGACGGCTTAGTAGTTGTCTTGTGTCTGAGTATTGGTGTTGAGTCTGGAGTCATGTCTTTGTGGCTATTGAAAATTTGCTGGAGTGGCTTAAGCCATGTTCCACTTAAAAAAAAAAAAAACTAGTTTTGTTTTAACTAAAAAACTACTTTATTCCATTAAAAAAAATCCACAAAAAACCAACAAAAAAAAAACCTAAGTCCACTAATTTTTTTAAAAAAAAAACCAAACCACTTTAATCATGTAAAATTATATATCTGTCCCTTCAAACCCCTTATCTTTTGGGTACAAGAATAGCTTGGCAATTTGGTAACACAACTCAAAAAACCAAAAAGCTAAAAAACTAGTTAGTGGAAAAAAAGCTAAAAAACTAGTTAGTGGAACTAGTTGTTTTTTTTTTTTTGGGTAAAACTAAAGATTTAAAAAAAAAAAACCAAAAAACAAGTTAATTAGTCTTGCCTATTGAATTCAATTCTCAGAGATGTCTCTCTCTATTTATCTAGGAAACTCTTAACTGGAGGTGGACTATGAAATGCCCTCAACTTCTAAATATGGATATGCCCTCAACTTCTAAATATGGATATGCCGATGTGAGGTTACATGAATCCTATGCTTTATAATGTTGTTGTTTTTTTATCACGACCATTGGATAAATTAATCTCTAGAGTGATTAAGTTGCTGCTTTTATCATCTGTTGCTATAGTTATGCTACTGATATTAGCATTGTAGATTTTTTTTATTTTTGCTAGTTTTCTTATTGATATCTTATTTGTGGATTAACCCTTTCTTGAATTGTAGACTTTTGGTTCAATTTTCGGATTCATACCAATCCGCACCATTGACAACATTATAAATTCTATACTCACATAAAAGTTCAAAAAGATCAAAAATCACAAATATGAGATTACTTTTTTGTATACAATTGAGGGTATTTCTATCGTACCTAGTGGGCTAACAATAAGACAAGAAGACCACCCAAAAACGCCCTTCAATGTATTTTTCTTTAGTTTTCTATACATTTTTTCTATACATTCCTATATAATTTTCACATATTTTAATATATTTTTTAAATCTTAACAACAGTTGAGTAGACTGATTGTAGCATTTTCCTACAATTAAAAGGAACCTGCTACTTGCACAATCCTTTTGTACCGAAAATGCATCCCACGGCTTCGGAGATCTATTTTGGGTCTCACATGAGTGATCCGAATCGTTCATTATTCTTAAAAACACTATTCGAGGGGCTCAAACAAAATCAACTCAATCGGACGGTTAGAAATTCTTAAACCAAATTATCACCGTTTCAAAGCAAAAGTTTTGGTTTGAAACGGTAAGAATTTGGTTCAAGCACTTTTAACCGTCCGATTGAGCTGATTTTTTGCGGCCCCCCTAGGAATAGTGTTTTAAGAATAATGAACGGTTCGGATCACTATTTTGGGACCCAAAAGTGAGTCCCCAAAGCCGTGGAGTGTATTTTCGGTACAAAAGGGTTGTGTGAGTAGGTTTTTCGAATTAAAAGCAAAAAGGTACTCCACCTGAAACATACCCCAAGTCTAGAAGGCAATGGAAGGTGGCAAAAATGTATCTACACCTCTGACTCCTTTGATATCTCTTGCAATCCCGTTTCTCTCACGTCTCATTTGCGAGTAGCAAAGCTGTGTGTAAAAAAAAGGGGGGGGGCGTAGAGCTTAGGCCTCGAGGGTTTTCAACTTGAAAATGGAAGATGGGATCCTACTCGAAAAGCTTCAAAGAGCAAGGAGGCTTTATATGAGCCTTGCCAAAGAGGTAGATGTGAAGAATCAGAGACTGTGCGAAATTGAGAGCAAATACGAAGATACTGCAGCTTGTCTTGTTAGGAAAATTGCGGAGAATGACAGACTCCAACAAGCTTTTGATGATGGTATGTCATATTCCTCACACCATGCTTTGATTGCCTTTTTTTTTTCCCCCTTATGTACAGTGGAAGAGCAAGAAATCACTCACCATTTATGCATCCAATACAACTGGAAAAAGACTTATTGCACACGAGCGAGACAGATAACACTATCAAATGAAAGGATATACCAGCGATAAGATGATCATATGTCGGAGAAGCGTGCATGGAAGATGTTGAACACTACCTTTGTGGGCCCTACACTAAGTTCCATTTGGGAAATCAATTGGTTTTTTTTTTTTTGTGGTTATTTTACGAAAACCCAAATCAATTCACGATTACATAATTTTTTAGACTAATCATTTGTGTGTCGATGAGAGGAGCTAGAAAAGTAAAAAAATACGATAAAAGCAATTTTTATAGTTAAGGAAACTGGTATTTTTGTCTTTAGAATTTGTATGTCGATGAGCGGAGCTAGAAAAATAAAAATTTACGGCAAAAGCAAATTTTTTGTACTAAAGGCAACTGGTATTTTTGTCTTTAGAATAGTCTTATATGAACTTTTTTGGACTTTAGACCACAATTTTATACTTTTGATTTCTCTAGTCAGGATGAATTATTAATCCAATAAAATTACGACAAAAAACTAAACAAAAGTATTATGAAAAGTTTTTTTCTAAAAAAAAAAAAACAGACCAAAAATTTAGGGAGAACAGGGCTAATATTGGTAAGTGCCTGGTTCAAGCTTTTCTAAAAATTTTGGACCAAAATTTTGAAACAATAAAGTGTTTTGGATCAAACACTTTACCATAAGGAATTGATTTCTTTCTTTGAAGAATTGGCTGATGAAATCAAGATGTAAGTCTCTAGCGAAATCAAGATGTAAGTCTCTAGCGAGTCTGTGAGTAATGTGAGTGAATAAAATCGCACTCATCAATGCCACGAAGCACAAGTCCAGAGACCTTTAAAAAGGCACTTCCAACAGATTATGATAACGAAAGATAGATACAACCCAAACGGATGAAGAAAAACCAATAGTTCCTAAAAATAGTACAGAGTAAATCTCTAGAGTCTCAATAGCATATGTGCTTTCGTAACATGAAGATGCCCGTTCACTGCTTTCAGTAATACCCTTGAAAGTTGTTATGAAACCATGCAGTGAGCTGACTTGGTTGGTCTAAGGATTCCAAAACTTGCTCTCTTTTTTTCTTTTCATTCGCCGAATTCCAAAAACTTGCTCTACCACTATGGTTTTGCCTATAGAGTCATTAAATTTCTTTCTCCTCCCATTTATTTACCGCCTTGATCTTGATTTTATATGTGTTAACATTATTATTTTTTTTCCGGTAAAACAAGCTTGAAGTAAAAAGAGGCTAAACAAATATACATGTGTTAATATTTTAGTAGTTATACATTGATGTACCTGTCTCTAACTTACTGTAATTTGGCAGAGCTGAAAAGAATGGAGCTTATTGAGCAGGAAAATAAAAGGTTGAAATGGGAATTGGAGTGTCAAACGAGGGATATGCGTTCGTTGAAGCTTCAAAATGAAAATATGAAGCATGACTTGGTGTTTCAAAGACGAGAGCTTCTGCAACGTGCTAAAGACCTGAAGCAGGAAAAATCCGAAGATTACCTTGAGCCAGAAAACATGCCTGCGGAGAATGAAGGAGTGAGTATTCCTCCGTTCCATACTGTCAAAATAAATCAATATCTCTTCTATACGAGTTTAATCTCAACGAGATGCCAATTGAAATTTCTGAAGTTTTTTTCCACAATATGAACTGGTTAAAGTTTTGATCATCTCTGTGTTATTGTGGAAAACAAGTGAAATCGTGGCGAGCTGGTATTTATCTATGGCATGCTTTGATGGTATGTGGTGCCAATTGAAATTAGTACATTGTTATTCTTATGGTAAGTATGAATTGGTCGAAGTTTTGGATTATCTCTGCATATGACGTCAAAGTAGGCTAGGATAACGATGACTTGGTATTTAACTAGTACACGCCTTTAAACTATACGCATGTTTATAAGTTGTAAGGTTACAGTTGATTCCATATTGTCGCTGTTTATATCTTCTTTCTTTTTTCACACAGTTTTCTTTCTGTTTATGGGGTTAGGGAATTTTAAATTGTACAATCATTTGAGAAATATCAGGTAGATCGAGCTGCAACTGCATCTAGTTAGGGTACAGGGGTATGGTTATTGAGGCTGTGAGTTCATGCTTCATAAGGGTGGGAAGTGTTATGACCAAGTTTCTTCTACCTCTGGGTTTAAAAGGAGAGGATTTATAATTCTACATACGAGCTATTTTGATGACGTTATAAGGGAATATTGCTTCTAGTGGGAAAAATAAAGTACCTTGCATCGAGTTAGGCTGTTATTCAATCAAGGATTTGGGATAGGAAAAGGAATAGGATTTATATGATGGCTTTAATGATGCAGCTTAATGACGAAAGCATGGTTAAAGTGAAGGAAGCAGAAGACATAGAGTATCAGGAGTACCTTAATAACTCTCTGGTGTATGAAGTGCGGTTGTGCGAGATGGAGAGCAAGTTTGACGAGACTCGTGTAATTCTTGCCAGGAAGATTGCAGAGAATGATAGGCTACATCAATCACTTGCTGAAGGTATGGATGTTTATTGCAAAAGCTTAAAGCACTTTTGAGTTACAAAAGAAGAAGTATTCAGCATTTAGAGCATGTATATGAAAAATACTATCACTAACGTTCCTTATTGATGTGGACATGAGAACAGTGGAGATTATTGAGAGGCAGAATAAGAAGTTGAAGTATGAATTGGAGTGCACAAAGCTTCAAAATGAAAAGCTGAAACGAGACTCAGGATATGAAAGACAAGAACTTGTGAAACGAGTTAAAGAATTGGAGAAGCATAAATGCCAAGTTGACCTTGGGCCAAAAAACATACTTGCTGAGAAGGAAGAAGTAAGTTTCTTTTTTATTTTTCCTATTTTTGTTTTTATGGGATGTCAAGAGTAGCTTGGAAACAGTTTAAATCACCCTTCTTTCACGTTTTAATGCCAATAGGCACCAATCACTTCATTAATGTCATATCCTCTCTCGACAAGTGTGCCAAAAATCAGACCGAGAGTTATGACAAGTTGGTATTGAACCAGCGCAAGCGTATGAAATATATAGGGCAAGTTAGAACTCGCAGTCTCGCACCACTCGAAGATAAATGCATGAATAAACCAATTGACGAGCTGATGAATGACTTGATCCACGTGAGGGGACTAAAAGAAAATAGGCAATGCCAAGGGTAATATCGTTAAGGTGGTAAAAAGGGACATCATAGCATAGATGTTAAAGCTAACTGGAGGGAACAGAATACAGATCCATGTAACTCAACCTAAGTTTGGAACACCAAAATGATTTTTCTGTGTTTTTATGTTCGTGAATCAATTCTTTTATTCGATTAACTACTAGATGTTGTAACTATTACTATGTTATCGTTGTATATGGAAATGGCAATAGGGAATCTTGCTTGAGGTTATCTGTCAATTATCTTTTCAGTAATTTTTTGAAGTGGAATAATAAATGGTTTGAAAATGATGCAGTTGAATAATCAGACAACTGCCGAAAGTGATGACCATCACGCCTTGAGGGAAGCATTAAAGGAAAAAGTAGAAGAAATACAATATTTGGAGGACCTTAATAAAACTCTGACTTTGAAGGAGCGAATGTCTAATGATGAGCTGCAAGATGCCCGCAAAGAAGGGATAAGTGTATATATTTATGGTTTTATTTTAGTTATTTTACATATGCAGTTCTATAAATTGCAAGTTGTGTTACCATTCTACATCGCAAGGATCAAAATTTTGTTCCTTAGTTGTTTCAGTTACCTAGGAAATCTAAATGTTTCAGTAACTTTTCAAACTGTTGCCAGAATATAACGACAGTAGCAGAAGAAGTCAGGAATGAAAATGTCATTGCTGCTGGATATTTCTGATAGGTGTTGAAATAACTCAGTTTTTCCTTGTGTCTGGTAGAATTTCAAAATATTTTTGGTGATTTTTGATACTGTCCCGGGAAACATTGTAATGTTGGGTTACACAATTTTTTTGTTTCAGTCTCCTATCAATGTTTTGGCCTTTTTGATGGAAACAAAATGCTGTACCTTACTACTCTTTTCCCTTGCTAAAGAATAGCCATTTTCATGTAGATGAGTGGAAGAGGTCAAAAAATTTGTAATGATTATCCCCCGCTTTCTCATGCAGGGCTTGAAAGATATGCTGAATGACCGAACAATCTTTAGGATTAAGAGAATGGGGGAGGTTGATCGCAGACCTTTTAAGGAGCTGTTTTTGCAGAAATGCTCTGGTGGAGACTGGGATGAGATGTCTGCCAAACTATGCTCTTATTGGGAAGACGAAATGAAGGATCCACACTGGCACCCTTTCAAGAAAACCACTATTGACGGTAGACTGGAGGTTTGTCTGCCATGAACCTTCTAGATGTCGTCATCATTTTGGTTATGGTTAAAAGTGACAAAAAGTATGTGCAACCAGTTCCGTGTCCTGAAAAGTTGCAAACTAGGGAGGCAAAAACTCATTTACCCACACCAATTCAGCTGGTGAGGGTTGACAGTACCCTTAGTATAGTATTATGGGGTATTCAGTAGATTTCAAGATGTACGCTGTATCTGGTTTTATCAAAGAGAATCTGCTTGTATAAGGTGACAAGCAAATAGTATGTACCATGAAAATAGAATGGCTCCATTGGTTCATAGAATTGAACGTATCATCCAGAATAGGATCAATGTGGAAAGGGAAACTATTTAGATGAGTATTGGTCACAACATCATTATTTGGAGGTAAAACTGAAGGGACTAATGGAAAAAATGGAGCTATTTGATTTTCATGGAAGTTTAAGCACGTCCATCGTTGTCCACTTATTTACACACAGTGGACGTAAAATGCCATATTTTGCACTTTTTGGTTTCCAAGTTTCTAATGTTGCATGTTGAGCATTGGAGTGTGAATTATAATCTTTTTGAAGTGCAGGAAATCATTAATGAAGATGATGAAAAGTTGAAAGCATTGAGAAATGAACATGGTGATGGTATCTACAAGGCTGTAGCCAATGCATTGTTGGAAATGAACAACTACAATTCAAGTGGGATGTATGCGGTTCCTGAAATTTGGAATAGAAAGGAGGAAAGAAAGGCCAGTCTGAAAGAGATCATAAGTTACCTAATCAAGCAATGGAAGACTAATAAGCAGACTAACAAGCGTAAGAGGAAAGTCATTACCATATGAGTTGCTCACATCGTAAGTGTTTCTACTTCAGCCTTTGAAGTCCTAAACATAGTTTGATATTTGTGCTGCTAGTCTTATTATTGAACCCTGATTTAATCTCACCGAATTGTTATATGATCTTAACCTAGTCAAAGTAAATATTAAATATCTTCTCCTCCTCCGCCACTTCATATTTCACCATGTTAGTCTTTGTTGACTCAATATTCACCTTCGGACATCAAACTCATAACTACCAATCAATATACCTCACGATTACATATTCCTCGACTTGATATTGATGATTAACCAGCCAAATCATGATCTACCAGGCTGTACTAAGATATATACACTAGTTTCTGATGCCCAAGTGCCGAGATTATTGTTGCTAGCTAGATGGCTTTTGATGCCATTCGAGGCTCAAACTCTGCAAAACTCATGAAAATATAAAGAGGAACAAGGGATAATCTCGTACTTGTCAAACGTAGCTAGAACAAGCCAAATTGACGACTTCCAAGCGAAGACTTCTCATAAAGGCATTTGAGAGATGATTGACGCTAGATGAATTTGAATGCCATTTGAGTCCCAGGTTCTTAAAAATGTTGATCCAAATTGCATATGGTTAACCAATTGTGAGGCTGAATAGAAAAGAGAAAGTAGTTACCTAGAGCTAGAAGTCAAGAAACCATAGTTTTCCACTCACCATTTACCATACTTAACATATCTTTTAACATGGTCGATTGTTAACAGATTACTGAGCTTAAATTGTTTGTGAACATAGAGAAGCACTCTAAACATAAACAGAGTATTTTCCTTAGTTACTTTAGCTGTTATGATCCTATCAGAGTCATGTTAAAAATTGAAATTATAACCCCTTTATCCCAAATTGCTGTTCCATCATTCTGTTTTGACATGTCGCAAAAGTTTTGGTCCTCTTTTTTTTTGAAAGGAAAAGTGTTGTTCCTCTTTAGAGGTTAGAAGCACAAAATATTTTTTCAAAGTTGTCCCAAACAAATGGCTGTGAATGTATTCGAAAGCGAGAATAAAGGGGGAATGTTGGAAACTATGCCATTCATTTTGAATTTGAATGCAATTATGACATGTCTCCTGATTAACATTGGTATTCGAAACTTTCACATGTTATTCAGGTGCTGAAGTCACTAACTCAAATACCATTTTTAGTTTTGCTGCTCGTGGATGTCAAGTAAGAAAACACCAGCTTCAGAAACAGTTTGAGTCAGTCAACTTCTAGTTTTGTAAATAGTGGAGTTGCCGCACAATGTACAGTAGTGTGGCAAGATCATCACGCAACTATTTTTGGCAGCCAGCTCACCAGTTAGCTCAGGTGACGTGTGGTTTTGATTCAGTCCGGTGACTCAAAAAGGTGCTTTCGCAATCCCCTGCAAATGTGATAATCTTGTTTCCAGAATTCCTTCAAAAACATGTACAGTAGTATATAGGTGTGAGTCACTTGAAAACTGGGGAGTATTGCGTACTTTGTCTGATAGAATATGAATGTAATTATGGGATTTTTGGCTGTTTGGCAGCACAATTATGACTAATAGACCATGCAATCATGTCTGGTTTGCTGTAACTTCTTCTTTGCCAATTGGTTTGACCTGTCAACCATGCTTGTCTATGTTGTAATGAAATGTGCGTAAAATTGTTTCTACTTTCAAGCAGATATTACTTCAGTAAGGTACCTGGGCTAATCTGCAGTTCAAACCATAACTGTAGGCAGATAGCATAAGTAATTATGTTTATGCCCTTCTGGTTGTATAATAAATGGCTTCGAACCCTTTGGTTGAATAGCGATTATCTGAATATTGAGTGGCGAATTCTATCAGATGCGAGGTTTAACTATTAATCAGTCTCTCCGTCCCTTCTGGTTGTATGAAAGATTATAGCGGGATTGACAGCCCCTACTAGGCCCGGGCTCCATCCTTGGCAGTAGCCTATTAATGACAACTGGTAAACGCAATCTATTAATGACAACCAAGAAACGCAATCCTTCAGTATAACCTTGATATCCTTCGGCTAAGGCAACCATTGGATTCACTTTATTTCTCATACAATTGTAAAATAAAATTGAATAAAGACGAAATGAAAAAACCAAAAAACCAGTTTAAACTTTTTTGCCAAATGACAATATAGATGACCATTACACATCCATATGAATTTAATGAAGCTATTTGTTCTTCACCCATAAATAAAGTAAGAAAGCAGCGAGCTACATAACATTATTGCAGCTGCTTCAACCCCTACTCTTTGTTTTAGAGCATTTCCAATGGCAGATTCCACTTGATATAATCCATGCCATAGCTCTCTCCATCCTTTCCCCTTCTAAAAGTACTCAAAAAACCCAACAGTAAAAACCCACCCAAAAAAGAAGAAGAAAGAAATACAGAAGCCTAGTAGCCTTCACTGTATCCCTTGCACCCGCTACATTTGTGATCAAAATCAGGTTGAAGTAACAGAAGCCGTTGATCATGAATCTGATCCCTCCTTGCTTTCGGCATGGAATTCTGCAAACAAAATACTCATCTTAGTTGTGATTTTATTTCTCAAGTTTGAGTTATGCATATGCCATTCAAAAACACAATTTCTGAACCCAAACTATGTTGAGAGTCATCCGATGTGTATGGACACACATGCATCGAAGGGTGAGTTGTGTTTCTATCATTGCTCTTCGTTATTTTTAAGATAAAACTTTACAAGCTAACAATTTAGTACTTAGAGATGTGTGACGTGTAATTGTAGCACATTGTAAGATTCACCACTATTACACTTTCCTATTGGAACAGTTCATCTAGTAATTTTTTCGGTAAATGTTCATCTAAGTAATTATTCAACATGTTCATCATTTAGGTAAACCATTAAATTGACGAGGTACCGGTATTAATTTCAACAAAATCATCAAATTGATTCATTTATCGTGTAACCAATATGACATGATTGACTTTTCACTATGTAAGTGCCCCGGTGACAATGGTTGCAATCTTAGAAGCAAAGACACTTAACAGAATATGATATGTCTGTATCAGACATGTATCAGACCACAATACTTAATGAATATGCGTTCAATACTTTTTTTCTGCCCATCATCACAAAATAGAAACCTTAAATTGAAAATGTGGCTGGGTTCATTTTGATGCTAAATCATTTGTGCAAAAAATCATCCAAAAAACTCAATATTCTGACCATTAGTTGGATGTTTGCATAAAAAACTTGTTGAAATCAGATAGAATTGACTTTTTGCACAGATGGTTTACACATTAATTTTAAATCCTCCACCCAGCTAAGTCAAATACCGTTCTTCTTGAACGGAGAAGAAAAATCACTTTTAAGCTCATAGATCGGACACATGATTAAAGAAATTAAAGCATAATGGAAATCGATTTAATACAGGACAACTTCGAGTCATAATCAAACTAATGCAGCTTCAATCAGAAAACAGAAAACAGTAACTAAATAAAAACTATGCTCCTTAAACTAAGCATGAATAGAGACAACATTCACCGCTGCAAGTTGACAGTCACACAGGAGTCTCCTTGTTAAGCACGACTCATCGTTGTGCTTAACTTCATTTTCACAACTGGAAATAGAGTTCCCGTGTATAAATTCCATGATATATACAAGTACCCAAACTGAACAAAAACAAGATTCTTAGCATGGTGGCTCTCGGGACGTTCCAAAAAAATGTTTAGCACTTTGACTCACCAAAAACATCAAAGCTTCAAAAGAGACTACTGAAAGGCATAGTTAAGCTACCACAGGTCCACAACCAAAACAAGCATGAACTGAAAAGGCATTCAAAACATGAGCTCACGTCAGACTCAGTTCCACAAACTCACTGCTTTGGGTTTGCAGGACTGGAAGAAGGGTCTCCCCACATACAAGTAAATATCAGAATGAAATGGAACCCAGCCAAAATAAAGATCCTTAGTTTTCCAGGTCTCTGGATCGAACGATAAGAGCTTTAAGTCACCTGTTATTCCATGGTCTATCACTACTAATTCACCATTTTTTGCACCTCCCGCCACTGTAATTCTACAATACCCACAACATCCCATAACAGGTGCAATGCATGGAAAAGATTGAACTTTAAATTGGTTAGTCCGAGAACTCTGGTCTCCAGTCAGCCCCAACACGTCACAGAATTTGTCATCAGCACAAATAACCACAGCAATTTTACCCTTCAATTCTGCAATTTTCCAGTTAGTTTGATCCCATGCCTCATCCAAGCATATGGTGATAATCGCATTTTTCTGAACACTATCACCCATGTTGAAGGACATAAAAAAAACTCATAAGTTGGGATTACACATGCCGGCCAATAGAAAACTCCATTCAAGACTACTGAAGCAGAAAATCCACCAATTTTCAAGGACCTACCATGAGATCCATCAATTCGGATGGAGCTATCTAACTCCCTAAGATTATTCATCTCCCCAAAGAACGCCGAATCCAAGTATCAGAGCTCATCATGTACAACTGAGCTCGGATAGGCTTCCCCAACAAGACTAGAATAAAGCTCAATCCTAATCAACTTGTAGTCATTAGCACTGGAATGGAAGCCAAACCCAAAACTGACCCAAGGGTTACCGTTTGAAATTCGGAATATATCTGGTTTTCCAAACCGTTGTACCAGTTGTACCCACGACGTTGCATCCATGTAACGATGTCTTAAATCTCTTGGGCCACCTATAAAAGACATGGGAAGTATAATTCTATGGTCAACTAGGGAACCTCTATCTTCTCCGGCTGCAACACTATCGACAAACCCTTGATACAAATCAACTCTAATCTCACGTTGTTAATTCCGAAAATATTGAAGCCTTGAGGTTTCAATTTTGACATACATGTCTACTATATACTGCTAAAACAATCGCCATGAATGAAGCAAAATTGGTGTCTCTCGTGGTCTAACTTGCAACTTACAGCAACAGTACTCTCGGCAAGATGCAATCGTTCTTTCACAAAATTTCTTCTTATAACACTGCATAAGGAGTTTGGGCCATTATCAGTATAATGTAGAGTGTATTTAGGATTATTGGATAGTATTTTGTTTCTTAACTTTCATTTTCTCTCTGAATAATATCTTTGTCCTCAGGGATTTCATCAAGGGAGACAAACGACTGTCCAGCACAAGTACTTTCTCCTTTCGTTTGATCTACTCTCTAAATTCCATTATGCTAACCATTTTCACCTAACGGGAACAATAATGGGTACTGCAAAGGGTCATAACACCCGAAATGACATTGGAATTTTTCACTATGACCTTATATATCCGTACAATGATATATATATATATATATATATATATATATATATATATGTAGTTCCTTCCTCTGTTTCAGTCCAAATTGCTGCTACTTAAGAAATTGAAGGACAATTGAAAACACATGGGTCTAAACCCGTGTCCGATCAAACAATAGCAATGATCCTGCTAACCGCTGTGGGCTATGGCCGTCTCAAGGTTTCTCATTATAATTGGATTGTTTCTGTTGCGAATATTCCAAGAAATAACTCGAAACAGGAAAATGGAAAAACTCGAACATTCAAAGAAAGAATCCCAAACCTCGTGAGAAAATCAAGTTGCGATTTGTTCGATTTCTGCGGCCAAACGGTTGCCGGCGATGTCCTGTTGTTGTCTGCAAACCAGATTTATCAGGCTACAATGGGTGGATTTCTTTGTCGAGGAAGATTTAGAAGAGTGGAAGAGAAAAGAAGAAGAAAGCTTCTGGCCTTCTCGCGCGCATCCGCGAGACGGCACCGTTTAAAGGGGAACTGGGAAACAACTAAGACAATGCTTTGCACGGCGTCGTTTTGGATCCACGTCATGACACAGGTTGAACCTATGTCACAATTCCTAAAACGACTTCGTTTGAATATCTAAGAACTTTTGGGTACCATGAGGACGATTTCTACCTCTATCAATCATTATTTAATGATCCGAGACATTCTTCTAATAGAAATTATTACAACAGATATGATGCAAGAATATCTAGTAAATAAAATAAATAATCATACTTAATCTAAATGAATTTCTATTTCATAAAATGAATTTTGATACATTGAATCATATCTCTTTCAATATCAAGAACTCTTAGGAGACTTTAAGCACGTTTTCTAACTATCTCGGTGATATATAAATGATCCTAGACACTCATATTGTAGAACGCAGAAGAATACATATCATGTAAAAGTTTTACAGTAATTAAATAACTATTGGTATTTGATCTTAATGAATTTATGTTTCTTAAAATGGGTTTGGCTATACTGAATCAAAACCATAATAACCAATTTCACGTAATCTCACGTTCCCTTACCTTAGAAACGACGTCGTCCACTGTGAAACTCTCTCCCTCTCCCTTTCCCTCTCCCAGAATCATCTCCGACAAAGAAATCCACCCACTGTAGCCTGATAAATCTGGTTTGCAGACAACAACAGGACATCGCCGGCGACCGTTTGGCCGCAGAAATCGAACAAATCACAACTTGATTTTCTCACGAGGTTTGAAAGTTATTTTAACAGTTTCTTGCAATGGAAATTTGATTGCAACACAGGTTCGTAGACACTCTGGATCACCTATACGGCTATACCATAATGTCCTTGTATATCTAGGAGCATTTGGATTTGTTATTTCGGGATGGGGAGTTTAAACTTTCGGATTAAGACGGCATTCGAATCCAATTTCTATTTTCTACAGCTAAAATTCATTGAACATCTATGACATTTTTAGAGCTCAACAGTAAAGGAAGGGAGTAATAATATTTGGGTCTTCCAGATATGATGGCGGTTCAATCTAGATTACAGATTCTAGACTTTGATTTTGGGTGAATTCAGGTTCGCAATTCTACAAATTATTCTCGTCATGTACTCTTCTACTCATTTAGGATTTGATCTTCTGTCATCCTTGTTCTCATGACCCCACACAATATAATGTTACATGGCCTTGGGTAGAACTCAACCCAAAAGTTAGCTCATGAAGTGAGGTGAGGGCACCCTCACGCTTATATATTTCATATTACTTTGGTACCTAGGCGATGTGGGACTTCGTTTCACCCTCCCTCATGCGCGTCAAGCTCACTTGGCAACACCTGCGGCATGTAGGCGAGAGACACGCACCCTGCCCATCTCTGGTACCCAGCTCTCTGATACAATGTTACACGGTCTTAGGTAGAACTCAACCTCCAAAGCTAGCTCATGAAGTGAGAGTGCCTTCACGCTTATATATTTCATATTACTTTGGTACCGAGCTGATGTGGGACATTTTTATTTGTCTTATACTACCTTCAAAGATATTTTTATTTGTTCAACAGTATGACATGGGCGAGAGGGGGGAGGTGCGTTTGACACTCGTTACCAAATTTAGAAACTTCAATGTTTCCGGTTAGATGAGTTGCTTTTTAGATGAAGCAGTTGATAATTTATTATCTTTTTGTGCGTAACATAATAGTTTTGACCTGATTTCTTTTGCAGGCATGTATAGATGTGGATATTGTTAGCTATGGACGTACACTTATCTAATGTTTGAAAATAAAATCAAATGCTATTTGTTAATATTATATATATGTATTGCGTAGTTCAATTGCTTCAAGATGCTTCCATTTATGGTGCAATATTATCCTGTCACACAGTCACAGTGGTCATGGAAATGAACTGACAGTCATTTGCAAGATTCTTTTGCAACTTACTACTTGGGATACATAATTCGTGGCAAGTTACAATAGCACTTTCATCTGAAAATTGAATCGTTACAGGTTGATAATAGGAGATGAGGCACAACTGGCTGATTATACAAAAGTTGATGGAGAGCTCAAGGTGGCAAGAGCAATAGTGAAGTTTTTTTCTTTCTCTTTTTGTAGGAGCAAAAATAAAGTTGCTGAAGAAGAAACTCAAGTCTGAAACAGAACACAATAAGGAACAAATTATATCCATTCAGTAGAGGCTCAAAGTGCTGATGCTCGAGTTACACAAGGCTGTTGCAACTTGCAACTGATGAGGATATTTAATTAAGGCTGAAAAGACTAAGGTTTTGGATGCGGAAGCTGTGGGATTGAGGAATGCTAATCATAGTCAGTAAAGCTTGAAAATTCTCATTTGTCTTCGAAGCTGGAGTACACTCAAGTATTTGCAGGTTCTGTTTTAGAAGATCAATAGGAACTCATCGCATTTCTTGTCCATAAATTTCTTGTTTGTGGGGCCAGTTTGGCTACCGTTGCCTATTTTTTTGTTTCTTAGAAATGCATGCAATAAGGACAACCGAGAATAAGCAAAGATGTTTTTGTCAATGAAATTTATGCATTGTGCAACAAGTTACCTTTTGCTGCTGTACAATTTGCTCTTATGACTGCTTATGATGTTGCTATGCATACTGTCTTATATGACCATTACCACTGGTTTTTACCACATTAGTCGCTTCTTTTGTGAATATCTTGCTTTGAAGGATAATTACATCATCCTACAACACAACTTCAATTCCTTCTTTGTTGCTTGTATTAAAGTTGTTTCCAGTAATTATACTGCAATTTTGCAATACTTGACCGCAGTAATCTTATGTGCGTAGTGAACCACTTATTAAGTTGTTTTGATAACTATTTTACGATAACTAAAATATAAAAAATAATGAGGACGCGGTTACGTGCAACGCACGTCGCCTAACACTAGTTGACTTAAAAGACATAAAAAGAAAGACATGAATGCTTTTTTAGGACATAGGTGATAGTAAGAAGAAAATAGAGTAATTGGAAAAGAAACAAGCTAACGAAACTAGTTCTGCTTTAGGACATAGATTGTGAGTAGTTTATATGTGTTTAAGTATGGTTTCATCATTTCAATTCTGCTTGTTAGCCTAGTATTTGTCTCTCTTACTACCTTTTGATATTTTTCTTTTGTTTGTCCTTTGTGCAATGTATTCCAATTCAGGCTCAAGGCGAAAGAGTTTCAACTGGACAGGGGGACTTCACCTTTAAAACTATAGCTGCTAGAGTCTCTACGCTTTAGTACCTGTACCCATACCCACGACTGGATACGACGTTGCTTCGATATTTGGGTGAGAATGATGAGGATGAGGACAAAGATAGAGGAGGAGGAGGAGGATGGCAAGATAAGCAGCCTCTAGCCAAGAAACTCCAAAAGCGATGCTAGACACTTAGGCTTCTTCTCTTTCTTTTTGTTTGTACATACAACTAGATTAGATGTTGCATATGTTGATGTCGCGTGTTCTCTTTTTGGACATATTTTAACGCTTGGGCTCATATGTTCTTGTTCAAGTAGTAAATGCCGTAATTTTTTCTTGCTTGTAAGATTATTTTTTTAAAATGAAGTTTGGACTTGTAACATGTTCTAAACTTTTGTTTCGATTTTGAGATGAGCATAGCCCCGACAGGGGGTTTAGATATGTACTGCGAGTAGGATGAGCATGACTTGGCTTGACTTCAAATTATATGAATTGTGTTTGTTGTTGGTGTTGACATTCTCCATGGATATGGACACTATCCGTATCTTGTCGTGTCGTGAAAGTGTCTGTATCCGTTTGTGTCCAAATCTCGCGTCCGTATCCATGGACTATAATGCAAAATGGGAGCCTGCTGCTGCAACATTCCTTACCAAAACATGTGAAAGCAGAAGCTTAGATATATACCTTAACTCCACAAGTCCACCATATCATTTCATATAAAATCACATTAAAAATTGATTGACCTGATACAAAATCTCCATAACATCTGCTATATTACAAAAGTGAATTACATGTTCATTGAAATTGTTTTACACCGTTACAGAGGAAGAGCCCAATGTTCGCCTCTCTTAATTGAAGATTAAAGGTACAAGATTAATCAAAAAACAAATGCGCAAGACAACACTTTCCACTTCTCTCTGCACCCGGTCTCTGGCTGGGAGGAACATAAGTCCCCTTGCTAGGTCCGGAAGAAGTAGTTGGGACTTCTGATGAAGGTGGTTTGTCAATGGATACATCACTTGGTGGAGCAAGATCCTTGTAAGGGCATCGTGATGTCCAGTGGTCACCTTTCTTGATACAAGTCCAACACACCTTATTTCAAGCTAATTTACCCAAACAAAAAAAGTCCAACACACCAAGAGAATAGCACCTGCTTTTCCAATTTGAGATGAAGGGTCTCATGCATTTTTTGTTTCTTCAAGTTTGCTACCTGTTGGTAGGTCCGAAAATTTGTAGGGTCAGAATTAAGAATGTTGCAATCCATGTTTGCAGTATGAAAAAGTAAAATAACGATATTACTAGCCAAAACACCAATGCACAAACAAGAAGATGCGCATAAAGATGCTGAAATTCATGATTAACCAGACAATCTAAATTCACAAGAACAATGAGCTCATCTAGAAACAATAGAAGGCCAAAAATTAGACAATAGAATTTTTGTACTTAAACAAGACCAAAACCACAAGATCTATTAAACAATATTGTTCCCAATCATAACAGAGAGCATTCGAACGCATCTAAAATTTGCTAATAACCAAGCTAGATACATAATAGAGACCAATTGATAGGCATGGCACAACGAAATGGCAAGAATGATTTTCACCAATTTGACATTTACTAGAAGTCATTTCAAAGCTACCAAGTAATAAATTTCCCATGATGAAAACAACCTTTACTAATCAAACGATGGAGCTGTTACAACATTGAGCTAGTATAATAGCTTTTCATGGTTCAACATCAATTCCAATACTTCTACACCAACTTGAGCATCCCATCTGTTTTCTCCAGTCATTTTTTCTAGGCTACTTTTAAACGGATTTCAAATTTGAAAGTCTAGCCCCAGCAATTATTCCACAGAATTCACGTTTTTGCTACTTTTTAAACACAATTGAAATGAACTATATGGTGATCAAAAAAAAAAATGAACGATCCATTCTCTACTATTAACCACCACCGGCAACAAAGCCGACGTCATCTTCATCTCCATTTCCAAAGAGAGGTTCTAGAACACTCAAGTACTCCTTTGCAACTTCAATCTTGCCCTCTATTCTTTGAGTACATTCTGTGTTGAAGCAAACATAAATTCAGCAATCCATCCCGATGAAAATATAAATGCAAATAAATTCGGCTAATATCCATCTGCACCATCACCCAAAACAATTAACCAAATTACACAGCTTTCTGATCCATTGAGATGAAGTTGAGCAAACAAGCTGGAATAGGGAGTTTACAAATAATAAACTTGCATCTCATCGATGCTATGACAAAGCCAATAGAAGGAAATGTTATAAAAATAAGCATCATAGAGCAACTTGGGGAAGGTTTTTCTCTTAACGATAAATCTAAAGGGACTGATCACAGTGTATAGACCATGTACCGACGGCGTCGCCGGTGTGGGTCCCAAACGGCCGATCCGAGCTGTTGATCGTTCTCAGAATCAAATTCCGAGTGGGCCACCGCGGGAATCGAGGCAATCGGACGGCTGTATGAGCTCGATCCAAAATCACCCCATTTCATTCAAAAAATTTCAAATGAAATGGGGTGATTTTGGATCGAGCTCATACAGCCGTCCGATTGCCTCGATTCCCGCATTAGCCCACTCGGAATTTGATTCTGAGAATGATCAACGGCTCGGATCGGCCGTTTGGGACCCACACCGGCGTCGGCGACGCCGTCGGTACACGGTCTGTACACTTGCATCGGTGCAAGTAGAAGGACTCTTCTCTTAAATGGTCTGCTCCCATCAATAGAACTTGCATAGAAGATTCCTTTCCAACCAAACCAATCCTATCTCCATTGGTGGTGCCTCAAGTGTTGTGCAAAGATCCATAGGAGTATCTTGATGCTAAATTTGTGTTTGAAACAACAACAATGGAAAGAATGGAGCTTTTGGTTTTGAGTACATTCAAGTGGAGAATGAAAGTAGCAACTTGCATGAAGTTCCAACATGATTCATATTGCAATCGTATAATCACTTTGTTTTTCATTAGTGCAATGAATATGCATGAAGTTCTACCAAGATTAAGCATTGGCAGAAGGTCCAGCCAAAAGCACAAGAATCACCAAAAAAAATGCTTCAAAATTTTAGAGCTTTTGGCACATCATTAATAAAAGAATTCAAAGATGTGAAAGCAAAAGTCACGAAGGCCTAGATTCAAACAAGACTATTGTGTAACATCAAAATACCTCCTATATTAAAAAAGAAACAAAAAAAAAACATTTGTAAAACTGTACATCAAAATACCTCTTATATTAAAAAAGAAACCAAAAAAAAAAAAACCCACTGTAAAACCATACCAACATTCTAAGAAATTCCCGCATTAGCATGTGCATCTATTGTTACCCTTGATTTACGCTTGTATTGCCATATGTGCATGGTTCAGAGTTATCTGATACAAAATTCAGAAAATAGGCCTCAAGCATCCATCGCATGGAAGCCACCAATAATGTATTCATGGTATGAGATCCTATGCCAACATTACACTTTAGTGCAAATTTAGATGACTTAACCTGCTCACATCTGAGAAACCAGGTGCGGGGACACGTGCCTTGCACGTTTTCTTGGCCTGTTAATGCTAGGAAGAAGTTCACTTGGTGCAATAAGCAATGTGTTTGCTATTATACTAACCAATATTTGGTGCTTAAGTTTCTGCAATCTCATTTATAAGTATGTAGCTTGGTATTATCTTTGTAGCTAAAATACATATTAAGACCAAGTTATCCTGTGATTCCTCAAAAAGATTCAGTGGGGAGAGACTCTGAATACCAAAGTAGCTGTTATGTTTGTCTAAGGGCAGCCTAGACTTAACAAAAGAGCCAATAGGCATGCGCTTTTACATAATTTATATGCTAAAAGTCCGTACATGTTCAGCGAGACTTTTTGAAAGCACTGCCTCAGTCATTTTTCTTGGCTAGCAATGTGTGTTCTGCATGTTCTATTTTGCTTTTGTTGATCTTGGCAGGTGAACTGGTAAGCTCTCAGTGTTTGTGACAAAATATCTGGACGTTTCTGATACACACGCACTATGTTGGAAAAGACCCAAAACCAAATCTAATTAATCTAGCAATTTAACTAAGAAGTAGTTGGAATATCTCTAACAGCGAGGAATTGTGCCAACTTCCATAATTACATAAATAGGATGACAAACAAATTAGCTCCCACAGAATACAAGAAAATTGACTAAGACAACCAACCAATGGGCATAAAATTCTGTTGATCAGTCCATCGAGAGGAAGAAGCATTGTTCCCAAAGCACAGAACAATCTCTCAACATGCAGGGGGCGGAGATAGGATGTTGTAACCAAGCGAAGGGCCAACAATTATGCCCTGAAAAATCACAGAAGGTGGGGAAAGGGAAATAAATAAACCAATCTATAGAAGAATAGGCTTGCATGGCCTTGGGTCTGTTGTGCCCGAGAAGATAAAAGCAGTCAAACTTACAGTTTATGATGACCCATTTATGATTACAAGAAAAACAGCTGTATGCTGAGAAATTTCATATTGAACAACAAATCTTTTTCATGACTCCGACTCGTAATGATGGCTATATTAACCTCACTTGCTGTCTTAAGGTGCTGAGATATGTCAAGAAGCTATCCCATAGGACAATTGCTACCATCTTCAAAGGCCAGCAGCGCAATAGTCCTTTCCAACTCTTCCAAAAAACTTAGTTGCACAAAATTTTAATTAAAACATAAGAATGTAAGAACCAAAAGCATGCAAAAACACTAAGTTCCTAATACGCAAATTTGGTTGTGGTAGCTTGCCACTGCCACCAAAATTACAGTGGAAAGCATTCGGTACCGAATAAAACTTCAACCAACATGTGTGCAAATTATAAAATAAATGAAGTTGCGCCTTGTTGGTTGCATGGAAGGAAAAATGCAACCGACTCCACGAATAAATATTAGCCCGAGGGAGACATAAAATAGTTAAGAGGAGAAATTGAGATTTACATTTTCTTCTCCTCTTGGTGCAAGCTCCTCCTGTGCAAACTCCAGATTGAGCCTCTTCTACTTTTCCATTCCGGATCAATTCTATTAACCTTTGTTGCTGGAGATGTGAAAACAGTTGGGGATTTAAATTCAGTATCTGTATATGGCATTCAGTGTGAAACTTCTGATCAAGGAAAAAACAGGAATCTGTATATGGCAACCAAACATTAGCACAGATGAGCTGAACAGAAAAGAAACAAGAATTTCCAAATGAAACCAATTCAATATAAAAAAAAGGCTAAGTTAGCTATTTGATAACAACTTTTTACTGACCAACCTATTAGTAGAACAGAATTAAATTTAACACTGCACAATCTCAGTAATGAACTCTTATTTGCAAGTAGTTACCACAAAGTACATAATGTGGCGGGTTATCTTGAAGATCAACATTTTAGGCAACATATGCCTTCTATTCTCATTGTGTTACTCAAAATAGTGTTTGGCAATTGTTCCCCAATTGACATCATTTGTATGATAAAAACCTTGTTAGGTTGATCAGAGGATACCTCAAGTTAAAAGAAAAGAAACAAATAGAGAATAAACAACATGACGATGTCCCATGAGTTGGCAGTTAACACTGGTAGCCTCTCAGTTATATAGAAGAACACACAAACCGATGATTGGAGGAAACAAAGATAAAGTGTCATTTACATATGCAACAAGTACCCACATAGAGGACGTGCCCGCATGGTTTGGCATTCATTAGTTTCCAAAGTAACTAAGTATGATTTCAGATTCTTCACTACTAATTCTCCTATGCATTTCAACTTTACAATGAATCCATATCAGGTCACGATCTTCAACATGGTTCTTCAGATATCAGCATATCACATACCAAAGAAAACAAGCATTTGAAATTCCAGCTTGCATGACCAATAAACCTATTCGCAACCGACCAAATTACCCAATTCCCGAAATTGACCATTTACCATAATCATTTCCGCGAACATCTAAGCGTGTACACCTCCGAAACCCATTGCTTAAAAACATGATAAATACAATTTCAAGCAACAAATCCCTAACTTAATCTGTTGATGTTGTTACCCTCATTCCGTTTGAAAAAAATACCAGATCTTGCTGACCCCCATCAGCTATGGCCGTCTCAAGGTTTCTCATTATAATTGGAGTTCTATTGCGAATATTCGAAGAAATAACTCGAAACAGGAAAGTGGAAAATTGAGGACAATCGACCTTGATTTCTGCGGCCAAAAGGTTGTCAGCGATGTCCTGTTGTTCAGGCTATTGGGTGGATTTCTTTGTTGAGGAAAAGATTGAGCAGGTAATCAGAAGAGTGGAAGAGAGAAGAAGCAGCAGCTTCTGGCCTTTGTGCGCATATTCGCGAGACGAACACTTCACGGTGCTTCCACATCATAACTTCCAAATGCAAAGTGTCAACTGATTTTCACCGCTGTATTACATAACACATTGTAAAATCTACCCTTTTCCACAGCAAGAAAATAAAAAACGTAGAAATAATACTCATAGGGAGATGAAAAGGATGATTTTCTCACCCACCTTAAGCAACTTGACCAGAGAACCTTCCGGAAAAAAAAATGGTGAAAGCACCTCTCTTCGGGAAAATTGTCCTAGATAGAGAGACGCAGACCTGTTTAGAAGAGAGATGGAGTTGATTTTACGCCGACTCCGATTACTTGCTGCCGGAATGCACCGGGATTTCACGCCGATCGTCTGATTACTTCCACTCTTCCAGTGACTATACACGACTTATCTGCGATGGCTTTTGGGGGAATTAAAATAAATAAATAAATAAATAAAACATTTTACACGTCATGACATAGGTTCAACCTATGTCATGTCCCCGAAACGGCGTCGTTTCAATGGAGCATTGTAATTTCTTAGTTCTTGGATTCCTTTGATACTTTCTACCTATATTAACCATATTTTATTAATCCGATACATTAATCTTGTATATATTTGTCATAATATATACCCAGAAAAATTTCATTTTTATTTTATTTATATTGGTACTTAATCGCAGTACTTTTTTGTTTTTTAAAATGGGTTTGTTACACTGAATCAAAACCAAAATAGCCTTTCATCTTTGAAACGGCGTAGTTTTGTTTAGTTTTTTTCAAGGTCATTTTCTATCTATCTCAATCATATTTCCTTGATCTAAAACATTCATTTTGTAGAATTAGTTAAAATATAAATCATGTAAAAGTTTCGTATAACTTGTGTATGAATCACTACTTGATCTTGATGCATTTTTAATTCTTAAAATGACTTTGGTTTCACAGAATCAAAACCCCAAACAAACACGGCTACAACGGAACGACGTCGTGACAGGCTGAAGCGCTGCCTTCCCCCTTTCCTTCAATACAATACAGAGATGCAGAAAGAGAGAGGGAGGGGCGATTCCCACCTCACCACAGTAATCGTCTCCATCTCCGGCGACCTCCACCACCGGCAACTAAAGAGAAGACGGGCTCTCACAAGAAAGCTTCGAACCAGACGCTCTCTCTTCAACCGGACGAGCTTTGAAGCAGACCCACTCCCATGGTCTCTCACTCTCTCTGTCTCTGAACTTGTTTCAATTCGTAGATATAACCTATAATTGGAAAACTAGGCTTATGATTGAGATATAAACTAGGCTAAGAATTTTATAGTTCTGTATGCATGTCTTTACCTTGGCTTTAGATACACTTGAGGTTGGCTATGCATATATGTATTTGCCTAAGGCTTCTGTATGCATGTGTCGGACTAGATGGATTGAGTTCTTTTTACTTCTCGAGCTCCTTTGCAGAACCCAAAAAAGAACCGGGAAAGCGGGCAGCTTTAATAGGAACACTGTAAAGAATTCGAAATCCGAATCCAAAAGATAGAAATGTACAGAGGTGGATTTGGGCAGAGGCTCGCCTTTTTTCGGACATGCTACTCCTTCATAATCATTCCTACGCTCCAGAGTAATTCTTGTAGCTCTAGCTCTATGGTTTTACATGCTACTCCTCCATAATCATTCCTACCTACGCCATGCCCCTGAAAATTACTTCGTTTGACGATGCCATTTTAGTTTTAAGAACTTTTGGGTAATAGGAGGACGATTTCTACCTATATTGAGCATTATTTAATAATCCGAGACATTCTTCTTGTAGAAATTACTATAACACATATGATGTAAGAATATCTCATAAATAAAATACATACTTGATACTTCTAATTGAATTTTTGTTTCTTAAAATTGATTTGGATACATTGAATCATATCCCATTCCATATCAATAACTCTTAGAGTACTCTACGTACGTTTTCTATCCCCTTCCATATCAATGACTCTTAGAGTACTCTAAGTACGTTTTCTATATGTATTAGTGATATTTTAATGATCTCAGACACTCATAACTCAGAAAATACAAGTTATGTAATAATTTCATATTAATTAGATACCGATTGGTACTTGATCTGAATGAATTTATGTTTCTTAATATAGGTTTGACTATACTGAATCAAAACCATAATAACAAGTTTCACATAATCTCGTGTTCCCTTAGAACGACGTCGTCGACGGTGAAACTCTCTCCCTCTACCATTTACCCTGTCTGATCATATTCATGGCCGACAATGGTCGGCAACTTAGAGGTTCCGGTCAATCAAAGCGATGTTTACTGCCGCTCATTTGAAGCTCGCTTGGTCGAGCAATGGGGTGCTTGTGTTTCATTTCACAAAGAAACACAAATAAAAGAAACCCATCGTCAATGACTATTCAATCGCCGAAGGTGGTCTCAAATTCTCAATGGTTACAGTCTCCCCAGTGACATTTGTTCATGATTTTGGTATGAACCCAATCTTCAACTGAATAATCTTGATATGCACAATTTATGCTAAGCTGCCTATTCCGATAGCTATGGTTGCTTCTTTTATCTATTCCTCGGTCCAAATATGGTCTTTTTTTCCTTCATATGAGTATCTTTTCTATTCAGCTTTGCTATCTGTAATGATGAATTGGGTATATATGCTGTGATTTTGGTATAGTTGTTAAAAACCTGAAGTATCTACAATTGTATCCGTCTCTTTTGGAAAACAATAGTTGTCCCACCTCGTATCTTTTTTGCATAGGAAGTCCTACTACTATACGATGCCGTGTCTTACAATAATGAAAATGGAACCATTAAGTTTAGTTTACTCAAACTCGTACAACGTTTGCAGATGTATCACCAATTAATGTTTCTGAGAATACATTAGTAGGTTTATTACTGAATGTACTTCTGATATGTTGGATAAGGGTTAGCTTATGGTTAGGTTTATAGTTGAACTAATCATTGTACGGGGAAGGTTTTGTTAGTAGATATTGGTAGTTGCGTGGATTTTGGTTGTGCTCACTCAACTAGCAACATCAAAATTCATCCGTGTTAGAGGCTGTTGGTTTCTTTCTATTCGCCTTTGCAGAATCTACTTAGACCAAATTTTGTTTTTGATCCTCCTAAGAAGAAGAAGAAGAAGAAGAAGAAGAAGAAGAAGAAGAAGAAGAAGAAGAAGAAGCAAGTCAGACAAGACATTGGGGATGATACCTCCAACGAGATAGTTGATAACATAGAGAATTTATTACGAAAGTTTGAGGGTATATATGCCCCAATTAGGCTAAGCACCCGACTAGGCGATCCATTCTACCTCACCAATTTGGTGTCTCTCTTTCTGTCGTTGTGCCATTTTTCATCTTCCTAAATTACCCATGAATTGTATTTTTGTGCTTTCTTAAGTCTAAGGGCAGAAAAGTAAATACTCCACGTCTAAGCACCCCACGTCTAAAAACTATCTCAAAATGCTCCTAATTACATCTAGAATTCAAAACTCCTTCATCCAGAAAAATAACTCTCTTCGAAAGGAATATAATCCTGTACTGAAGTGCACACACTGTGTGTGCCCACCTTCTCTCATACTGTAAGATGAAAGAGAGAGAATTCCTGGTAGTATTTTCTTTCCAAGTAAGACGGTCTAAATTTCATTAGTTTTGGAAATGAAGTAGGAATGCTGTTTTAGGATAGGAGTGGAGAAATTAAATTTGTCATGGTCAATAGGAAAGCATGGGTGTGTGCCAATTTTCTGGAAACAGGGAACTAGTGGAATAAGGCTTGACTTGGCTGTCTTATGCCACCTTAATGGAGTTGTTTGGTGTACTCTTTTGAATAGCAGAAACCGTCCTTATCACTTTTACTTTGGAGCAAAAATAGGAGTTTCTACGGATGACAAACTGCACAACTCAGAGCTTGCAAATACTTTCATCTGTCAATATTTTCAGCTTCATTTTCCCTATTTTACTCTCCATTGTTTTGTGTTGTGGATCTCAAGACTTGTCGTTGGCTGATCACGCCATATGTTGCTTGTGACTGGTGCTGTGGTGCACTTTGAATCTGAGTGATGCTTAATTATATTCAATCAGTTCCTCTTTTAAGGTGAATTGGCTGCTGTTTTGAACCGAAATGGGTGGTTTGTAATAGTTTAGTTTGATGAAGCTGATACAGTGTTCTCCTATATCTTGTTGTATCCAAGCTTATCTTTTATATTAGTCAGACTGCATAATTCTTTTGGATAATATCTTGCTTCTTGTCACATCTCTTTTAAAATATCATACAGTCAACCTCGTATCAATGGCTAATATTTACGCGCACTCTAGCAGTGTGCTGATTATTGGTCCTTTTTGCCACTATTAAAGCAAATTACCATTGACAGGATCCGTACATTCATGCCAGCTGGCCTTTGTACCGAAAATATGGTCATGCTTTTGAGGTTAGAATGTCCACCTTTCTCTTACGGCATTATTGTCTCCTATCTAGCAACGAGGAACCTGCACTTGTTTTTTGTTTCCCTTGATCCAGGCATTCAAGTTGATTGTTAACGATCCTGATTCAATTCTCAATTCCCTCACCCATGAAATCAAACAAGTTGGTCCTGATGGAGAGGATGTAATCTTTGTTTCATGGTCTCTTAAGCCAGATTCTTACTATTGATAGCAAGGCTATTTGCCATGTCCTCATTCTATAGGTGACTAAGGTGGTTCCTGCTATGTCAGAAGAAGGTAAAGACGCTTTAATAAAGAACATCAGAAGAAGAATGACTCCATAACCAGTAATGATTCGGGCTAATAAATAGATGAAATGTTTGATGGATGAAATGTTTCAAGTTTGATGGTGTTCTTCACATTAAGGTCTTGCTTTCATCCTCTACTGTCGGTCTTGAATGGGTGGCCTAATCAATTGCTGCGTGCCATAGGAAGTAATTCTGAGTCATAATGGAAGCTTACAACTGATGTTCAAATATCAAAAGAAGGCATCAATGGAAACTCAAGTGTCAAGGCCACCCAAAAATTGGACACGTACATCCTGAACTAGGCTGAAGGCTGAAAATTTATCAAAATCTTGAATGGATAGCTAATGATTGGTTTCACGCATAAAAGCAAGCTGTAATATGAAATTGTAAATATAGTTGTAATATCCAATGATTGGGATATCAAGTTGTAATATGAAGTTTGGAATGTTAAGTTGTAATATCAAGTTTGGAATATGAAGTAGCAATTTGTTAGAATATGAAGCCTTAATATTGTTGTTGTCCTCCTTATTAGTTTTATTGGATTGTTGCTATTGTTACTTCAAGACGTGAGAGTTGGGCTAGGCCATAAAAGCAAGTGATATGTTACTTGCGTTCGTGTCTTGAGAGATGTATATCAAGTGTCCGTATTGGTATCCTATGTTTGTATCTGTATCTTGTGTCCGCATTAGTTGTTATCTGTATCCTGTGTCCGTACCCGTATCTATACCCCATGTCCATAGCTGTATCTCGTGTCTGTATCCGGTATCTTGGGAAAAACTTGACATGGTTGCCTTGTATTATGGCCTAGCCTAACGCCTCGCGTCTCATCTATCAACAAATAAATGGACCATTTCATCCAAGTAAATGACGCATTCCATCGAAGTAAAATGAACCAAGCAAGGGCAATGCAAGTTGCTCATGTTACATTATAAAGTCATACAAAAGCCCAACTGGTTACATTCACATTAGGGATTCAAACTCCCATAAAAAATAAAGTTACATCATCAAGTGCCAAATGCACCAATCTCATTACCACTGATTCAATTCTATATTCATTAAAAAAGACAAAATTGTTACAAGACGACAAAAGAGAAAGGAATGACATGTTCAATGGGAGTAGTTGCTTCAGGAGTAACTTCAAGAGGAAGTGCATAAGCACGTATATATCTTCCCACTTCTGCTCCATATGTCATATGTGATGGCGACTTGAACAAATCAAACATTATCCAATTGCTGCAATGTTGGATCTTGATCATGAGAAATTCGCAGAGCCCAAAACAAGTACCATTTGTGCCAATAAGAAGGAGCTTCTTTCCATAGCTGTGACACAATGCTGGTTTTCCCTTGCCAAGGCCTAGTACTCCATCCAAGGGATGAGTAGAACTCTTTGGGCTCTGATTATATCCATATCTGCATAAAAAAAAAAATGGAAGGATAGAGTGTAAAAGAGCATTCATGTGTTGGATGCACCTTGAAGTTGGAAATCAAAGAAATTCGTAGGTTATAACCTTGTCATCTTATTACAACACTTGGGTTCACTTGTAAACTTTCAGCACAGCTTAGTGCTTGGATTCTTTTTACGAGACACATTTTGCTACAATAAAAAACTAAATTAGTCAAACTTCTGTGAGACTATATTGCACAATGTCCCAACAGACATAAGGTTTTCTTGGCCCTATATCCAAATTAGTGCACAGATTTATGGTGACAAGGACTTCGAGGCTGGTTTCTAGGATCATCGCAATTACAAGGGAATAACATGCAAGACAAAAAATAAATACAGGAAACAGATGCGAATGATACAAACTTGATAGTCACACGAGGATTAACACACATTCCATTTGCGAGATTAAGGGATAAAGTATCCTTCACAGGCAGACCAAAGTAACGCCCATAGTTTTTGTTTTGTCCTCAACCACCCCAGATCCTGCACTTGAGCAAGACAAACACCATATTCTCCAAATGTGATCCTCCTCATATAACAACACAATCTCTAAACTTTTTCAGAGAAAGTTATACAATCAAGTTTCTGGGACCTGAAATCAAAAGTTAATTAGTTCAACCTCGGCAGAGGTAAAAAAGTTGGGAAAAAAATATATTCATGGATTCAAATCCTCAGAAAAGTGATCAGCCATACAATGTCAAAATTCATCATCAACCAAAATAATTCCAAAACAAATCTAGTTCCTTGGTTGCATCATAGAAAATCGAATCAAAGTCTTAACCTAAAATCAAAACGAAAACATGTCAATTACATTTTGAGCTTAGGGGGCTTCGAATTAGGGCTTCTGAAATTGTAACCCTTGTTTTCCAATTATGGGTTATATGATTTACAGGATTATTAGATAGTATTTTGTTTCTTACCTTCATTTTCTCTTCGAATAATATATTTGTCATCAGGTATTTTATCAAGGGAGACTAATGATTGTCCAGTACAAGTACTTTCTCCTTTCGTTTGATCAACTCTCTAAATTCCATGATGCCAACCGGTTTCACCAAACGGGAACAATAATGGGTACTGCAAAGGGTCATAACATCCAGAGTGACATTGGACTTTTTCACTATGACCTGATATAGCTGTACAATAACATCTCTCTCTCTCTCTCTCTCTCTAGTTACTTCTGTTTCAGCCCAAATTGCTGCTACTTGAGAAACAGAACGACACTTGAAAACTCGTGGGTCTAAACCCGTGTCCGATCTAAGGATTATTTGAAAACAATACCAATGACCTAAGGATTATAATTGGATTTCTATTGCGAATATCCGAAGAAATAACTCGAAACAGGACAGTGGAAAACTGAGGACAATCAAAGAATCCCAAACCTCGTGAGAAAATCAACTTGCGATTTGTTCGATTTCTGCGGCCAAACGGTTGCTGGCGACGTCCTGCTGTTGTTTGCAAACCAGATTTATCAGGCTACAGTGGGTGGATTTCTTTGTCGAGGAAGAGGAGTGGAAGAGAGGAGAAGAAAGCTTTCGGCCTTCTCATGCGTATTAGCGAGACGGCGTCGTTTAGAGGGGAACTGGAAAACAACTGAGACAATAGTTTGCACGACATCGTTTTGGATCCACGTCATGACACAGGTCCAACCTGTGTCATGCCCCTAAAACGACTTCGTTTAAAGATCTAAGAACTTTTGGGTACCATGAGGACGATTTCTACCTATATCCATCATTATTTAATGATCCGAGATATTCTTCTTGTAGAAATTATTACTCCAGATATGAAGTACCAATATCGTGTTAATAAAGTACATACTAGTACTTAATCAAAATGATTTTCTATTTCTTAAAATTGATTTGGATACATTGAATCATATCCCCTTTATACCAACAACTCTTAAGAGACTTTAAGCGCGTTTTTTTATCTATCTCGGTGATATATAAATAATCTGAGACATTCATGTGATAGAACGCAGAAAAATACTAATAATGTAAAAGTTTTACATTAATTAAATAACTGTTGGTGCTTGATCCGAAGGAATTTATGTTTCTTAAAATGGGTTTGGATATACTGAATCAAAACCACAATAACCAGTTTCACGTATTCTCGTGTTTCCCTTAGAACGACGTCGTCGACGGTGAAACTCTCTCCCTCTCCCATTTTCCCTGCATGTTTCCCGTCCGGTCAGAATCATCTCCGACAACTGTCAACGACGGGGTGTTCCACTAACTTGTTTTTGTTTAAAAACTGCCTTGATTTTTGTGTTCATGTGATGTATTGTGAGAGGATTACCTGTCTCAATTTTTTTTAAAAAATAATTTTTTGAAAAAAACTAGTTAGTGGAACATCCCCTTAGAATCATCTTCTTTAAGTTGCATCTCTGGGATAGTAGTGCGAAAGTGGGTTTGATTCTGAGTCGGAGACACTCGAAATCCATCTTCTTTAGCTTGCATCTCTCTGTATGTTTAGTCTTTTAGTAGCTTTCTGTATCTATTTGATTGATTCTATCTTTAATTGCTAAATTGAACTTGCCCTAACTTCTGTCTTTATATTTCTTCAACCAATTTTGCGGTTTCAAAAAAGGGGAAAAAAAAGGTGAAAGAAATGAAGTTTTGGGATTGGTACTTAAAAAATAGCAGTTGGGTCAGCCCTGACTGGAGCTTCAATGGAGCTGTTCATGATCAAATCCGGAGAATCCTGCTTCTGTGTCTGAGAACCCTCCTTTTATAACTTCTTTTATATTTGCTTCATTTATTTCTGTGTTTGTGTGGGAAATATATTCTTGGGTGTTTATTGATGTTCTGATTCAAAAAAGTTTTGTGCTTTTTTGTTCTATAGGAAACTGGGGTTGTCTCTGATTTGGCTGAAAAACAGAAAGTTTAATTGAAGATTACGGACATTAGTGTAGCATTGTCCTTCTAAGTATATAGTGCTTGTTTGATCAATTCTGAGGGCCTGTGGGGTAACTGTTTTTGCAGCCATGGTGGGAAAACACTCAACTATTTTTGCTGGCTCCGAAATGATATCTTCAAAACCCAATGGTTATTACATCGCTTCCCAGTACGGTGGCCTTCGAAGTGAAGTTTGTGTTTGCTATCAGAAGGATGTAATGCAAGCCTAAAGATTGGAATTGCCATATGATTTTTTCAGTAGATTTTCCATATACGACTTAATATGGTTTTTGTGCAGGACCGGTGAAAAATTGGGACAAGCTCAATTGATCTATTTGATGGCCTTAAGCATGAGATATACATGATGGACAAATGGACAATTGAGCTTTAGAGGCAAAAGGGTACTTGTATTCTAATCTATATATATATCTAAGTTAAAAAGATGAATCTTGCTACTGATTGACAGTGAATAAGTTTTGATACGTTAAAGCTTAAACTTGCATGCCCAGGTATCCACTAATTTGTATTGGTTGTGTGTCTTTCTTAGTGCAAGTTTTCCACGTATGAAGATATCTAATTGCTTATGAACCATTCTTCAATTATACAGTTGTTCCACTGCCTCATTTCATTCACAATATTCCTATCTCAGGTGTATGTTCACAAAGAAACACAAATAAAAGAAACCCATCGTCATTGGTGACTGTTCAATCGCCGAAGGTGGCCTCAAATTCTCGAGGGTTACAGTCTCCCCAGTGACGTCTGTGTCATGATTTTGGTATGAACCCAATCTTCTACTAAATGATCTTGATATGGACAATTCATACTTAACAGCCTATTCTAATAGCTATGGACAATTTATCTATTCATTGGTCCAAATATGGTCTTTTTTCCCATCATATTATTATTTGTTTCATTCACCTTTGCTATCTGTGGTAATGAATTGGGTATATGCTGTGTAAGGAACAAGTTCCGGAGTCCTTTGTTTTGGCAATTCCGTTTGACAAAACACACATTTACCTCGAGTTGTAATTTTATTCTTTAAAGTGTGGGTTTAGGTGTGGAAGGAAATCAATATGTAATTCTTTTTTATTGCGGTCTTTATTTTTGGTGTATTTCAAGTAACTTGCTCAAGCAACCTGCCAAGCAAGTCATCTGTTTGCTGGTGAGGTTTAGTATTTTAGAACTTGCTCAAGCAACTCGTTAAGCAAGTTATCTGTTCGTCAGTTGCTTGAGCAACTTGGTTCTTGCTTGAGCAACCGGTGTGTGCCTATATATTAACATCAATTAGGGTTGAAGAGTGTAGAATATAGCAACCACTTCTCTGGGCGTTTATTTACATAAAATACACTTATCAGAGTTCTTTTAATGCACCTTGAAGATCTTTGAAGGCTGGATGCTTAGGGTTCATCTTTAAGGGGTTTGATTCTTCAACAATCAACTTTGGAGTAGAGTCCTTTTGTGGAGTTCAAAAGCAAAACGATTGGAAGTCTTGTGCGATTCAAGGCGTTGGCGATCAAGATCACTGGGTGCGGTGTACGTGTGACTTGGCAGGTGATACTTAGAACGTTGTGAGGATTTACATCGTTTGGATAGGTATATCTATAACTGCACAATGATTATAGCGATTTGATTCCTTCCCATGGTTTAACCCATTCAGGGGTGTTCCACGTATATCGTGTTTTCATCTATTTGATTGCTTGTGTGATTTGTGCTACGAGTTTTAATTAGTGATTCGTGTTTTTTACGGATTGTAAGGGAACCCTGATTTTTCATGCTGATTTTGGTATTGTCATCATAGTTGTGAAAAACCTATGATACTATCATACAAAGCTATGGTATCCTAAAGCTCGTATCGTCTCTTTCGGAAAACAATACTTATCCCACCTAGTATCTTTTTGCATAGGAATCATACTACGATGGCGTATCTTACAGTTAGTTTTCAAATCTCCTGCCACAATGCTAAAAATGGAACCAATAAGTTTGGTGGGAAGGTACTTAGTTCGAAGGGAAACCATTCTAGGCTTCTTTGGGACCAATGCTGTGAGTCTAGATTATGATGTAGGAAATTATAGTGTTATTTCTTGGGACAACGATGATACACGAGGGAAGTTACTGTTCACTGCGTTGGGCCCTGTTCTTATATACCCAAGTTCAAATATTGAGCTCAAGACTTCAAGAAGCATGTTCACTTGATTATGCAGCACGTGGCCGGGACTATAAAGCTCGATCTTGAGATATCTTGTAATTGTCATCAAATAATTGTTATTGGACAAAAAATAGGAAAATCCAGCTATCGTAACCGCACATCCACCTATCCAAACGAAAAAAAAAAGTGCACAAAGATAGATAGTACTCACTCCTTCCCAAAAAGAACATTCAAAAATAATGTTCACACTTCTCATTAAATTATCTTTTATTTATTTTTTTATAATGATTTTTATGTGCAATATAAATCTTATTTGATAGATCTTACTTAGTTTTATTAATTTTTTTTAAATCGTAAAAACTATTATAAAACCAAATACATGAGAAATTTTGAAATGTGTGAATAGTATTTTTGGACATACTTTTTGAGACAAAAGAAATATAATATGTGCCCACCTTCTAGTAAAATTCCATTTATCTTACTGTATAAACTTTTTTGATTTTTTTGAGTTAATTTTTTAAAAAATCTCCAAATCTCTCCTCACAAAATAATCCAAAAAGATCAAAAGTCAGATACCATTAAGCCTCATCATTTGGTCCATTGGCCCGGGGCCCGCCCGAAGCCCGCAAGGCCCGTCGGACTTCACCCGAGCCCGAGCCCGACTTTTTCATGGGCCGGGCTTGGGCCTAAAATTTTTAACTAGAACCCGCCCGCCCATTGGCCTGCCTGAGGAATATGCGTTCGTTGAAGCTTCAAAATGAAAATATGAAGCATGACTTGGTGTTTCAAAGACGAGAGCTTCTGCAACGTGCTAAAGACCTGAAGCAGGAAAAATCCGAAGATTACCTTGAGCAGGAAAACATGCCTGCAGAGAATGGAGTGAGTATTCTTCCATTCCATACTGTCAAAATAAATCAATATCTTTTCTATACAAGTTTAATTGCGACAAGATGCCAATTGAAATTTTTGAAGTTTTTTTCTGCAATATGAACTGGTTAACGTTTTGAATTTAGCACATTGTTATTTGTATTGTAAGTATCAATTGGTCAAAGTTTTGGATCATCTGTGCATATGACAGAAAGTTAGGCTGGGATGACAACGACTTGGTGTTTAACTAGTGCACGCCTTTAAACTACACATGTTAGTAAGTTGTAAGGTTACAGTTGATTCATATTGTTGTTATTTCTATCGTCTTTCTTTCTGGACACAGTTTTCTTTCTGGTTATGGGGTAAGGGATTTTTAAATTGAACCACCATTTGAGAAATATCAGGGTGAGCGAGCTGCAAGTGCATCTAATTGGTAGTATGGGAGCATGGTTCTTGAGGCTGTGAATTCATGCCCCCTAAGTGTGGGACATGTTATGACCTGGTTTCTTCTGCCTTCAGGTTTAAAAGGAGATGACTTATCGTTCTACATATGAGGTATTTTGATGACATTATAAGGGGATATTAGTTCCAGTCGGAAAAATAAGTTATTCAATCAAGGATTTGGGATAGAAAAAGGAATAGGGATAAAGCTTACGGCTGTGCATGTGTGATCTGTCACAAGTCATATTTTTTTTAAATACTAAATGCTGTAATAGTTACTACCTCTGCTTCTACAACGTAGTTTTGTATAAGTAAATCTCAAGATAGGATCTCACCAGAGCATTTTCTGTCATTGACTCTATCGTAAATAATATCTGAACTATTCTTATAAGATGGCTTTAACGATGCAGTTGAATGACGAAAGCATGGTGAAAGTGAAGGAAGCAGATGAAATAGAGTATGAAGAGAACCTTGACAAGTCTCTGATATATGAAATGTGGTTGTGCGAAATGGAGCGCAAATATGACGAGAGTTGTGCGATTCTTGTTAGGAAGATTGCAGAGAATGATAGGCTCCATCAAGCAGTTGCTGAAGGTATGGATGTTTCTTGCAAAAGCTAAAAGCACTTTTGAGTTACAAAAGAAGAAGTATTCAGCATTTAGAAGATGTTATGAAGTTATGAACAATACTATGACTAACGTTCCTTATTTATGTAGACATGAGAAAAGTGGATCTAATTGAGAGGCAAAATAAGAAGTTGAAGAATGAATTGGAGTGCACAAAGCTTCAAAATGAAAAGCTGAAACGTGGCTCGGGATATGAAAGTCGAGAACTTCTGAAACGAGTTAAAGAATTGGAGAAGCAGAAATCCCAAGTTGATCTTGGGCCAAAAAACATACTTGCTGAGAAGGAAGAAGTAAGTATCTTTTTTTCCCCTTCTTTTTATTTTTTATTTTTTTTATGGGATGTCAAGAGTAGCTTGGAAATTGTTTAAGGGGAAATCACCCTTCTTTCACGTTTTAATGCATATGGGCACCAATTCAATTCATTAATGCCATATCATCTCTAGACAAGTGTGGCGGAAAATAGACTGAGAGTCATGTCAAGTTGGTATTGAACCAGCTCAAGTGTTTGAAGTATAGACATGTTGCAACGAAAAAATTGGAAGTAATATTTAGGGGCCTTGGGGCTAGGTAGAACTCACACCGCTTGAAGATAAAATGAGCGAGAAATCATTTTAGACAATATGGCCATGCATGAATAAACCAATTGTTGAGCTGATGAATGATTTGATCCAGGTGAAGGGAACTACAAGAAAATTTACAATGCCAAGGGTATTGTCAAGGAAGTAAAAAAGGACATCATAGCATAAGATGTTAAAGCTAACTGTAGGGAACAGAATACAGATCCTTGTAGCTCAACCTAAGTTTGGAACAACAACAATAACATAACCCATTTAGTCCCCAATAATTGGGGGTATGGGTGGGGGATGGATAAGAGACAGACCTAACCTTTGGCAATAAATGCACAAAGTGGCTGCTCCCAGAATACCACTGAAACAGATGGATTGGAGACAGACCTAACCTTTGGCAATAAATGCACAAAGTGGCTGCTCATAGAATACTGAAAAATCAGGGTTCCCTAATTATTTGTTAAAACCCTAACAGTATGAATGCGAATCACTAGTAAATACTACCAGCAGAAATTAACGTAAGTAGTCAAATCCCACAACACAGAGATATACGTGGAAAACCCTAAATGGGTAAAAAACCACGGGAAGGAATCAAAATCACTATACTCATTGTGCAGTTACAGATATACCTATCCAAACGATGTAAATCCTCACAAAGTTCTAAGTATCACCTGCCGAGTCACACGTACACCGCACCCAGTGATCTTGATCGCCAACGCCTTGAATCGCACAAGCCTTCCTTAAATACTTTCGGAGTCCCACCAAAAATATTCCCTAGAAATCACTTCTAGATCACTTCTAGATTGTAGAGAACTTGTTGGAGATGAACATGTAGTTGTACGAGTGTTCGATTGTGTTGAAACTCCAACGTAATAATCACTCAAAGATCAAGAAACCTTTTTCTCTCTCTTCTCAAAAAGTGCGGCTGCTGTAAGTATGGGAGTAAATGAAAAAACCCTAGCACATCAATATTTATAGATAGCTTTTCGCGCCCAACTTGCTCGACAGGTTGCTCGAGCAAGTCCTGAAGTTTTCTGTAGATTCTTGGCAGCAAGGTTGCTGGACATGTTGCTTGAGCAAGTCGTTGAGCAACTTCTAAACAAGTAAAATAACCCACTCAACTCACCACTAAAATAAATACTATCGCACTCTCAACCGTTACATAAAGAGATGATTCCTTTCCACACCTAAACAGACACTCTAAAAAAATAAAGTTACAACTCGATATAAATGTGTGTTTTGTCAAACGGAATTGCCAAAACAAAGAACTCCAAAACTTGGTCCTTACCATTGAAATAGTGGTCCTCCTATACCGTCACGTTTGCTGCGGAATCATGCCCTCAAATCAAAGCTAAAAGGCATCAGAGAGGGCAGACCCAAGAATCATTTTGATTTATGTGCACATTACCATGCTTCTTTCATTCAGCATCTAGAGCATTGGCGTTGCACAATGTCAACCTAAGTTTGGAAGAACTAAATAATTTGTCTCTGTTTGTGAATCAATTCTTTTATTCGTCTAACTACTAAATATTGTAACTATTGCTATGTTATTGTAGGAATCTTGCTTGAGGTTATCTGTCATTATCTTTTCGGTATTTTTTTGAAGTGGAATAATAAATGGTTTGAAGATGATGCAGTTGAATAATCAGACAACTGCCGAAAGTGATGACTGTCATGCCTTGAGGGAAGCATTTAAGGAAAAGGTAGAAGAAATACAATATTTGGAGGACCTTAATAAAACTCTGACTTTGAAGGAGCGAATGTCTAATGATGAACTACAAGATGCCCGCAAAGAAGCCATAAGTGTATATATCTATGCTTTTGTTTTTGTTATTTTACATATGCAGTTCTATAGAATGCAAGTTGTGCTACCATTCTATATCGCAAGGATCAAAATTTTGTTCTGTAGTTGTTTCAGTTACCTAGGAATTGGAAACGTTTCAGAAACTTTTCAAAACTGTTGCCTGAACATAAAGACAATAGTAGAAGAATTCAGGGATGAAAATGTCATTGTTGGATATTTCTAATAGGTGTTGAAACAACTCAGTTTTTCCTTACGTCTTGTAGAATTTCAAAATATTTTTGGTACTTTTTGGTACCATCAGGGGTAACATTGTAATTTCGGGTTCTACTAATGTTTTGTTTCATTTTCGTAGAAAACATCAATGTTTCGGCCATTTTGATGGAAACAAAATGCTGTCCCTTACTACTTTTTTCTCCAGCTAAAGAATAGCCACTTTCATGTAGACGACTCCAAGAAGTCTAAAAAAATTGTAATGATTATTCCCCGCGATCTCATGCAGGGCTTGAAAGATATGCTGAATGACAGAACAATCTTTAGGATCAAGAGAATGGGGGAGGTTGATCGCAGACCTTTTAAGGAGCTGTTTTTGCAGAAATGTTCTGGTGGAGACTGGGATGAGATGTCTGCCAAACTATGCTCTTATTGGGAAGAAGAAATGAAGGATCCACACTGGCACCCTTTCAAGAAAATCACCATTAAAGGGAGACTGGAGGTTTGTCTGCCATGAACCTTCTAGATGTCTTTGTCATTTTGGTTTCGGTTAAAAGCGTCAAAAAGTATGTGAAACCAGTTCCTTGTCCTGAAAAGTTACAAAAATTAGGGAGCAAAAACTCGATTACCAACACGAATTCAGCTAGTAAGGGTAGATTTGAAGATGTACTTTGTATCTGGTTTTATCAAAGAGAATCTGCTTGTATAATGTGACAATCAAACAGTATGCACCATGAAAATAGAATGGCTCCATTGTTTCATAAGATTGAAGGTATAATCATTAGAATGGAACCAATGTGGAAAGGGAAACTATTTAGATGAGTAGTGGCCACCACATCATTACTAGGAGGTAAAACTGAAGGGACTAATGGAAAGAATGGAGGTATTTAATTTCCATGTAAGTTTAAGCACGGCCATCATTGTCCACTTATTTATACACAGTGGACGTAAAATGCCATAGTTTGCGCCTATTGATTTCCGGATTTCTAATGTTGTATGTTGAGCATTGGACTGTGGATTATAATCTTTTTGAAGTGCAGGAAATCATTAATGAAGATGATGAAAAGTTGAAAGCGTTGAGAAATGAACGTGGTGATGATGTCTACAAGGCTGTAGCCAATGCATTGTTGGAAATGAACAACTACAATTCAAGTGGGATGTATGCGGTTCCTGAAATTTGGAATAGAAAGGAGGAAAGAAAGGCGAGTCTGAAAGAGATCGTAAGTTACCTAATCAAGCAATGGAAGACTAATAAGCAGACTAACAAGCGTAAGAGGAAAGTTGTTACCATATGAGTTGCTCACATCGTAAGTGTTTCTATTTCAGCCTATGAAGAAGTCCTAAATGCAGTCCAATGTTTGTGCTGATAGTCTTGGTGTTGAACCCTAATTTATTTTTAACAATTGTCAGACAACAAAATACTGAGCTTAAGTTGTTTGTGAACATAGAGAAGCCGTAAACAGAGTATTTTCCTTAGTTACTTTAGCTGGGTTTAGATCCTAACAGAGTCGGGTTAAAAATTGAAATTATACCCCTTTATCCCAAATTGCTGGTCCATCATTCTGTTTTGACATATCGCAAAAGTGTTAGTCCTCTTTTTTTTTTGGAAAGGAAAAGTGTTGGTCTACTTTAATGGTCAGAAGTACGAAATCTTTATTTTTCCGAAGTCGTCCCAAACAAATGCCTGTGAATGGATTCAAAAGCAAGAATAAAGGGGCAATGTTGGAAACTATGTCATTCATTTTGAATTTGAATGCAGTTATGACATGTCTCAAGAGAAGTTGCGAGAATTCCCGAAAGGGACTAAGATTATGGGACAACAGGATTAATAACAGTATACAAAACTTTCACATGTTATTGAGGTGCTGAAGGTACTAACTCAAGTATAATTTTCATATTTCTTTGGCGTAATGATTTTTGATCGCGTTTTGTTGCTCGTGGAAGTCAAGTAAGAAAACAATCAGCTTCAGAAACAGTTTGAGTCAGTCAACTTCTAGTTTTGTAAATAGTGGAGGTGTCGCATAATGTACAGTAGTAAGCAAGACCTTCACGCAACTTTTTTGGCAACCAGCTCACCAGTTAGCTCAGGACCTCAGGTGACACATGGTTTTGATTTGACCCGGTGACTCAAAAAGGTACTTTCGCAATCCCCTGCAAATGTGATGATCTTGTTTCCAGAATTCCTTCATAGACTTGTACAGTAGTATATAGATGTAAGTCACTTGAAAACTGGGAAGTATTACTTTGTCTGATAGAATATGAATCTCATTATGGGATTTTTGGCTGTTAGGCGGAACAATTATGACTAATGGACGATGCAATCATGTATGGTTTGCTGTAACTTCTTCTTTACCAATTGGTTTGATCTGTCAACCATGCTTGTCTATGTTGTAATGAAGTGTGTGGAAAATTGCTTCTACTTCCAAGCAGATATTAATTCAGTAAAATCTACACCAAATTCACTGCTTGAAATCCTTGAGCTATTGGGAATTTTTGTTTTTTCCCTTTTCCTGATAGTTTGGTATCGGGCCTAACGAACTGTCTCATTTGGAGGACAATTCCACCAAATACTAGCAGGGTCCAATTAAGACTAAAGACAAAAAGTCCAGTAAGAACTGACCCGACACAAAATTGATAGTATGCGGTGGGAGTTGAACCCAAGACCAAAGAGTTTTTACAAACTTATAAGCTTCATTTTTCATTTTTCCTTTTCTTACAACATATTGTTAGTTCCCTTGTTCCCGATCTGTCTGTTCTCAAAATCCACTCTGTACAAAATGATCTTCATCAAAATTCTGTCGGCCAATTCACAATTTCCTAGCTACAACCCATTAAAAATAAACTACTTTTAAGACAAAAAAAACCAAGTTCAATCTATCCTGACACCATTGGTTGGGGAATTCTCAGCTAGAAACAACCAGTTTCAGTGCAGGCGAGCCACATGGTCTGCCTTTAACTGTTGACTTCCAGCTTGTAAATGTTGGAGTTGTAACTCAATGAACAGGAGTTAGGCAAGATCTTCGCGTTACATCATTTTTTCACCAACTCACCAGTTAGCTAGGGTGAGGCATGGTTTTGATTCACAATGGTTACTCATGTCGGTAGTTTTGCAATCTCTTGCAAATATGTTCATCTTTTTACCAGAACTCCTTCAAAAACGTAGTTTCCAGATGGAAGTCACTGGAAATAAAACTGGGAAGTATTACTTCGTCTGAGAGAATATGAATCACATTCTAGGCTTTATGGCTGTTTAGCAGCACAATTATATCATGTCTACTGAGCTGTAACTTCTTTTTTGCCAATTGGTTTAACCTGTCAGCCATGCTTGTCTATGTTGTAATGAAATGTGTGTAAAATTGTTTCAAGCAGATATTACTTCGGTGAAATACCTGGCTAATCTGCAGTTCAAACCAGAACTGTAGGCAGATGGCGAAGTAAGTATGTTTATACCCTTCTGGTTGTATGAAAAATGGCTTTGAACCCTTTTGTTGAATAGTGATTATTTGAATACGGAGCGGCAAATTCCATCGGATGCTAGGTTTAACTACTACACCCTCCGTCTGTTTGGAATGGAGGCGGAGGGAGTATTTAAGATAACTTGTAAATGTACCCCTCGAACTTCTGAACTATTGTATGAACTTTCGATAATACCCACTGCACCCATCACTGATCTTCCGTTATTCCCCTCTCTACAGCATGATTTTAATTTGGAACTTATGAAGATGACCAAGCCTTCCCAAACTTACAAACCCATGACAAGAAAAAGCTTAAAAACAACAATTAACCATATAGAAAGTGAAAATCCTTGTGACTAAATATATGTGACCATTAATAAAGAACCATATAAATTAAATGAAGCCATCTGTTCTTCATTCATTAATAATAGAGTAAATAAGCAGCGGGCTACATGACATTAGTACAGCCGCTTCAGCCCCTACTCTTTGTTTTAGAACATGTCCTATAGCCGGCTCCACTTGGCATAATTGACGCCATAGCTCTCTCCAATCTTTCCCCTTCTAAAAGTCCTCAAAAAATCCGAAAATAAAACCCAAAAAGAAAAAGAAAGAAAGAAATACATACAGAAGGGTGAAAGACCACTAATAGACACAACCCACCCGGTAATTCTCTCACTTTCATCAAGGAGAAAAATGGCAAACTACAAGAAAAAAAAAAAAAAAAAGAGCTAGAGAAATTTGTTTTTCCCTTAGGTCAGACTCTGAAATTTTTCCCGGAAAAAGTTTGACCGAACTGCCAATGGGAAGGTGCCACGTTCCAAGAAGTGGAAGTTCTACGGTCACTGCCTGTGACCCTGAAGGAGAGGGACTGGCCAGTTAAAATGGCGTTGGACTGCCAGTTCTGGCCCCAGTTCCGGCTCAAGCTCATCCAACCCGTATTGGACCCTTTGACGCTAGCCTTCACTATATCCCCTGCACCCGCGACGTTTGTGATCAGAATCAGGTTGAAGTAACGGAAGCCATTGATCGTGAATCTGATCCCTCCTTGCTTTCGGCACGGAATTCTGCGAACAAAATATTTATAGTTAGTGATTCAATTTCTCAAATTTGAGTTAGCAGATGCTATTAAAAAACACAACTATGTGGAAGAGTCGTCCGATGTACATGAACTCACGTACGATGTTGAATGGAGTTTTCTTCCTGTATGTTGTTTTTAAGATGAAGTTGTATAAGCAACGATTCTTATTATATTTTCTTACTTAGAGATGCGTGACATGTAATAGTAGGACTCACTTTCATAATGTGTGTATTGTGAGATGGGCACGGATCTAAATATAGATTAGTCCAAAAGTGTTCAATGCGTGTAAACCTATATACGCAAATTTCACACACATCGAACAGCTAGAGACTAAAAAACATTTTGTCCCAAACTAGCATGAAATTGGGCATTACTCTTGTTTTCTACTAACAGTGTTAAACACGTTGGAAAGTATGACAACGTAATTAGACCCATTTTAATATAGCCATTGATTGAGCTTCATAGCCGTTATTAGGCTGTTCAACACTCAAAACACTTTGACTGACTGTACTTACGTCGGTCCCGGGCCATAAAATCATCACATTTTTCACGACCCAACAAGAAAAATACAAATAATGTTTTTTTCCGATTTGTTGGAGTATTTTTTTAAGTTAATCTCGAATCAAAGATCATACTGTAAAACTAAAGAATTAAATATAAACATTCCTACCAAATACAAAAAAAAATCCCTTATAGCTTAAAAAAATAGTAATTTTCTTCCAACAATACAAGAAAAAAAAAACACAGGATGTCAAAGATTCACAACAGAATTAAGGCAAATTATTATATTGTGAGAGATGAAACTATTATGTAATATCTGAACACCCTTCTCGATATTAGTGGAAGCATTGTAGTGTATGTTCTAGTAAGCCTTTGCTATTTAAAATTACCCATTTGACCCCTAGGTATTGAAAAAATGTCCCTCACCACTGAAATTAGGTAGTTTTTATTTTTTATGAACTGACTGACATGTTTTTCAACTGACTTAAATTAGGCAGTTGTCCACTTTTTTTTTGCCTCATTTTCAATACATACATGTGGAATTCATACATTTCGTCGTTGATTCGACGTGAATGTACAATGATGAAAGGTGTTGGAGCACAATAACAGTACATAGGAGCTAGCAACCAAATAATCGAACTAAGGTGGATTCTTTTGTCTAATTGACTTTCAGAATTTCTTTGGTTTTTGTAATTTTTTGTTTAGTTTTTCGTTGTAATTTTTTATACTAATCATTTCTGTCGACGAGAGAAATCAGAAAAGTATAAAAAAAACAAAAAAAACTACTATTAAAAAAAGCAAGACAAAAGAATGGAGCCCAAGAAATGCAAAACAAATACTGAGTATTTTAAGTGCTAGAACGGAGAGAGAGAGAGAGTAGACGCACCGGCGGTACGAGACGGGGACGATACCGGCACGGTACTCGGCGATCTTAAGAAACATAGGCATGGCGAGGTCGAAGTGGGGCCGGGGAGGGTTGCACCACCCCCCGTTGTCATTGGGCAGGGCGTAGTTCGGCGGGCAGAAGTTGGTTGCGGTTATGAATATGGACGGGCTGCCCGCGTGGCACCACTGTGGGTCATCGGCGCACTTGATCTCGAAGCAAGCCCCACAGCTCAAGCCGTTGTTGAAGAGAGCCGTGCTTAGAGCCGCCGTGTTCACACCGTAGCCTTGGCTGTATAAGTTTCCGTATCCACAAGCACCTCCTGTAAATTAAAGAGAGAGAAAGAGAATGATCAATCAAAAAATCCAATAAAAGTGAAGGAAAAAAAAAATTCCCTTCTTCAAAATTTTCTCGAATTATTATTATTTTCTCTATGTTGTCCAAATAAATTAGCAGAATTAGTTGTGAGTTCAGATTTTTTAAATGGTAACGAGAACGGGTATGTTCAAAAAGAGAAGTGTCACATAGACACGAATAGTCGGGCACAGATTCTTTGACATAAAAGAAATGGGAAGAAAAGGGGATAATGAAGTAAGAGATAATAAAATGGGAAGGAATTTTGGATATAGAAACATAATGAGGAAAAATTAAGAAAGTGAGAAAACCGGTGTAAATAGTTGTTTGACTAAATAATCTGTTTGGATTAATTTTTTGCGCATTGTTAGTTTTGCGTCTAAAATCTAAAAAGTTAAAAATTATGCTCAGAGCTGAATTTGTTTGAATAAAGAAAAAAATATTCCACTATTTTTGTCTTTATTCAAATAGATTTCAATTTTGAATATATAGATTGCTCTTGTCGAGACGAATTAATAATTGACAAAAAGTTGACGCAAAACTAAAATATGAATTTTTTTGATAGAGAAAAAAAAAACTTGGATCAATTATTTTTCCAAAACACCCCGAACTTGTACAAAATGAAGATTTTTTTACCAATTTTTGTTACTTTCCCTAAAAAAAATAGTGGGGTATTTTTTAATGAGTTTTTTCAGTTTTCTTGGTGCTTTCCGGGAAAATGAAGCGAGAGAGAAATAACGGAAAGGAAATTCTCCCGGATATAGAAAGGAAAAATGTTCCCTTCATGAATCTACTTTCCCGTCAACTTTTCCTTTCCGCGAAAATGCACAGAGAGAGAGAGAGAGAGAGAGAGAGAGAGAGAGAGAGAGAAACAGGGGAAGTAAATTCGTTCAAATGGGTAAGAAGAATATGTTATGTAAGCCTGTCTCGAGTTAGGCAGAGAGTTGCCCGGGGTAGTCACTATGATAATCGGGCTCGTTCATCGGGTAGAGCTCGTCGAATAGAATAACTACATAAGAAATTATGTTGATCGGGAACCGAACAATACTTGATAATGCACATTTATCATGAACAAAATGAGTCGGACATACTAGATTACAACTTGAAGAATCCATTTTCTTTGCATTACAAGGGTATTGATCGGTATCCAATCAACATGAGCGAGTCCGGTCCCGGAAAAAAATGTTGAAAAAAATGGGAATTTTTTTTTTTTGGATAACAGATAAGAAAATGAAACAGGGGAAATAGTAGTAGTTTTACCCATAGTTCCAGAAGCGTCACTGCCGCCGTAAAAAGTTGCATGAGCGCTCTGCCACCCTTCGCCGCCATAAACACCCGGAATGCGGGCGTTAACAAGTGTCACAACCGAAAACAGAGTAAAAATGCCGGTAATTCCTAAGGCAGCCATTGGAGAGAGAGAGAGAGAGAGAGAGAGAGAGAGAGAGAGAGTAGGGTTGGTGTGTGAGAAGAAGGATGAAAGGGGGGACTCCTATTTATGGGGCCAGAGGGGAGAGAGGTAATCGTGAAATAGTAGTAATGATGCTCCCGTTCCGGAGCATTGCTACATGGTATTTTCACGATTCCTTCCTTTTTTTTCCTTCAAAAAATAAAAGTGCAGATATGACACTCTGTCACCACCGTCACGAAAATAATATTCGATACAACTCGGTCATATCACATCAATATATGTAGAAGATCCCACCGCACATACGTCGAAACCGAAGCTGGTTGGTTTTAGGATATGTATTATGTACACATGATGCTCCAGAAGAAATTAATGATTTTTCGTTCTAGCGTATTGCCCATATGTACACATGATGCTCCAGAAGAAATTAATGATTTTTCGTTCTAGCGTATTGCCCACCTGGAATTTGTTTCGAACTAATGCCCCACTGGAATCGATTCACTTCTTTTGTTTTCTTATTAACGTTCTATCTTTTGTTGACGCAATTACCCTTTATGCCAGCCAATTTCACTTGACAAACTATTCGAATTGCTCTTGACTCTAGAGTGCACACGCTGCGGATTGATCCAGTTCTCTACAAATCTAATATTTGGGCCCGTTCTTGAACGGTTCTAGGGAATTGAAAATCAAAACTTCAAAAATACGGAAAACTTGTTCCGCAATATGATTTTGGGAAGAGGAGTTCCATGTACATGGCACCGTGTAGTGCGGGGCATCTGGTCGTCCATTGAGAAAATACACGGCTCGGATTTAATCTGAGCCCCATCTAACTCCGAACCATACATTGCATGCTTGTATTAAATCCGAGTACGTTATGCATTTTCGCAATGGACGACCAGATACCCTGCACCATACGGTGCCGTGCACCGTGTGCATAGCAAGGACCCCCTCCCCGATTTTGGAATCGAACACACATCCACAAAGACAACCTGTTAAGAGCCTATTTGGCTTAGAGGTTTTTCTATTTTCAAGTTCTCCTATTTACGTTTGGTTGTTTGGCTAACAAAACCTAGAACACATTAACAAAACACATTATCTAAATTTGACTATTGGAGCAAGAACTCAAAATGAGCTGCAGAGGAGCTTTTCTCATTCTACCTCTCACTTTCTTCTTTAAGCTCCATTGGAAAATGCATTCTGCTCATTTCTTTGAAACACTCCTATCAGATTTAAAATACATTATGAACCATAATCCAAAAAGGCAAAAAATTAAAAATGAAAAGTTGAAAATTAGGCTTCCAAACATCCCTAAATACCTGTAGGGTAAATAAGTACCGGTAAGGTTGCAACTTGCAAGAGATGAGGAGAGTAAATCTCAATGGTTGATGGAATAGCAAAGGAAACAAAGATTTGAAAGCAGGGAATATAAAAGTTTTGGTGGGGGTGAAAGAAAATCGTGAATAATTAATGAAATGTGTATATTAAGAATTATACGTTAATTGGTTCAATAATTATAGTAATTTATTAAAGACTTACTATAACAAAATATATTTCTGTTCTAGATAGACACACGAGGATAACTTATCTCTGGAGGCGAAATCATTTTGCACACTTTGCTTGAATTGCAAGTGTGGTATCAGAATTCATTGGGATTTTTTTTTTTTTTCACTCATTTCCTTGCAATTTTTTCAACCTTTCCCTTTACTCTTTTCCTTCTTTGGGACCAACTACTATCAGCTTTGTAGAATACTGTATCCCCTTTTTAAAGGGGCAATCTATATGTTCAAAAACAAACAAGGAAATACTGGGCTTTTAATTTATATTTATTTTTCCAGATAACCACCAAGAAAAACAAGCACCCTAGCAGCGAGGCCGATAAGCAAAAATCGATTTGATTGGTCATTGGATTGCCATCACCACTGCTTTCCTTTGTGAGGAAACCATTACCTCCACCATTGTCAGAATCTGAGTCGGTACCTCATTAATAAACAAGGAGAAATGAAAAGAGGGGACAATATATACGAAAAACCTCGTAGATTTAAGATCGAGAGAGAAAACCCTTGTTGAAAAGAATGAGTTTTATTGAAAATCATCGCTACGGAGCAAGGAAACTCCCATCAATGGCAAAACCCTCCACTCCTGCCGCTGCGTAAGGGTGGTGAAGACCCTAGGGAGTGCGAGGGGGAAGGAAGAGAGACGACTAGTATTGAGTTTTGATTCACTTTTTATTTTTTAATTTCTTTCAAGGTGCTTTTTGGCCCAATTCATCAACTTGAAATCCCAATGTCGTATATGCAGCCGCTAATTAGGAATTTTTATACCTAAGTAAATCGTGAAAGCAAAATGCAAAATGTTGGCCATTATCCATTAGGGGCTGCTACTTTTTGCATTTTTTCCTCACAATTTCAGCTCCAATCCCAATCACTTTTTTGGTCTTCTAGTTGGCATGCAATATGGGAGTTACGTAACATGGCTCAAGGAAGTTTCTAGATAGGACTACTTTTTTGTTTTTTGTAAAAAATGTCTTAAAGTTGAGTTTGAATTCGTCTCTGATTCTCAAGAACCTTTTCTTAAGAATTAGTTTTTCGTAACTTTTTTAGCAATATGATTTGTAACAAAATTTTCTATGATTCGTAATATTTTAGTATGTCTCGTAACTTTTATAAATAAAAAATAAAAATCGTAATTTTTGTAGAGATGTGTATGATACACATTCAAATAAGGAATGTGTATCGTAACCTTTTTTCCACATTGAGAATCATCACATGAGAAGATTTTTTTTTTTTGATCGGAAAAATAAGATTTATTAACTTGATAGGGGTACATCAAGTAAGGAATAAAGGGGAAGATATTGACGGTCATATAAATTCAATATGGGAAGGATATAATTAGCCTGTGAAAAATTTCGAACCCTTGACTTCTTAGAGAGATGAATCTTGCGACAAACTAAATATAGAAAAATGTTTGTGACACGCACACACACTCACATGTTGTGGGACCCACCGGTGGGCCCCACCACATGTGAGTGTGTGCCTCTAGCATTGTTCTAAGCTATTCTCACACTCTCTCGCTCACACTCCACCCGCACCCCATTGTGTGGGTCCTACCTCAGGGTCTTACACGAATGATCAAAGTTACTTAATTTGTTTAGAATGTTTTTATAACGGTTCCTAAAAAAAATCAATTCAGTTAGATATCAGTAAAAACTTGATAAGTTTGTTGAAGTTTTGAACCTTTTAGTTTGTTCGATTGAAAAACTAAAACTTGAATGAATCAATTGAGTCTTTACTAGTATATGAATGAGCTGATTTTCTACAAAATCCCTTAAAAAAAATTCTAAACAAATTAAGCTGTTTCGATCATTTATATGAGATCCCGAAATAAATCCCACAGCAAGAGAGAGGGTGTGAACGTAGCAGCCTTTGTGGGTGTGGTGGGGCCAAAGGGGGACACAATGTCCGGATTTATCGGTCCACGTATTGCGCCGTGCATTAGCCGTACGCTCCAATTGACCAAATGTTATAAGTTGGTCCGATCGAGTTGCTATTGGTCAAGGTCAATTTTTGAAAGCTCTTTTTGGAAAATCCCTTTGAACCCAAAATTGAAAATTTAGGCACTTGACTTGATTGACAGAATAAGTCCGACTACCATGCCACTGGTGTTTGGGTTTGAGGCATGACGCTCTTTTAGATTGAGATTTAGTTAAATCTAGACCGTTAAATTAAAAATACTTACAGAAAGTAATGTAAATTTGAATTATTGATACAGGTCCGAAATAATCGCACAAATGAGTAGTACGTGGGAACATGGTGAATGCAAATAAGGAGGGGAGTTGTACCCTACTCCCTCAGCTCATATTGCTAGCCTGTATAGAAATACTTCTTTTTAAGAGGACATATAATCAATAATTATTTCATTCCTAAATAATAAAATTAGATAAATAGTATTTGCTAAAATCAGAAGTTAATTTTATCATTTGAGAGATTCTCCCTAAAAAGTTTGATTAGATGCCAATGTTGCTCATTCTTTTATATTTTTTAAAAAGTTTCTTTTAGTCATTTATGTGAGTTGATTTTGTAAAAATTATCTAAATACCTTTTTCTTTAACATTTTAAAGAGGGAAAATATTTTAAGATATTCCAAACTAGGATAGTAGATCAACCATAAAAGGGAGTAAAAACCTATTGGTATATTAGTCTCGTTTGTGTCTGATTTATGTTTGTTTAACTAATTACTTCCATCAGTTTCATAGCATTGGTGGCAATAATTTCTAGTGAATAAAATGCTGGGTGTCATTTATGGATAACTGGTGAACAAAAATTGAATAAAGTACTCCAAAATAATTTGTGAATAAAAGCCAACTATATTCGTTCACCATAATTATATTGTGATACCCCAAGTTTGGAGTAGATGGTGTTTAGTCCCACATTAGTTGTTTAGATGAGTGATCTTGGATATATATGGCTTGAAGTGTGAAATTTCTTATTAGTGTGTAGGCTTAAGCATTTTGCCATGTGGTGTGGCTAGTGGATCAAATCGAGTCTTGGGGGATGTGGTCACGTGTGTCGTTACAAATGGTATCGGCCATGCTGGTCAGTGGTGGGTAGGATGTCTTTGCCCATGCGGACCAGGGGAGGATTCTTGGGACTATGCACGGCGGGGCGTTGCATTCATAAGGGGGGAAGATTGTGATACCCCAAGTTTGGAGTAGATGGTGTTTAGTCCCACATTAGTTGTTTAGATGAGTGATCTTGGATATATAACAAGCCGTGTAGACTCTTATTAATCTTGTAGAACTTTAAAAGCGTTTTGGGTCGTGTGGTGTGGCTAGTGGATCGGAAATCAGTCTTTGGGCAGTATCTGCGTGGAATTACGATTACATATATATTTTTTTTAGCATAAAAAAAGTTTTGGCACATTGCTTTCAAATTAATGTTTGCCATCATTTTTATTTTTTTATAGTACAGAGTACATGATGTCCGTTATATATCCCAACTTCTTTAATTTCGAGATTCATAACATAAATATAAGAGATGTGAGCAAGTTTGTAACGTAAATAATGTACTAAAAAAAAAGTGGGTCTTGAATGTTAAGATGTTTTAAGTACAAATTAATTGTTTACAAAGCACAATAAATGATAAGTCCCTATCTTTTCTCCTTCTTCCTCCTTTGTTTTCTTTTTTCTTTGTTCTTTCTCTTTATAAGTAGATTGTGAAGTCTATAGAATCACTTTCGCTCCAATTCAATTGCGCGGAAAGGATGAGAACACTAACTTTCATGTAATATGTGTTCGGTTACCAAGAAAGTTATATAACCCACAACTTCAACTTTCCCATTGAAAAATGGGAAACGCTATTGTGCAAAATAGATCTTGCCAAAATGAAGGAATTTCAGTTTCCGTGCAAGATTCCTTGTCAAGAGAATACGCACACGAAATTAAATTAATTGTTCTTTACTCCACCTCACTAGCAGAAGGTAGTCGATTGCGGAGTTTGTGTAATCAAATAATCAGTATGCAAGAATTTTCGTGTGTGTTGCAACTTACTCAAACTTTAAGAGTCTGCACTAATACTAGCAATCAATTAATTTCATCACTAAAGCATGCTGCAAAATTATTAATTAATCACAGGATTGTGATTTATTACTATTCATTATGTTCCAATAGAGAATGACAAAAGAGCCAGGTACAGAGTGAGAATAACGGTCACTTTTTTTTAATGAAGGTGAACAGAATCTGACTCGCCGTAAAGAGTTGAATGCAAATATACCACTAAATTAAAATAGAGCTTCTCTAAAATTAATTCTTTTTATCTCTACAATTCTCTCTGTTTTTTTTTTTTTGTTTTTTTTTAGTTTGTAAAGAAGAACCATGTCAAACGAATATGAATAATAAACGAACCCAAATCGCTCTACTCCTATTGTTTGACTTATGATGTTTAAAAGATTCAATCTATTCGAGATTAGTTTGTGATCAAGTCAATCAAAGCTTATTTGAGGTTGATTCGCCTTATAAACAAACCAAGATTAAGTATATTTTTTAAGTCGCTTAAGTTTTCAAATTGAACTTGAACAGTTTAGGCGGAGTTTTCAAAATAAGTCACGGTGCTAAAAGTCGCTTTTAAAATTTGTCTTCATTCAAAAAAAATTTCACGTCTGTAAGTTTTTCGTTAAACTTTTGTGACTTATTGGTTCTCCTCGATAAATAGAATTAGAAAAAATAAAGGATTATGACCAACAAACCCAATTTGTTTTGGAAATATCCAACTTTTGGCACCTTCACTTTCCAAAACAAATTGGATTTTGGTCATAATCTTTTACTTATCCGATTCCTTTCGTCGAGAACCAATAAGTCAAAAAAGTTCAATGAAAAAAATATGAATAATGGCAAATTTTAAAAGCGACTCTTTGCACGGTGATTTATTTTGGGAAACTCCGGCTCGGCTCGTTCGATCAATCCGTCCTACAAACAGATTGACAGTTTGTTTAATCAATTATACAATCTGGTGCCCTGAAGGTACGCAAAAAATTCCTCTTGCCTTTCCTTTTTGTTCAACCGTTGATTACAAGTGGGGGTCCGTAAGTATTCATGTCTTTCTCTTTCGATGAATGAAACCTTTGAATACGCATTCAGCTTTACGCAACCCTTTGAATCAAAGAATTTCAATACAAGCATGCATCTTGTTAATTTCTCAAGCAACCAACCAATTGCATTGCATGTGGAATATATATATAACATCTTTTAGACTTTTACTACAACTTTCTTTGTTCCCCATTCCCTCCCACTGCATTGCTTAGTCAGACAATTAGTTGGGCTAGTCAGTGTAGTTGGGCTACTCGGGCTAGTCGGCGAAGAGCCTTCTAACGCCTCGGCAACGAGTACTCGACCTTCCAAACCTTCTTTTAGAACAATGGATAAAGGCCTGTGGAGTACCACGCGGCGATGCTTTATGAGCACTGAATAATCACTCGTTTGTTAGGGCTCAAAAGTACCTGGATAACTAATCACGCTAAATATGGCAATTCGGTCCACCCATATGCGAACTTTCGTTGCATTTTTTTAACATCCGAATACTTCTAAATAATTCCACTCCGCCGAGATTGATTGTCCATAATTCGTCGCCATCTATATTCGGTCTCTGTTTATGGAAATATAATTATTCATTTCGAAAATGTCTTTTTTTTTTTGGATAGACGGTATACATCAGTGGAGGTTAGACTCTAGAGGGTTCGTCGTGAAGACTGTATAATTCCTCCTCCTAGCCCTAGGATGGACCAGGTCATTCTGTTGTGTCCAATTGTACCTGTTGGAAGGTAAAAGTTGAGAAACACCAGACACATAACTAACCCAACTACCTTCCAAAGCACCCCAAAAGGGAAAACTAAGATTCTGATCAGCTATTCGAATGCTAGCTTTTCTACTCTCTTTTTTGTTGTTGTTGTTGGATTCAATGGAATAATCCTACTTGAGATTGCTTCTTTACTAGCATAATTTTTGTGCATGGGTTAGGGGATTTAATACAATTTTATCGATTTCTACACACTAGGAGCAACTTACAGAATTGACGTAAAGAATATATCAATTAGGGACATAGGAAGACCAATGTCCCCTAATTCTTTTTCTTTTTTTTGGGACGACAGTCAGCCTTGTCCGGGCTAACTTACGAACATTTTAACTAATTCCCTCCTTGTCCAGTCAAAGATTGGCCATCCACGCCATTGCAGCCTAACCCAAGAATAGAACTTTAGTCAATTGTGTGAGGAGCAAACTCACCAACCAACTGAATTAACCATGGACCTTCTTTCTTTCCCCATAGAAAGCATAGTAGTTAATTTGCATGAAAGCCCCAATGGCCCAATGGATTGGTCCCGTGATTAAGGCTTCAGACGTATAGGTTCGCTTTCTCCTATGGTGTCATGTTCAAAACATATTAGTTCTTATCAACTTGTGATTTGTTCCAACTTTAATTGGGCCCTGCGAATAGACAAGAGATTGGTCCCTCAAAGTATTAGTCGAGGTGCATGTAATCTCTCTCTCTCTCTCTCTCTTCAAACTTTTCACAACGTTCACAATAATTCTTCAAACTTTTCCTATCATCCACAAGGATGTCTGCTGAATTTCAAACCTTGTGGCCGCCTCCTCTTTTTCTTCTCTTCTTTTTTTTTTTTTTTTGTCTTCGAGCATACATTCTTTTTCAAGGGTAACTAACCAAAGGATTAATAGTCAAATAAACAAATTCTTATCCTTTTCGTAACCATACCAAACAAAGAGGACAAAAATATAGCGTCAAATTTATTTTCCTTAGCTTTCACCCACAAAAAAAAAAACCCTGGCGTTTTCTTTTCTCATGTTTCTCCCTTTCCCCCTCCAAATCCAAACACAACCCAAGGCAAATATATGATAAGGGATAGTCTAAATATCCATCAGTATCTGGACTAAGCTGCCTTTTCTTTCAGCTACTGTCTCTATGTTAGTTCTTGTTAAACATTGGGTTTGTAATTGCCTAACTGCACTTTTGCTGCAGCATGTTACTTCCGTTTAAGCTCTAGTAATTTATTTCCGTTTTACCAAAAAAAAAAATATAACTCCTGCAACCAATTGATCGCATAAACCATCCGTACTATACCATTATTTGAAGCAAACAGCTGTATATACATCGACAACAACAAAGAGAAAAGAAAATATCAAGGTACTAGTCATGTATATACAAAAAAACATCAAAAATTTAGAATTGCCATCAAACTTTGCCATTGGCTTCTGTTCTTTGAGTTTAAACAATATGTGAAAAAACAGAATCAAAATCAGAGTGACCAATACGGACACTGTTTATTTTGTCGAGTTATCTACAAGCGCAGCCCCCCCAGGGGAAGGTCTGGCAATGAATTGTTGCAAGCAACAACATCACATGAGACCATTAGCAAAAAAAAAAATTACTTTTTTACACTTCCATTTAAAATTTCTTGTTAAGATTTTTTTACAACTGTAAAAATTTAAGTACCTCTTTTAAATCCTTCCCGGCTGAGCGTGGGAGATCATAAGAGGTTCATCAGATGCTTGGTTTGTAGCTTAGGATGACGGTGAGACCAATAACCGTGGGCAGACAAGACCCTGTCCAAGAGGTCTTGGGGCACTGTCTCCCCCCTTCTTTGATGGGGGGAGATGCTTGCTGTGTGAACCAATGTTTTCCACTTATCCTGCATATACAGAAACACAAACTCATCACCAAAGGAACAGTTTTGCTTGTCTAAATATGAAATACCTAACTGATAACAAATGGCCTACACCAAAACAACTCATGTGATTCCCCATCCACAAGTTACAGTAATCTAAGCCAAGAAAGCCAATGGTGGGCTTTATATTCAGCCAATGGTGGGCTTTATATTCTCGACAATCGGTCCTTTACTCTGACATGTGGGTTGTGCTTGAATTTGTTATATTGCTTGCCTTTATGGTTGGTAGGAGCGATATCCCATACGATGAGAAGCCTTAAATATATTCCTTGTACTCTGTTTTTGTGTGTGTGTGTGTGTGTGAGAGTCATTCCCTCCATAGATTTTTCATATTTGTAAGCATAAAAACTAGTTCCCAAAGCAGCAAATTATTAGGCAAAGATCTATCTGTCTGGTTGTGTCCTATGTCAGGTCATCCTAATGAGCAATATGACAGCTATATAAGTGAGAACTGACAAGTTTGAAACAAATATAGCAAGCCTATTCTCGTGATATTCTGAAAATGAACATATACTCTGGAAGGATCTCTACTGAGCTACCAGTAGCACTAGGGTTGTGTTTGGTTTGGTTTTGGGTTTTGGTTTTTGTAATGATTAGAGGGAGAAATATGGGTAATAATTAAAAAATAAGTATTAATGATTAGAGAGAGAGATAGAGAGAAAAATAAGAATAATATTTTAAAATAGGAGTAATAATTGAATAATGATGTTGAAAACCGGTTCTTGAGAACCTTTCCAAACAAGGCCTAGATACTCTGTTGTTTGGCCAATAAAACTGTAACTGAGAGTTTTACCCTAAGTTCCACTACTAACCTCTGCATCTCACACCCCTGGCCTTTCTCTTCGTCATTGTTAATTCCCATTCATATAGGTGGTGCATGCACCCTATAGATCCTTATCACTTCTCCTAGTTCAAAATGCATTTTTCTTACCTTCAAGTCCACATAAGTTCGATGATCTGCATTCTCAAAAGCACTCAGTTTAACATCGCGCCACCTGAGGAATCTGATATTAATTAGAAGCGGAGAAAGGCTCCTTGGAAAGGAGGCATGGTAACATTTTAATTTTTGCACACCTTCCGGTTCCAAATTTCTCAACTGCTTCGACCAGTGCTTCTACTTCTGACACAGAGAAAGGTCTCCTGGTTCTACGCTGTACAAGCTCTGATCTCCTAGTTTTCTGGTTCCTAGGAACCACAGCAAGTGCTTCGACACTCACTGCTGGTACAGCAACCAAGGCTCTGGAATCTGGTGCTGTTCCATCTGTTAGAACTTCATGAGTGGAAAGGACCAATTCATTGTTAGTTTCAACATTGTTGTCCAAATTAGTCTCTGGAGATGGAGCAAATGAAGCATTTAAGACCTCCGAATCCAAAATGGGGCTGGCTGCCGACCTGAATATGTAAAGAAATTTCATATAATCTACTGAGTTTATAGTTTTGCGTAGAACATCAGCAAAAACACAGAAACTATGATTTCATTCCAATCTGCAAACACTACATCAATTCATAATACCTTCTCTAAAGTGTTGATAAATGCAGACTATGATAGAAGGAAGAAATCAGCTAGAGTCTTAACAGTTGTGTCAAAGAATGTATTATGGCCAGCAAATAAACCTTTTGAGCCACCTAACAGAAGAACGCTCTATTCATGTTCACTTGTACACACAACCCAAAAGGTAAGCAGTGGACTGCTAGTACGCAAAAGAGCGACAAAAGAACTAAATGGAAAGGAGAGACAACAATGCCTCACTGCTAGATAACGCCTTCTCACTCGTACCACATTTGTAAATAACGACAGATGGCACCTTTACTTTCTAGGCATTCTAAAGATACAAGAATGCTGAAACAACACGACTCACTCTCTAGTATAAGTATCCATCACATACATACATTACCTGGATAAATGATGGTGAGTCTCGTGTGGTAGCAAAATTGGAAGTTCTTTTCGACTCAGAGGTGGAGAAGCTATAGCAGAACCAGGCTCCAACATGAAACCCAAATTACCCTGGTCTTCATTATGAGAAATACCCACTTGTAGGAGAGTTTTGTTATCATCTTTTACTTTGTTCCCATGAACAACTACTCCTACATGTAATCCACCTTGAAGTACAGCAGTCACAGCCTCCATAACAGTCCTCTTCACAAAAATAAATAAAAATAAAAAATACATCAACATAAAAGTAAGGAAACATTTCTAAAAAGACTTCACATAGCTTAAGACAATCCAATCCATTCCCAAATAAAAATGGATAAAAACCCCTTCACAAACCCAGCGTACTTGGGTCCTTCAGATTACATATTTGATATACATACAAGAGAGAACAAGGAAATTGCCTACCTTCAACGACCCAACAGTAGCATTTTCTGGGATGTCAATATAAAGCTCTGGCACCTTGAAAGACTTAATGCTGAACTTCACTGAAAAAAGAAAACAATGCATGTGAGAAACTCTTGGAACAATAGTGCAATCAATTGAGAGAATTTAACTATATTACTCCTCGCAGAGGGATGATGAAAATGCAAATTTCTTATACTGGGGATTCACTTCTACATTACCAAGAGAATCGCTTGACTTGAAGGATGTTTGATTGCCTACAACTGAGGATGATACAACTTTTGCTGCACACAGACCAGAAAAAGACACTAAAATTAGATAAATAAAATGGCATACCGTAAGCTTTAACTCTCAACAAAGAGAAAATTAAGGACCTCTTGGCAAATCCTTAGCTGATCTCATCTTCTCTCCCTTCATACCCTTCCCAGGTGAGTTGGAGATACTTTCACTACTTCCCGCCCGACCACATGAAAGGGTTGAGCCATGGTTACATATTTTTCTCTTCTTTAAAGGAACTTGACATTGGATTACATCGCTGGTGTAAGGGGCTTTCCTACAGCGGTAAATAGGCTTCACGCACCCATCTAAAATAGAAAGAGCAAACATATTGAAATACATTTTCCAATAATCCTGCCATTAAAGCTAAAGAGAATTAACTTACCGCCGTTAGAAAACTCACAATCTTTGAATGTTGGAGCCACTTTACAATAGTTGGATGAGAGTAACTTCCTTATTCTTTGGTGTCCAATGCATGTTTGTGGCCTTAAGCCACTTATCTTGGACCTATATACATTGCACCCAACAGAATTTTCGTCATCAACTCTACTACCTAACTTTACATCGTTCCTATGCCTGGGAAAAGAAGCATTAGGAACCGAGTCCCTATCTGAGGGCAACTGTACACTATTATCAGAATTAATAAAGGGGTCAGTAATCTTCACATGTATCTCCATTGGATCATTTGAATTAGAGTTATTAGCCACTGTCAGATCGACATTATGATTATGATTCCCTTCCGCCTTTATTTGTCTTTCAATATCCCCACAATTAGGGGAGCCTCCCTCTACTTTTCTGGGGTAATTTTCAGCTGTTGTCTTGCTTTCAAGGATTTCCAGCTTCAAATTATGGTGAACTTTTGTGGAAATTTCGGACCTTGGAATAACAGAGGTGCCTTCCAGAACAGTATCACCAACAGAAGATTTCACATTGCGCTTTTCGGGTGCAAGTTCAGAGGCAAAGACACTTTCTATCCATCTCCTTTGATCAAGGCACTCAGATTTCAAAGCTTCACTTTTTACCAATTGCTCCTGTTTTATTCCACTGTTGTGAATGGAAGACAGATCCTGTCCTTCTGCTACAATGCTAGAAGCTGAACTTTCACTCTCCTGCAACAACTTGCCAGCAACAGCTGCCAGTAGTTCAAATGCACAAATTCGGCTATCCTCTATAGTTTTCTTGTGACCTCTCTTCTAAACAAAAAAACCAAAGACCAGAAACATTAAAGTGTTAGTGTTCAGCACAAAAAAAAAATGGTATGGAAACCAACTAAGCTAAAGCATATACTCACTCTTACAGATCTGGGACCTCTAGGTATAATAGGGACCCAGTAGCCACTGAATCCATATTCCAGCGTTTTCTTCAACACCATATCTCAGGCATAAATAACAGTAAGAGCTCATCCACTGCAATAAACCAGGTTTCCTGGTAATACTTTATTGTCTATCAGAAAAACAAAAGAAGCAATGTAGGAGTATTAACCAACTTTCATGAATTGCCTATTATATATTTACAGTTTTTTCTGTTAAATCACTTGATAATTCATACTCGGCTGCTCTTCATAGAACTAAATCTCAGACTTAGATTTTAACTTCCACTTATTGAATACACAGAAAACAACAGTCAGAATTTGGTAGAAGTGGGATTCTTTGGGGCTCCATGTGGGAATATTCAAACGCATGGGTCTGATATTATTCTATAAAAATGCTCAGATTTAGATCCAATAGTTTACCTATGAACTTCCACATCGAGTTCTAACGTTTTATCATTACGGATTGAGAATAACAATTTCACAGGAGTGCTTTGAAATCTTTTATGTTAAGGATTTTAGGCATCCAAGGATCTCACTTAGAAATAGTAGAGATGAATTAAAATCTGTCTTCACTCAAGTTTCCCAAGACATTATCATAATTCTCTTGATCCTTAACATTACATCCTTCCAATTGAATTTAAAACCATCCAAACAAAGCCTAAAGATTCAATCCTGCCCAATCAATAGCAGAGATGAATCTAGTACGTCTGTTTACTCTAGTTTCACAAGCCATCATCACAAATCTCTCGATCTTGAACATTATATCCTTCCAACTGAATTCATAACCATCCAAAAAAAGCCTAAAGATTCGAATTCTGCCCAATCTATAAAACAGAGACAACTTATCAAATCCGATCAGATCTCCAAATCACCGGATCAAATTCTCCGAATCGACCACCGATCAAACCATATGTATAATAAACACGAAATTCAACAAAACAGGAACCAAGCACGTAATCTGAGCGTGTAAATGAGATCATAAATACGAAAAAAACTAACTCGAGATCGGCTCACCTTTACAAGAAACGACCTCGAGTTCGGATCAGTAGACGCAGTTGTGTTTGAATTCCGATTTGGAATTGCATGAGAATTGTGAATTTCACGTCGTAAGAAAAACTAGTTTTTGAAACTGTCTCGCTCCAAATTCTCTCTCTATCTATCATCAGTTTCTCTCTCTCTCTCTCTCTCTCTAGGGGGGAGGGGGAGGAGGAGGAGGATGTGGACGAAACTTGACAAAACCCCGCAGTTGTTTCAAAACCACCCAAAAACATCAACAGTTGCTTAAACCCCCCATACCCAATCTCTAACTAACTTTTTTTTATAGTATACTTTTTTAGAGATTAAATTCTTTCCACCACCATCATTTATGGACCCCACTGACTTTTATTACAGCAATCTGAACCGTTCATCGTGTAGGTACTGCAGAGTAGTATATTCACGTAAAAAATCAGCTTGATAAGATATCGATACCCTCATAAAAAAGTTGGAATTTGATTCATAAAATGGACTATCTGATTCTGTCAATAATATTAATGCTAAAAGTGTCCATAACCGTTTTGACAAACCAAAGACAATTTTCACCACCTTCATTTGTGCCCACTACCAAACATTTATTGTAGTAATTTAATCGGTTCATCTTGTTGGACCCGCAAAATAGCATATCGATGAAAAAAAAACCCAGCTTGATCGTCGATGGGTATACAAATAGTTGAATTTGATTCATAAAATGGACGGTTTGATTCTGTTAATAACATTTAAAGTTGAAAGTGTCAACGACCTTCTATTTTATGAACCAAAATTTAATTTTTTATATATCTATCGATATTCGATTAAACTAGATTTTTTGTATAGATACATTACTATACGGACCCCTATGAGATAAACGACTCAAGAGTATTGAAATCAATTCAAGTGGAAACAATGAGGTTGCCACTATTAGGTGGAAAGAATTTAATTTCTATAGTTTTCACCATGGAGACAAACTTATTTAAAAAACAAACTTTTGGCATGTAAAGTTACGTAAATTTATTGAAGAAAAGCGTGATTCTTTTGCTAGATTGACAATGTCTAATTGACTTGATTTTTTTTACATGGCTATTATAAACTTCATGATTTGAATAGTTAGATTCACACTTTAAAACTCGTGACGAGGTCCAAATGAAGGCCACAACAGTCTACTGTGCCTTCAAGATCCCGGATCCAAAAACATTGGCCTACAACTGTTATTCATTATCCAAAAACAGGTGTTAAGCTAGCAACGCTTGGCACTCATCCTTAGGGTGAAATGAGTAGTTATTGAGTGGTCATGAAACACCGCGATACTCAAAACCCTTCCTAATCACACTTTTGTTTGAAATCTCATATACTTAATCGTAAACCTTACAAGAATATGATTTAAAAGTGTATCGAGGCACCACGCGAGCATCCAATAATTTTTCAGTGAACCAACAAACATCTTGTCTTCCCTCTAACTACCTGCCATCTAATTAATAAGGCTTTCAATGTTTGAAATGTCTAGATTATTTTTTTTTTCCCTCTTGTTTGGACTGTCTTTAAGCATAATTAAAGAAACCAAAAATTAGACGCAGCCTTGAATAGAACAACAAGAACTATATATAACAGGGAATTTTTTTTAGAAAAAATCATAGTTTCCTTTTTAAAAATAATGAAAAAAATTTCAGGTTTTATCGAGGTTTTATGCTCTATTAAACTACATGAAATCATACGAAACCAAATTCTGCATTCGCGAGGTTAAATGAGTAGAGTTATTGGCTGTGTTCGGTTGAATTGTTTTGTTTTGATGATGTTAGCAGGTGTAATAAGTGGAGAGAGATAAAGAGAAAAAGTGAAAAAAGTGATGATGTAATCAAAACTGGAATAGTGCCAAACAGGGAGAAAACCCCCCAACGAACAGGGCCATTATAATTTTGGTGACAAATTTTAGGGAATGGATCTCTCTAGTCCATGTTTTGGACCATAGGTGAATGTCCTTACACCATTCGTTGACCGGAATCAATATTTTGGATATATCAATGAACGTTCCAGATTTGAATTGTTTCCTCCCGGCCAACATGAACGGGAAAGGATCTGGATCCTAAATTTTTTTATAGAGATTCGTGGGCCGGTCCTGTGAGCGGGGCTTACACCCCAGCAAGTCCTGGTAAAATTACACACGGAAACCGATTTCTCATTAGGTCCTCCCTATCCAGAAAATACCCACTGGCCAACCACAACCCTTGATTTCTCAAGGGCTACTGATTCCAAAGAGAACAGTTAAATACTCCATACTTATTAGATGTTGTCTCTTAGAAGCTAACTAACTATGACTGCAAATTATGTACTCCATACTTATTTCTCATTGGCATTTAGGGTATCATATGAAAATGTCTAAAATCCTAAGGTACCATATGAAAGTACCTAAACCACTAAAAAATCTATCATAGGAAAGTGCACCCTAAACCTAAACCCTAGGTACTCTATAAAAATGCCTAAATTCTAAATGTACGGTCTAAATTCTAAAATGTACATTCTAAATGTACAGTCTAAATTCTAAAATGTACATTCTAAATGTACAGTCTAAATTCTAAATATACGGTATAAATTCTAAAATATACATTCTAAATTTAGGGTACCCTAAATCTTACCCTATGAAAATTCCTAAAATCCTAGAGTACCCTATGAAAGTGCGTAAACAGTTAGTAAAAACAAAGAGTAACGATGACAAGGATGGGCAAAAAAGTAAAATCTCCAACAATATTTGTTCCCCAAGCATCTTCCTCCAAAAGAAGAATTTTAAATGCGTAGGGCCCAAAAAATTCTAAAAATAATAACCTGGCCAATAAATTTCCAATTTTTTTATCCAGTTATAATTAGCCTGGGTCCAAACTTCTACCACAAATGGGGCTTTTCCTGGCTCGATATTTGCAATCGGCCAAAGCCCAAGAACCTTTGGAAAATATTTTGCGATCCAGCCCACCTTTTTGTACAACGAGTCCAACTCATGTCCAACACAAATTCCTGCAAGAAAACATGGGGCTTTTAGAGGCCGGTCCTGTGAGCAATGGCTAATACTTCACCAAGTCCTGGTACAATTACACACGGAAAAATACACTGTTAATTATGAATTAACAGTGCTCATTAAATTCACACACGGAAAAATGAACTGTTAAAATTACACACGGAAATCCATTGCTCATTAAGTCCTCCCAATACTGTTAATTGTGGAAATGCACTGTTAAAATTACACACGGAAATCCATTGCTCTTTAAGTCCTCCCAATATTGTTAATTGTGGAAATGCAATGTTAATTGTGAATTTTGACAAGAATTAACAGTCCTAATTCCAAAAGTGCAATGTTAATTGTTGTATCAAAATACTGTAAATTGTGAAAATGCACCTTTAATTGTTAACACTAACAGTCCATTTCAATAATTAACACTTTTTGTTTCAACAATTAACACTGCACTCTTGGAATTAGCATTGTTAATTGTTGTCAAAATCCACAATTAACAGTATTCTGAAAGTGCAGTGTTAACTGTTAAAACAAAGAAGTGTTAATTGTTCAAACGGATAAGTGGCAGGACCCAAGAATAAGTGGCAGGACCTGCCCAAGACTCTCTCCCAAAATTGCGACCGGCCCAGCATTTTCCGAGAAAACATTGATATCTACAGGAGAACAAAATTGTAGAAGTGCACACGGCCCAAACTAGTAAAATGAAATTCAACCATACTGATTTGTATTCGCAGAGGGGTGTTACGCACCCCACCCTGACAACCCACTCCCCATTGGCCCCACCCCCATTCCCTCCAATACCCTTCTCCCCCTCACCACCTTTTTTGGTCCAGTTTTTTTTTTTTTTTTTTCTTTTTCCTTTATTTATTTAATTTGATTTACTCAAATTATATTTGTAAGTAAATTATTTTTTTACATTGAAATTTAAATTTGACTTTATATTTACAAACTTAATATTATTTTAATTAGTTAATTAATTTGTTTTAACAATGAATAATATATTAAAAAACTTGTAAAAGTGAAAAATATTACAATGACGCTTAAAAGTAAATAAATATTACAATCACGTTTTAAAGTGTCTAAATATTACAATCACGTTGACAATGTTCAGCCCTAATCAATATTGCCACCAAATTGTGGTCATTAAGATGACGCCCAAAGATGTCGTTCCACAATTGAACCCAGAGACGTTATAAGCAAATGCGGCCATCCCGCAGGCTTCACTCGATTTATTACGCCACCACCATATTGGGATGGGGTAATTTTGGTGATGAGCGAAAAAGTTGTTACCCAAGTGATTGTTATGACGGGCAATAGCTATTTCCGTATTTGTTGGATTTGGCCGGATGGGATCTCAAGGGCAAGTGAGTAAAACAAAATCTAGCATTCGCGTCAAATGTAAATAGTACAATGTTGTACCGTGATGCGATGACTATCCCAAAACTCATACATTCCATCAATATTGATGCGGGTGGTAGGCTTCCATAAATTTCGATGACCGTAGTACATCATCCGCCATATTTTTATGCGGATAAACCGCGATTGTAGAGCTCTATTACGATTAATTTCTTGGATAAGATCATGTCGTATTTGAACCCACCCTCACCGATTACCATAGATATCGAAATTTATAATTTCACGAATCCACAATGACCATCACGCCCGGCGTCTTTGGTATGGGACATATCTTTCTTTGGAATTATAAGGTAAATCTTGAATGTAATTAACCTCTCCCTCTCTCTCTCTCTCTTCCCTCTCGCCTCTCCCACCCTTTCCCTCCTGTATTTTTCCCTTTCCACTTTCCCTTACCGATGTAGATGCTTACGTACAGGGAAGGTATCGCGTTGTCCACTTTGCTTTCGGCTTTTTTTCCCACGGGGCGACCTCTATGTTCGTGTGTTGTATGATGGGGCTCGAACAACTGCTATTAGCGCGGATCACGCCATATCCCACAGCACATACATCATTTGCTTTATCGTGGATCCATCCCACGTAATATGTCAACCACACGAGATGTCTTCGGGTTGTTCTCCCTCATCATTGAACGATTGGCGTGCATAGAGAGCCTCGCCAATGAGCGTGGATCTTGGATAAGCGGATCGACATGCCGCGGGGAGCGATAAGCCCTCAAATCATGCATACATGGCAATCCCATGTGTTGTTACGATCGAGCAATTTTGCATTTGCCCGGCTTGGGAGGGGTAGTGTCTGCCGCTGATTCTAGCCGATTTTCGATCAACCCCATTGCATATAATGAAACGCGACACCGATTTCATCAAAAATGGGGTCACGTAAATGGTTGTGGCGTGGAATGTTGATGATTTGAACGACTTCTTAATTTCCCCAAACCGATTTGTCAACATATTATCTATGCGTTCAAAAGATGTTTGGAGCGATGACATAGTTGTACCGCCCAAATAGCACTTTTAGCTTTGAATGTGCGCATTCGACCTCGTAATAGAATAATGCAATTTGTTTAAATAGAAAAGTTTGAACAGGTTTAGTATAATATAATGTAGAAAATTTGACTCATAAAATTATAAAAGTGACTATACCTTTGACTTGAATTGCTTAGAGGTGCATACATGTATCCGTCCATGTCAGAACAAATCGCCTTTGTATGGCGTTAACCATGTATCCGCAAGATAAGTTATGACACGCGGATATTGGCTATACTCCCGCACACGGCGCCCACCTATGTTGGTAAGATGAAGTGCTAGATGAATGAATTAGGGGATCGCCATGAATTGCAAAAGTCCGGGAAAGAATCGACCAAGCAGTATTTGCAATTCTTCATTACGACCGATTTATGTGCCAAATACAAGGGATGTGACGTGCCATTGGGAAACATGCTTCAATAGCGTTCATAAGTGCAAATCCGCGACCGTAACAAACACCAATGGCAGGCGGTGCCCCTTTCCAACCATCCACTTCTTTAAGGTATTCAAGGCCCATGTACATGTATCTTCCCTCTCATTATTAAGATATGCGAACATAAGTTTAGAAAGTTAGATTTGTGGATGTGATACCCACAACCTCCAATAGTGGTTTCCCATACTCATTGGTTTTGTATGTGGCATCAATTACCACAACACGGTTGAAAAGTTGACAAATAGCTCTAGACTTGTAGGATGAACCCATACAATATCGTGGATTTCGTTGGTGTCTTGATTTGTCTGAAGTCGTGGAGGTACCCATTCTTAATTAATTGCTCTAACACATATTGTAAAGTAGTTAGACCATCCCGTTTCGCTTCCTTGTTAATGAAAATGGCATTGTAAATGCTTCTAATTCCCGTAGTGTTTGACGGATCTTTTTTCTTCAAAATAGTAAGAATTTCACGCGGTGCGGGTGTGTTGGCCATCTCGACCACAAATTGTTTCTCCATTGGTTTTAGCCTTGATGGGTACTCGTGGCCCTCAATGTTTTCTGCTGGTTCATGGTTATGGAGACCACAGGAAACCCTTAAACCCCATTTGGCACCGTCTGGAGGTATTGGTACACCTCGCAACTCAAATGGACACTCACATTTTTTAGTCCCAGTATTTCTATGCAATATTAGCTTTTCAACCCCACGGTGCGGTTTTGTACTTTTCCTCCTCTCTCACAACCAAGAATGCATCTCGTCAGCTTGCCGCCTCTTAAATTAGAAGATTTATTAATAACCACCACAATACCATTTTCCAGACCAACTCTCTTCACCCAAGTTAACATATCTTCTCTACTTTCAAAAATCTATATTAAAAAAAACAAAATAACTTGAATATGTATAAGTAAAACATTATCCAAATTTTATCATATTTATCTACTTTCAAAATGAATGACCTAATATGCATAAGAACAAATGGAAAATAACTAACCCTCGATTGGTAAATTCGGTGTATAATGTGACCATTGAAATTGATGCTCTCCTCACTAGGAACATCATTCTCAAATGAACAACCATTTGGATAGTAGTAGCCATCCATAATGTTCTTTGATGAATTACTTAAAAAAGAAAGAAATGAGGAAAGAAGTGAAGTAGTAGTGGGAGAATTAGGAAGAAGTGAAAGTGGAAGAATGTAGTAGTATAATTAGATAAGAAGGTAAAAAAATCCCATGGATGAGTGGTCAGAATTGAAGATAAGAAGATAAGTGGTTGTAATTGAAGATAAGAAGGTAAAAAGAAAAACTGAATGAGTGGTTGTAATTGAAGATAAGAAAATAAGAAATCATCCTAATATACTAATTAAATAAATAAGATTAAATAATTAAGAAAAATATGTAAATACAAAATATTAGAGAAATAAAAAACAAAAAATATAAATAAATAAATAAATTAAAATATATAAAAGATAAAAAAGATATTATATCATATTAAAATGATAAAAGAGAAAAAAAAATTAATGAACGAGATAAATAAATAAATAATAATTGAATTAAATTAAACAATTGAATTAAATAAATAATTAAACGAATTAAATAGTTAATTTAATTTATATAAAGAAATGAAATGATATAAATAAAGTAAATAAGGTAATTAAACGAAATAAAGTAATATAAATAAAGTAATTATATGAATTAAAGTAATATAAATAAAGTAATTATATGAATTAAAGTAATATAAATAAAGTAATTATAGAAATTAAATTAATATAAATGAATTAATATAAATAATAAAGTAATTAAAGTAATATAAATAAAGTAAATAAATGAATTAAAGTAATATAATATAAATAAGTAATTAAAGAAGGGATAGAGGGGCAAAAATGTAATTTTTCAAGTGTCATTGGGGTGGGGGTGGGGCATTGGGGCAGTTGTCGTGGGCGGGGCGGGGCGCGTAGTAATCTGCATTCGCTATCTTCACCTATATTTGAGCAAATTTCGATGAACCTATAGAGTACATGCTAAGGAAGAGTACATGCTAAAATAGCCTTCCAAGTTCCAATGCTTCTTCTTCTTTTCTTTTTTCTTTTTTTATAAAGAGATAGAAATATCATTAATAATAACCGCAACCTGATACAAACCGAGTTCCTGGAAGCCAAAAACTAAACAACATAGAAATAACGAACAACAACCAAAACAACATAGCGTAATGACTAAGGCCTAGTTTTCCAAAAAAAAAAAAAAACAAATGAGGAAGAGATTTGATAAAATCGTAGCTTTTTTGCATTAAAAGAAATGAGATTTTATCAAATTTCTTCCTCATTTGATAAAATCGTTTGGGAAACTCACCCTAAAATGAGTTTCCCATCACCAGTGTCCGGTTGAGGAACAAAATAGACAAGTGCCCGCTTGGCCTGAAGATTCGCACACTGAACTTCTTTCTGCTCTACTTAAGGTTTATCAAGTTCCAATGCTTCTTAAGGTTTATCAAGGAAATAAGAAGAGCTCATCAAAAAGAAGGAAATAAGAAGACAACTATCTTTATCTGATACCCCACTTGTTTTCATGAAAGAGGTTGTTGAGACTCTTACGAATTTGATTTTTCGAATTTGGACAAAGTTCAAAAGTATATTTTCCTATATGAAATTACGAATATACGTTGCTCTAACAAAGAGGGATACGTAACTTCCATGTAATTATATATATAACCTTGTATTGATATTGATTGGTTATTGGATGCATCTAATCTCTGTATTTCTCCGTTTTCTTATAGATTAAGTTTTCTTAATTGAATGCTTCTCAGTTTTAACTGAAATAATATTAAATGCGATTTCTTTTGAATGTGATCATGCTTGGATTCAAGTCTCGCTGCCGGGGGTGGATGGGATGCAAAAGGGTCTGGGCCCTTAAAGACACCCCAATTCTCCCACTAATTATACAATTTTTTTAGGTAAAAGGAAAATTTATATAGGATTGACTCCTGCAAGTCTCTTGAGCAAGCAAAGAATTGATAAGTTTCTACATATGGGTGAAAAAACCCTTCAAAATTTCAAGTTACTGACCGTTTTTCTGTTACGGTTATAAAATTATAGTATGTGATTGTGTGTGTGTGTGTGCGCGCGCGCATATATATATATATATATATATATATATATATATATATATATATATATATATATACACACAATGTCTTATTCTTTTCAAAACTATTACATAGCAATATTTACATCATAAAACTATAATTTTTGTTCTTAATGTAAAAATAAATTTGATTTGGGTCTCCGCTGAGTACAAATCATGCGTCCGCCATTGTTTACTGCAAAGAACTACAAGTTTTGGCGGGCCGTTCTTGTATTCCTCTTAGTTTCAATTAATATATGTATGTATATTTTTGGCGGGCCATTCTTGTATTACGTACATAACGTACTTAACTAGCTAAACGAAAAATGATTTATTGGTCAATTAAATTCTACTTTTTGCCTCATTTTTCTAAAACATTAATTCAAACAAAAGTGAGCTTCTTTTCTTGTGTATTTAAATTATGTACCGAAAAGGGTTTCTTTTATTTTCTTTTTGGTTTCCATCGACAAATCCAAGATCCTTTCCCTATAATTTTGACATCTTTGATGATCAAATTGTATAATGTACATGACCGGCCCTGAGCTCTTGGAAGTCCAAGGCAAGCTAAAAAAAAATTGATATCCAAATACTCGGGGCCTAATAACATATTTTCCGATAAAAGCAGAGTTTGTGAAATTTCTCATTTCCGAGCAAAAATTTGAGAGCTCAAGATGGCCTTGTATTTCATATTCGATCATCGCTTGCCATGATGTATTTAGGGCTTATGAAATTTCGAGATTGATGTAAAAGTAATCAGTTGAACTCAGAGACAAAACTTACCTGTCATGAGGCTTCTGCAAGATGCAACATATCAAAACAAACCTACAACAAACTTTGTACACATATATGCACGAAAGATTTCGAAAGCAAAACAATTGGCATCTAGCACCTTTGGCGCAACGCAAGGTTACTTTCAATTGGCATCTAGCACCTTTAGCACCAAGCCAAGACTTGGTCATGCACTCGAACCAGAGCCGTTGATTGTGGACTCAATTTCTATGAATAAAAAGTCGATACATTTGAGGTTCTCATTTGATAAAATCTGTTAAAATCAACATCAAGTTACATATTTTTTTGACTATCGTGTGACACGATAAGTTGTGAATTCAAGTTTGACAACTAATGAAATATTTTTGCACATCATGAAGCTATTTTGTATATTCAAAATCCATAATTATTATTTATTTAATGAAGTATTTTCTCAAAGTTCATTTAGATTTGTTTCCATCGAAATCTTCTTAACAAATCAAATTTTTACTCAAAGTACATGATCACCCAATTGGTATGCACATTGTAATATAATGTGAATTATGTCACTAGTTTTTGGTTCGGGTTAGGGACTAAGACAGGGAGCTAATGAATCATTGAGTACTGTGTGCACGAAGGCCTCTCCACTACACATTAATGTGGGATACTATGTGAATAGCGTTTGACACCCAATTTTCCTCCATCACTCACAAAATCCTATTTCCAAGCAACGAAATCCAAACTGAACTACATGATCTCCCCAACCCAATTTACATACACGAGCATGTCCAAATGACATGAATCTCACTGCAACAATAATCTCCTCGTCGCCCAGAAAAGTGGATAGGTGACGACCGGAAAATATCGAGACGAGACGGTCAGTGGCTACGTCACAGCCAAAGAAGTGGGGTTGGGCGACCACGGGACAAAAAAAAAAGTTTACTATTATTATACTTAAATTTTACTGAAATATATAAATAACTCTATTTGGAAAAAAATGGCGACACCATACCGGATTATTTTTCAACATTCTAAAGAATAGGATGGTATGGGTGAGTACTTACTCAAGCACCTCTTTCATAAGGACTTGAACTCCTTACCTATTGCTTTGAAGGGAGAGTAATGAATCAACTACGTTTGTCCAGTTTTAAAGGTGATTTTCACTAGAACTAGATTTTTAATTGTCATTTTTATTGTATAGTATTTTTTAGATTTACAATTGGTAAAAGTTTTGATGGTTATGAGTGACCACACACTACTGAATTTCTGGAGTTGTCACTGGAGACAGTTGACATTGGGGGTACCCTATAGGGCGGCTGTCCGACCATTAATCTTGGCAATCAACGGTTGAAATTTCATCTTGACAATAGACAGTTCAAATTAACAAATTACCGAGATAAAATCAGAACTATTGAAAACACAACCAAACGTACAGTAGAGAAAGTTAAGACACCACGTAGTGGTGAAAATGGTAGTCGTTCCAATGAGTGGATCGATCAAATGACTGACATGGAGTATAATTCAGTGCACTTGGGCATAATCGATCGCTCACTTCGTACTGAGGTCGTCCTAATAACCGTCGTGTAAAGTACAGGGAGATGCCGCCATGATTGACGCGTGGAAACGAAGTCAAAAAAAGGACAAAAATTCTGACCAATCAGAGCATTTGTTTCACTGACCACTGGAACTCGACCTGAACCAAAAACACGAGGCGAGGAAAAACAAAGGGAGCAGATCGTAGTACGAGGATTTGTAACGTTGTGGACTTCGCTTCCCACTACCCCGTGTTCTCCGCTCTCTCTCTCTCTCTCTCTCTCTCTCTCTCTCTCTGCCGCCGTACTGTTGCGGCCCAATCAATGTCACTCAATCCCTCTCCCCCAAATGCAACGGAATCCAAATATATGTGTGTATATATACCGGTAATCTATTCAAATATTTTGGATCGAAGGTTTTTAGGTATTTCAAAAGTTAAAAGATATTTTTCATAATTCGAGTCTTTCAATGTGTTCAAAAAAAGTTTTCCAAAGTCAACGCAGGAAATCTGAAAAAAAAAAAAAATACTGGGAAAACTTGATCCATACAATTTTTGTATATCTACAGTTTTGCGAAAAACTGTTTGGATCAAGCCCTTCCCGATAGTTTTTTATATAATTTCCTGAGTCGACCTTTGAAAACACCTTTTGAACATATTAGACAATTCGGATCATGAAAATTTGATTCGAAATTATGAGTTCCAGACTTAGGGATCTCGGACTAGATAGAGACTCTCTCTCTCTCTCTCTCTCTCTCTATATATATATATGTGTGTATGTATATGCATACTTCATTTGTTCCTAAATAATGATATACGAGGAAAAGGATCAAGAAATAAAATGTTTCAGAGCATAAAATTTAAAATTAATTAACATCAAATTAAAGAGCTATCAATGAGCTGATGTTTTAGAAAGACTCTTGAAAAACATGTTGTAAACTAATTGAACGATTCTGATTTTTTGCATAGAAACCCAAAATAAATCTCACACAAACCGGTGTATATTTTTTATATACTAATGTATTCATAGTTGTTACTATTTTATTTTTTCTACTCCTTAAATTATCCTTCGAGAATTTTTTTTCCCTACAAAGGAGAGAGAATTTCATTTCATGAGAAATGCGATTACAAACAACCGGATACAAAGATAATAGGACAATAAATAACAACATACAAACTAGAAGAATTAGGAGTGAGCATGTACCAGATTGGTCCGGTTTTATGGTATACCAAGAACCAAACCACTACCTACGGATTATAAATTTGAAAACCAAACCAACCCATAAAGTTCATAAAACCAAACCAATCTAAACCATAAAAATATGGTTTGGTTTCGATTTTCAACTATGGTTCACTTGAAATTGAGATATTTTTCTTAAACTATTTAACATACCTTTAAAAAAAAAACCTATTGTAAGTACTATTTCAAAACTTCTATTAGAACAACTTATATTAAAAGTACAAAAATTCTCTAGCATCAACCAACGAAAGACGAGTACAACAACAGTAAGTAGTAAATGAATAATTAAGGCAATGGAAAAACGTATTAAATTAGGAAATTAGTTAGCAAGGAAAAAGATTAGGAAATAAATTAACTAAGCCCAAACCATGTATTTTTAGGGTATTGAAATTATAGGTATAGATTGTTATATATACAAGATTAAGAATTAATCTTGGAAGGGAAATAATAGGGCGGCGGAATTGAGTATAATGTTCAAATCGGTTTGGAACCAGAATCGTCAATGTAAATCCATAGACCAAACAATTTATCACGGTTTCTATTTTTTAAAACTGGGATCCAACCACTTTACTAAAAAAACCAAACCAAAACATTAGGTTTGGATTGGATTCGCAGTTTAACGGTTATTTTACTCACCCCTAAGAAGATCGTAAAACAAAACAAAAACTAATTAAGAATATATATATCAAGCGAGAACTAGATTGTTTCTGTTGTCAAATATCTGTGATCAATGTATTATGCTGATGCGTTGCTGCCGCGGTAGTCCCACAAATGATGAATTTTCTAAGACACAGATAAACAACCGAAGAAATTTGAGGAGACATTTGGCACTCAACTGCGAGAAATTACATGTTCAATGTAGATACCAAATAGGATCTAACCGATACAAAACCAAGTGACCAAAGTATCTACAGTCGATAGCTCTTTGACACAATTAATCATCATGCAACTAGATGACCGCTAAACAAGTAATTCCTTCAATTACTGGTTGGACTTGTGGTGCGCAATGGCCAATGGGTCTTCTTTTGATGATCCAAAGTCTCTTCCAAAGGAGAAAAACTTAGGTGCAAATAGGGTAGGGACCTATTGAAAATATATCCAACGTAGGGTGCACGTGATGCCTGAGTTTCAATCTTGGCTGTCTAGAAATATTTTAAACGGTCTAAATTTCTCTCTCTCTCTCTCTCTCTCTCTCTCTCTCTCTCTCTCTCTCCTTTTTCTTTCTCTCAAATTCGAACCATCCAAAATACTTTGAAAGGTCAAGTTGTGCCCTAAATACAGCCCACGTGGTACCCAGCCAGCACCCAAGTTTTTCTCCTTATGAAGAGTCCATTTGTGCAAGTCATCAATTATACAAAATCAATCTAATCACACATGCATCGGTAGTCATTTGATCACATTACATTCAAAAAGTATTTTGACTACGTGAAAAGTACTCAAACATGAAAATTCTAAAATTAGATCACTGGACTGTCGTTAAAATTTAAAAAGTGTATAGAAATGTGTAAAAAAATATATAAGATTAGGTGAAAGTGTATAGAAAAGTAAAAAAAAAAAGTACACTAGAGTGTGTGTTTTTTTTCTTCTTGCGCTATTGTTAGCCTAGTAGACTAAAAATAGAAGGACCCTTATTTAAAAATGTAAAAAAAAAATTTTCTTGACTTATTATCAGCCCAATAAGGCAACAATACAACTTAGATTAAAAAGTAAAAATCAATTAAATGTGAATTTATAAAGGAAACATTAGAGAAACAGAAGTTTGGAAAAAGCCAAAATCTACTTGGGCCTTGCTCTCCTTAACTAAATGCTTAATTAGATAGTCGAAATTGATGTCTTACTTAAAAGTAGTACATATTTGGAAATCAAGAAGAAAAACCACCTATTCTTTACATGGGCCACGTTTGTTATAAGTTTAATTTTTTAGTTATTGATGAATGGTTGGGTCGACCTTCATGTGGTTGATTCATATTGGAATTCATTTTTTTCATAAAGAGATAGAAATATCATACACAGAAAAGATAAAAGTAAGACAACAAACAAATAACAATTGGAAGCCTAAAACTGATTACTATCACCGGTGTCCAAGTCCAGGTGAAGAACAAAATGGGTGAGGGCATGTGTTGGCAAGAATATGTGCACGCTGGTCTTCCTTCCACCCCACTTTTGAGATACTGTGAAAGGTCGGTTTAGCGATCTCCTCTCTCAAGTTGTGAATCAAAAAGGTGTCATGAACTTATTAAATAGTATCAACAATAAGAGTACTTTTGATTGCGTACAAGAAGGAATTTATTTGTTGAAACCTTTATTGGTTTGTAATTAAGTTTGGTTGCTTGCACAATTTCATTGAAAGATGAGGGTTGTTTGGCCTCATTAATTAAGGGGAAAATGATCTCTGAAATAGGCTACTAATGCACGTTGAAACAGAAAATGTTAGGCTGGGCATTACCTTTTTTTATCTGCAAAAAGAAATTATATAGATAGAGAGAGAAAAAAAAAAACATAAGGAAAAAATGCCAACAGTGTGAGCAATAAATTTTAAAAACTACTAGCACTCGAGTGTGAACCAACACAAAGAACCTCGTCAAGAAATACCATTGAAGTACTCGAGTGTGAAGCAACATTGTGGCAAGTGGAATCGGAAATCCTGTAGTGTAGTATTCGAGGGCTTTGGTAATTTTAGAGGGAGCTCCTGTAGGGCGACATCCGAGCCGTTGGATATGTTTTCAACGATTTTGATTTTATCTCGGCACTTTGTTGATCCTAGCTATTCATTGCTAAGATGAAATTAGAGCTGTTGATTGGCAAGATCAATGGTCTGAGAGCCACCCTTCAGGGTCCCCGAGTCGCCATCCGAACCATCCATCTCCACAATCGATGGTTAGATTCGTTGAAATACTCTTACAAGTAAGAGTTGACAAATATATCTGAAGCATTGATCGCCAAGATGGGCGGTTCAAATAAGCACAACATGGTGCACTACAAGATCTGTGCCACAGTACCCCAGGTCCTTCTCAATTATGATCAGTTAATTCCTCCGAGTTGTAAAATTTCTCTAATATAGTCGTAAATTTTATTTAATTATACAAATTTAATCTAGCATATGTATGAAAATTTGACGCAACGAACCAACCAAAATTTTAACATGGTTCAAATATTTTCCAGTTATATAATCCCACTAGTTAGAATCTTGATTCTTGACTCTGCCCCCATCTAGTCTTCTGAGTGACTCTAATCCATGTGTTCCCCAAGTGATGCAAAAGCCAAAATGAGATCCACCACGGTTTTGTTTGATGATCTATCCATCTCCCTTTTAGGTCTCCATCGGTTTATAGTTCATGTAAAAATTTAACTTGATTGGACATCAACATCCATTTAAAGAAAGCAAATGCAGTTAGAATCTAACCGTCCATTTTTTATTCACACAAACATGGTTTGACCAGACCCTTACCGGTGTCTGATCATTCTGGTTTTTGGTATGGACGATAACCACATGCATGATGAGGAATATCTACTATGGAAAATTTTTTGGGCACCGAATGTGTACCACATAGCCGAATCTACGTGATATTCGAATACTGCATTCGAACCATCTAAAAGTATATTGAACATGTTTCGCTCCAAACCCAGACTATCCAAACACTGAAAACTCATTCTCTACTTTTGAGTTGCATGAATGATGACGTTGCAGAACATTATATGAGAAGATTCTTTCTCGGCTCCGCCCTAATAGTATTCTCGTATTCATGATCCAAATTATGATTTGTTTCTAGGAAATTCTGTAAGATATCATATGTAATAATAACTTAACCCCACCCCAAAATGTATATCATATTTAATAATAATGGGAAAACCCTGGTAGGATTTAACCAAAAGATCAACACAACAACAACAATAACATAACTCATTTAGTCTCCAATAATTAGGAGTATAGGCGGGGGATAGATAGGAGACAAACCTAACCTTTGGCAATAAATGTACAAAGTGGCTACTCTCAGAATACCACTGAAACAGATGGATTTGAGACAAACCTAACATTTGATAATAAATGTAAAAAGTAGCTGCTCACAAAATACCACTGAAACAGTGATCCCCCTATATCATTGAGTTTGTTGCGGAATCATGCCCTCAAATCAAATCAAAAGGCATCAGAGAGAGCAAACCCAAGAATCATTTTGATTTTTGTGTACATTACTATGCTTCTTTCATTCAGCATCCAGAGCATTGTCGTTGCATAAAAACCAAAAGATCACAAGATTCATAAAAAAAAAAAATTTTAAAAAGGTGGAACAATTCTAAACCCTAGGCTCACGGCTCACCCTTTCTCCCCCTTGATAAATGGGGGCACTGACTGGGCCCTGTCAATTCATCCCCACTAGGCAGTACCTGCACAGAACGCAACATATGACCTAATACAAAACCTAAACGGCCACAATTCACTCAGTGGCTAACTTTTCCATTTTGCCATTCTCAGACGCTATTATTCCCTCCACATTTGTGGAAGAGAGCTGCGTCAGAATGGTATTAAACGTTTTGGTAAATTTGGTACCATTGGATTGCGATGGATAACTGTTGTGACTACACCACCCCCATCTCTTCTTTCCGAGGTAATGCACGATGTCGTGAGCCAGTTTGTGCGAATGTCATATTTATTCTTATAGTAATCATTCCACGGCTGTTTTACAAACTTGTGCTTGAGGTGGAAGAAGCAGCAAATTCCGAAGTTTCAGGCAAGCTAAGACCACTTGGCTATTCCCTTGCGGTTACACCACCCTCGTTTTTCTTATCTCCCATAAAAAATTTAGTGAGTTTAAGCCAACTTATGTATATGTTTATTAATTTTTAAAGAATCTATTAACGATTCAATGTGGTTACTTAAGCCAACTTTTCTACACATCAATTCATTTTAAAGAATCTTATTAGCGAGGTCCAATTAAAATAAGAGCGAAATTAAAATTAGAGTAAAGTCTCGTATCAGTTGACTCACAAGAATTAATAGCACTTAATTAAAAAGTGTCAAAACACTATACCCAGAAGAGAACAAATATCTAAAACCCGAGTCTCGATTTTCACCACTTGGCCAAATCCTTGGGTTCTGATTAAAAAATAATTTAAAAAATCTCCTTGGGTTCTCTCTCTCTCTCTCTCTCTCTCTCTCTCTTCTATTCCTTCGTTATATATCCTCCAAACAATCCTCAGCCATCAACAGCATATGCTTATTCCTTTCATTTCCTTCTCTCCCTTGAGTTCATCAATCCTTTCATATTCTTTCATGTTCATCTACTCTTACCCCCATATCTTTCCATAATATTCCCCCCATGTTTTTAATCTCTCTAATGTTTATTGTAAATGGATATATAGCTTTTTCCACCAAAGTGGATCTGATTTGCGCCAAACCCAGTTTGGTTTTAGCCTTTATTGATATCCTTTCCTTTCCTTTTGCCTTTTTTCCCCTTTACCTTTCTTTCCATGGAGTGGGATCTAGGGTTAGGGTACGTATTACAGTTTTTTTTCCTTTTCCGATCCCTTTCGTACGATCATACAAAGCCGCCACCGACGATGACGATGAGGACGAAAGATCTGAATCCAACACCAGTCATTTCTTGCGTTTGGAGCATCATCAAGATTCACAAAACTATTTTTAGGGTTTCAAGGGAGTAGTTTGTGGTAGTGATGATGGGGAGACCTTTTCTTTTTCCTTTTTTTTCCCTACTAACTTTTTTGTGAAAAAAAAAAAAAATTTTGGTGTGGTCCCTTCACTTCACTTCGCTCTCCTGTGGCTCTTTGACGGTATGGGAATCTTGATGATGCTGCAGCTGCAGTAAATGGCTTAATTTTTTTTTTCTCATTCTCAAGAAATGATCAGAGGAGGGCAGAGGGGAGATCCATTATATATGCTGGGCAAGCTTCTACTGGTGAAGGTGATCAAAATTTATTAGTATTAATCTCTTTTGTTAGTTTAATTAGTAATGTTAACTGCATATGTTTTGTAAAAAGTTAGATCATGGTTTGAAGAAAAGATTTTAAATCTTGAGACAGCTGGTGCTTTTGATGTACTAATTGTTAAGTCTGGTGGTACGGCTTCGAGTTAAATTAAAAAAATTCTATAACCATTTTTTAAAAATGTTGCAGCGTTAAATTCTATTCTATCTATGGGGGTGTTGAATTTATTTTTTGATTTAATTTGTAAATCTGTGATTAGGGTTTTGTGTAAAATAATTTTGGCCATAACCCACATGATTTTAGTATGTTGTGAGTCTTGCTATGTACAGTCACTTCGAATAGTTCTCAAACATAACACACAGTTGCATGAGGTCCCAGAATCTATCTCGATGATTCTAGTTGTTCATTTTGTAAGTCTAGACACTTAAATCATTCATTCATTCATACAAAAACTCTAGTGGACTACATATGGATGAGTTCATTGTTCAAATCAATGGATAAACGGTGAGAATTCTAACAATTTTTTTCCCTTAAGAAAAATGAAAGAAGTTTCAAATTGCTATTCATGTCTGGATAGTCAAAATAGATTTTTTTTTTTTTTTTGAACTGTAGCTCCTCAGTTTCTTGGAGGCTTAGTGGAATCACTGTTTCAATAGTAGTAGTATTCTGAGAACAACCACTTTTATATATTGTCAAAGGTTAAGTTTGTTTATAATCATCCCTGCTCATACCTCCAATGATTGAGGACTAGACGGGTTTTGTTATTATTGTGTGTTGTGTAGTGATTTCACTGAGTGTATTGCCGTGCTGTAACCACCATGGTCTCAGAAGGGATGTCTGTACTTACGGTAGAATTCCTGGACAGCCAGAAATCATGAGCTGCTTTTACTTCATGGACAACCACCATATGGGTTTGCAGGTTTTTCTCTTCTTCTCACTCTCTCTCTCTCTCTCGCTCTCTCTCTTGATCAATAGAAATTTATCAAGGTAGAAGGTTTTAAATTTCGTTATCGGGATACGTAACGGTATCGGTAATACAGTTAAATAAAGACCGATATCGGTCTGTATCAGGCTGTATATCGGTCATACATTGGTATCGGTCCTTCGAAAAACTGATACGTATCAGCCGATACGTCGCGTATTGACCGATATTTAAATTACTGTTTTAATTCAGAAGTACTGACTTCTCTCCCTTGTATTGTTTTGTTTGGAACAACTCATAAGTGCTAATTAAACCGGATATTGAATTATCAGAACAAACAGATAGATGCTGACATCACAAATCTAGACCGATCGAAGAAGGAGGAGAAGGAGAAGAGGAGAATTACAATTTTATCATCTTTGTAATACTGTAATCTATTATTAAGGTTTTAAATCTTGGTGTCGGTGATACGGTCAAATATCGGCCGATATCGGTCTGTATCGGATCTTATATCGGTCAATATTAATATTGATCCCTTGAAAAACTGCGACATATTGGTCAATACGTTGCGTATTAGCTGATATTTAAATCCTTGAATCTACCCATATAAAAAGACTCTTAAAGCTTCTTTAACTAGTTCAAGATAGGTTACAAAGTTCTGCTTTTCATTTCATATTGTTCTTGACTTTTTGTTCATTCTTGTAAATGTCATATAGTAGTAGTTTTCAATCCACATGAAGAAGTAACAAACGTGTGATTTTTCTCCCAAATGGTACTCCCAGTTTTAGATTTTTGCAGTTACATTCAGAGGTTGTTTTAATTTCCCGACTTATTCTCAAAATTGGCTTGTTGCTTTTTACGAGACAAATCATATTCTTTCACAATACATTAACCTAAAAAACTGACTTAAGACAATTCTTGACTTAAAAACCCCTCGGTAGAATATTCTTTAGTTTTCCTTTGCAACTTTCTTTGGCGTCTTAATTAGTGGTGATCCAAAGTTGGACCTTTATGATAAATGCAAATAATAATGCCAAAACCATTGTCGTTAATACCAATTTTTAGTGCATAGAAAATTTGTACCACGAGTAGAGTAAATGGCTTTGATTCACTACAATTTTGGTATTAACAAAAAACATCATTTTCCTTTGTGATAATTGAGGAAACTATAATTGCACTTTATTTTCTTACAATATACGATTTATTTCTTTGTCACAAGAAATTATAAGAAAGGTGCCGCTTCTTATAGTTGAGGAATCTGTGTACAAATTAATAAATCGGGGAAATATGAAATAATATAAATAAAGTGAAAATCATCACCAGGTGACGATTTTTTTTTTTATAACCAGATATTCGTGCAAGTTGACATGCACATATGGACTGACCTTAAAGGAATTTGTAGCACCTGAGAGATTTCGAACTTGAGAGCTTAAGAGAAAACAAACCCTAAGTATTATTGCTACAGTATCAAGTTTCCAGTAAGAAAAGAAAACTTCATTTTCGCACAGGATATTTGATCAGTCTTATTATTCTTTTTCTTTTTTTTTGACACGGAAATGAGAAGATTATATTAATGAATGTCTAACGGCACTTACAAAAACGGAATTCATTACAAAGATCTTGGACAAAGCCAAACTAATCATCTTAATAGAGAACAAGAAATGCACAAGACAATCGATGTGTTTCACCCTAACTCAAACATGGCCTGACACAAACAACTGCACGTATAAGATTCATACCTAGAATCAACATCTCTGAAGAGACTTAGTGCTAGTTAAAGATAAAAGACAGAGAATTGGATGGACTCCAACCAAATAGGCTCGCACCAATGAACTCTCAAAACTACAGATCTTCAAAGTCACCACAAGTTGCCTAGCCAATGATATCATGTCGGGTAAGACCACTGTTGGCACAAATACCATTGTAAAGCAACCATGCTTCAAAGTACCCGATTTGTAAACGAAAATTTGTCAAAAGACAAAACTAACAACTCTTACAAAGCGAGAGACATAACCCTCTCAGATCAGACGACAAGTCATTGATCTGGAGAGATAAAAGAAAAAGAAAAAACGAACAAAGAAAATAAATAGTACCATGGCTCTCCCCTCCCACCACCATGGGTATGAAAACCCTGAGGGGAGAGGAAGGAGGAAGAGTAATATTAGTGGTGGCTAGGGTTTTCGGAGAAGAGAGTGAGAGAGTCAGAGAGCTAGTAAAGATGAACCGTCTTGCTATTCAAAAAGTAGAAAATTATGCTGATTTGAAAATTCCTATTGATGGTTACGATTTCACGCAGCCAATTTTTTCATAATTAAAATATAATGATTTTTAAGAATTTGTTAAGTTTAATTAATATCTTTTAGCATTTAAATCAGTCTCAAACAAGCTTCAATTAATTGAACCGATCAACATTCAAACTAAGTGTTAGCTTGGTTCTCTTAAAATCTTATATTATTCTTGCTTAGAAAATCATTAATCAAACACTACCGAGTACAAGCAAATGCAACTGAAAAAATGACAAAATACGAATAGGAAGTCGAAAAAACAAAACCAAATTAACTGGACTAAAAAATAAGTGGAACTCGAATAACTTCTTTCATTTTACAGTCTTAATGATTATTGATCTACTGGGGTATTTTTTAAAAAAAAAATCTATATCCAGAGGATCAAGTATTGTACCATTAGATCACTAAAATTAACTTGAATTGGTTCAAAATTGCAGGATTATATATTAGTCAAGACACAAGAACATGTTTCTTTGAAGTATTCATTCCATACAAGAACAGAGTCAGGATTTTACATTTGTGATAGCAAAAATATGTACTTAAAAAATAAAAAGACAAACTGCATTACGAAGATGAAAGATTAAATAAATCTAGTGATGACGAGTATATATAATTCAGAAATAAAAAATTATTTTCTACATAATAATTATATTTTAAAAAAACTTTGTGGTGGCAGCCGCACCACTTATCCCCTGCTCCATCCTTGATTCTATAGGAATAGCCCTTCTTCATTATGGTACTTGAGACTGCAAAAAAGTTATTCTGGTTTGTTACAACCAAACAAAGAATGGCCCATTAAGATATGACTACTTATAAAGCATATAAACTGTAAAGCACATCCCATGGGGTTGGCTAGTGATCGAAACATTAGAATTAGAGGTTTGCTCTCTCTCGAAAAGTCACGGGTTCAAAGCGTCTCACCAATTATCAATTTTTTTATTTTTTTATTTTTTTTGGGGGAAGGGGCAATTCATACCAAGTTTCGTTTCAACTTTAACTAGCCCCCTCGTAGAGATAAAATTGAATCTCAAGATTAATCGATATGCGCATAAGTTGGTCTGGACACGTGACTTACATAGTTATATGGAGAAGGGAAAAAGGCATAAAAAGTACTGTGCATTTATTCAATTAATGTCGTTTTCGCTTTAGAAGCCTTTTAGTACAACACTTTTATCATGGGTGGTCGATAGGTTCACCATTCAAAATTCGGCATAATTACACAAACCCTCAAAATTGTAAATGATGATGGATTTATCTAAGGTTTAATTGCAACAATTATTTTGACTTTCAAACTTGAATTCGAGTTTCTAATAATTCTAAAGGATTGGCCTAGTGTTCTAGCTAAGTGACTTTACGTGTTTGTTTGGGCTTAGGTTCAAAACTTCACTTAGAGGCTCCCGACTTTTACTGAGTCTTCCGCTCGTAAATGATGAGATTGATCTTATAAAATTAGTTGAAGTACGAGTAAACAGACCCGAACATATAAACAAAAAAGTACCTTGGATTATCGCTAGTTCCTTAAAAGGGACTCAAAGGTCCAGTTCGCCTCATTTCCGGCTCTTCCCAAGCCGATCTTGATGATAGGGATCATTCACGATTTAGACCTCTTCAAGAATATTAGCCAGACCAAAATTTGTTTATCAGGATATCATTTGATAAATGTTATCACAAATTTATCTTGAAAAAATTTGGATTTCAATTAACCCGAGGCCAAAAGATAGAACGGAAAACCCTAACTTAGAACTCATACTTAACAACGGTGAGTGAGAGTGAGACCGAAAGAACAGAAAACCCTTGTGGGTTCCATGTCTGAGTACCATGCCAAATTTTCGAAAGTCAGAACATGAGCAGGGATTTGTGCAATATTCGAAGGGTAAAATTGCGAGATGAAAATAGCAGAAGAAAAACACTCTTTTATAACAGCAGTAGTTTCATGATACGAGCCGATTTCTCAAATACAACGGCTGCTGCTATCAGGAAAGTAACGTACCAACCATTATAATCAGCACTGAATAATAACAGCAAAGAGCCAGAACCATTCAGAACAATTAGAACAGTGGGTACAATATAGTTTAGGCAACTTCTGGGCAGATTGTCAAAAGTGCTCTGCAATTCCATCTATGCCTGTGTTAGAAATTACACCGGGAGATATATATATATATATATATATATATATCCTATGAATTTCTCACTCCGATTAACGGGTAGATATGTTTTTCTCAATGATTTTATAAACAGCTACGAACATTTTCATCCTTGGAGAAGCTCAAGTCATCTATACCATATAAGAGGCATCAATTCCACCGGGTCCACTCTCGTGCCATCCAGAACCCACTTTAAATTTACAAACAGGGCATGTTCCCTGCTGCTGCAGCCATGGGTCGATGCAGTTGGCATGGAACTGTAATATAAGAAGTAAGATTACAAGTATGTGCTATAGAAACGGAATTGTACATCGATGTTTTGCAAAAATTCTGCTTTTGTACAATGGTTCCCTCGTATCTACCCTTGAACTTGACAAATTTATCTAGGCTAACTTTCTTTAGGGAAAATAACTCAGAAGAAATTGAAATGTGATGCTATGCTAGCGTTTGAAGGGTATACTTATGTCAAAGATTAGCCATCCATGCAACTCCCAACTTGACTCAATAAGCCTTGTCCCGATTACTTAAGTCGATTTCCTATGGCTGATTATAGTCGAAGTCATATCCACAGTTAAGTTTGAGGTAACCATTTGTGATCCTATTGACTCAACCGTAGTAAATCAATCCATTACCGATGCAAAAAGATAAGGACACAAGGCCGATCATTGATGCAATGACGCTAATATACTACCATACCAAACCAAACCGAGCCTTATGTCCCAATCAATTAGGATCGGCTACATGAATCCTTTTTTTTTTCTTTCCTATTCAGCTCTGTCAAGGGCTACTTGTTTCAGAATCAAGTCATAAAGATTTGAATGGGGCTTTTATGTGTTGGCTGTCAACTACCTAATGCACAACCCTCGTCCTTGAATTGGGTTTGGGACCAGGTAGACCAAAGATAAGGCTTTAAGCACGTCCTAGATGGAGTTAGTGATGCTAATCTACTATTCTAGGAATTTTACTTGTTTGTTCAAGTCTTAGTTACATCAACATATCCAACTGTTACTTCTTCCTCTTTCAAATATCACCAATTCTGCCAAAAAAAAGTACCCCAAAAACCAAAATACGTTGCAAGAAAGAAAACAAACCTGATGCAAGCATGGCAAGCTTCGAACCAGTTCTCCCTCGGTAACTTGCTCCAAGCAAACACTGCAAGTTAGTTCATCTTCTGACGACTTTGTGTTCCCAACTGCAATGGCAGTGTCTTGCTGATTCTGCTTGGGAGAGAACAAAATGGTACAATTGTTGGCAATTTCGAGTAATGAAGCAATAGGGTTCAAGCTAAGAGCAATAATGAGAGAATCAAAAATAATTTAGAAAGTGAGCTGTACGATAAATGAATTTGAGAATCATAGTTGTTTCTTCGTACACCAAACATAAGCAGACATTAGTCTGGAAGCCAACACAAAATCTTAACATTGCAGAGTCGGCAATTCTACATCTCACACGCAACAATATAAGTTCAACAGTAGACGAGCACTACAGTTATGCAGGGTAAATACCTCATCTTTTTCAGCCTTCTCGCTGATTCAAGTGTAGTTTCGTCTGAAGTCCCCATATTTAGAATTACATATCAAGTCAATTAACAACGGTGACCATTCTCTTCCCTAACTAGAGCCTTTGGGTTACACCAATATTGAGGTGTGAATACCTCGACAGCATAAGTTCTAAGATCGATTGGCAGTACGTCAGCGAAATAACATACTATTAATTGTCAGTAGTCAAATTTATCATTTCCTTGTTGTCGCTGAGTGGAATTCAAGTTCTCAACGTTATAATGCTACATATTTGCTCCACAATTCATTGCCTGAGAGGCAAAAAAGTCAACAATCTAAAGAGGAAAAATAATTGAAGCTCCTAGAAGTAGCATGAAGAACATCCACTCACATGTGACTTGCGTAGTAAACCATATCAAACATTGTCTTATTTCACGTAAAAAGAAAATTTTGAATTTTTAAGCTCCAAGTCAAGGACTGCTTTTCTGCATTTGCTACAAATATTTCAACAAATGAGAACCATTTCAAACAGCCAAAACGTAATCCTAATAGCAAATATAACCCAAATTGATTCCCCCTATGTTACTGATAGCTCTAATTGATCTCATAAATTGAACTTGAGATGATACATTATACATACATAGTCCATCAAATGGATGACACGAAATGCCCTCAACCACTGAGTCCCAAGCTAAACATCTGACTTATTGTAGCACCAGTTGTGAAATGAAGTAAACCAATTTGATACATTTATGGGTCATCTAGCATATAAAAGAAAAGATAACCTCCCCTCTCCCGGTCATATTTTGATGGTTTGAAGTGTTCAATGTGTTTAAAATATGTTTTTAAGAGTCCTCAGGAGGAATCAGTAAAACAAAATGACCGGGAAAGGCATGATCCAAGCAGTTTTTCATACACATATATAGATAGATTGGCTTATGAACTACTTGTTAACAGGAAGCATAGTTACCTCAGCAGACACTGAAGATGAAGCCCGTTGCATTGTTGAGCCACCACTGTCGACAAAACAAGAATTCAGATTGATAAATACAAATCCAGAGAACCCTATCCGTTTGGGCGATCATTCTTTCCACTACAACAAACATTAACAACTACATGTGTTCACAGTCAAGTTGTTGGTCAACAAAATATACCTGCTCAGACTAAATACTGAATCCAAAACTTAACTGAAAACTCTCCAGCAGATTCCAATAGAGCTGAAGTCTCCTTCGGTTTAGTAATTAAATTGAATAACCCTCAACCCCAAATTTGTTAATTTTGCTAAAGACGAAAATCTAGGGCAACCCTCAATCACTAGGTTACCAACAAATAACACACGCATAAAGCAAACACTGAGAAGGTAAAAGGACACTTGAACTTGAAATTCACCTCTCTAGTCCACAAATAAATGCACACACAAAAGTGTCGAGAGACTCAAGACAATGATCTAATAAGACAACCACAGAGAGACCAGTACAGCGGAATTAAGTATTGAATCGCGAAATTAATTAATGGACTCAATATCTGAGTAAAATGGACACTTCAAATTATATCTTTTTGTCCTTATAACCAGCACGATCTGGACATCAGCACTACAACTATCATGCAATCAATAATTCATCACATCAGCACTACAACTATCATGCTCACTTGTACATCCTTGACGGGCAGCAAACAAGGCAAGCTCCAATACCATGTGCGATTTACCTTTCTAGAACATGTGTATTTAAAACAATAAATAATGATGCCGATATTGGGATGCTGACTTGTACATCATTGACTGGCATCAAACAAGTGAAGCTCCAAAACCTTATAGAACGGCACTAAATCAAATTACTCTTTTTCAATGATAGAGAGACAGCCAACACTAAGAAGTGTTTTGATAGGACATGAGGCACTCTAAAGCCTATGTAACAAATGCAGTTGCGGGGACATAACTCATCAAGAAATGTAATGCAAAGAAGCAGAGGAGAAGTTCCATAGGGCCGATAGGTATATTACGTAAATGGAATGAACTATATAAGAGCAACTGAGGAGGCCAGCATATAGGGAATAGTACAAAGAGTGTATTCATTACCCCAGATGGGAGGTTCTTGTCAGGGAGAAAAATTCATCCAACAACAAGAACCACACACTAGTCTAATATGTGCGAATCCAGGCAGAAAGGAGAAACTCCTGGAAGTTTGCAAAGACATTCAGCTGACTAACCTTTGAGCGCCAACAACTTTGTACTTATGAACAGGAAGAGCATTTATTTCTTCATCACTCATGGAAGGAACTGTGGGGGAATTATCAGAATCCAATGCCCTCAAAGTTTCATAGTCTGTATGCACCAACAAATCCCTTTTAAAACTTACTTTACTACTAAACCAAATTATCTATTCCCAAATTGAAAAGCAAATAAAACAAGCTTGCAAAGAATTTTGGAAGATAAGCAGTAAATTCCAGTATGGCTAGATTTGAAACACAAAGCACCATACCCAGGTCATCAAATTCCCGGTCAAGAAGTGCAAGCTGAAGTCGGAGACCTTGCAATCGCCCTCTGGTTGCAAGTGCTATGGATGGTGGCATATGCAACCTTAATTCGGTATGACCAAGAAGCCCACTGGCTGCCATAGCATGAGCTTGGGCCTGAGCTTGAAGTTGCTGACAAGTTGCATACATCCTTAAGCTCGTAGCCATCAAAAAGACTCCAAGAACTAGCCAGAGCTACAAAAGAAGGTCAAAGGAAAACATTGAATTTTGTTTGCCAATGAATTAATCTTCAGCTATCTGTGCCAATATATACTCAGTTTGGTTAATACCAGGAAGTTAGGTGGCATCTGGTGTGAGTTGAGAATCATAAACAGCAATAGAACTGTCACATCAAGCAACAAACATAAGCATTATAGTTTCCAAAGTGTGGATAAGTTTAAAAAATAAAACAGGTAATTAACAAAAGTAAACAAATTAATTAACACCATACCTGTGACAAGAAAAGCAACTGAATTGGTATTGACCGATCTAGCTGCATGAACACGCTGATGGAAAGGCATATGAATTTTCAGAATGTAGTACAAAATCTCCATAAAGAAAATTGTGTGCAGTGCATACTAATTTTAGAGATGGACAAAGTCAAATTTCGAGTCATTGTATAAAGTATGATGCATTTACCACTGCACGCCTTTCTGGAACAAATACTGGCAACCCAGTTTCTATATCTCCTCTAGTCCCACGGAAAACAAAGCTCATGGTTATGAAGTACTACAGAGTCACAGACACTTTCCCAGTAAACAACAACTTATTTCCACACGTTCACAAATCAGTTCTGCATGTAGATAGAACCTGCAAAAGTAGGATAAGAGCTACTGAGATAGAATAAATTTGAACTGATCAAAATTATGCCATACATGCATAGAATCTTAAATCAAGAGTATTATAGCTTAGTTTTAGCACATGAATCATACTTTTCCTTACGAAAGCTTGTAAAAGATCATCCAAAGACAGATTTTGCGTTAAGCCATCACAATACATTGCATTGTCTAAATAATAGAAAATTCTAGATTACATCCGTGTAACCCCTTGGGATAGATCCTGATTGACCAGTACACATGAGAACTAGAAATGCACCTGAAACAACTAACAATAGGTGGCAAGTTCAGATTCTTCAGGGGAAACACAAATGACATGCCCCAACAACAAAATTTTAATCCTCACTCACCCTTCCCCTTGTTTCCCTACAAGTAAGCAAAATCTATAAACTAAATAATCTAAATTGCAGTATTTGCTGCACACAAGGAACACCCTGGTGGCACATAGAATGGCATGCACTATAAAACAACAGAGCATCGAGACAGACTACCCACACACTATACTCTAACTTCACAAACTGTATGGATAGCCCAAACCCCAATGGGGCTTGTTTCAGCTGAACACACGTGGGCCACACCTACAGTGCACCCATTCCTTGAGGCCCAGCACGTGAGTCCAGCATGGTCCTTGTAAGGTCGGGCTGGGCGGAAGATTGACCCGACTTGTTTGATAATACTATAATCATGGAGTCACATTCTGATCATGGGTGTTTGTCCACATGTCCACCAAACGTCATCATTGATAGCATTAACCAAAACGATAAGGTGACATAAGGCACTCGTGCCAGGCACAAACTGCCAATAAAACCCCTGGGATAAACTAGGGAGAGGTACGCCATCTTTAGATCTTAGATCTGTTTGTTCTTTCCCTTATTCTCCAACAGAGTCTTAGGCATCTGAGTGCTCTCCGGCTGGATTTACCCAGACAATGCTAACAGTTGCTTCTCTTGCAGGCTAAGCTAAGGGGAGTTAAGTTATTTGGATCAACCAGCGAAGCACTAAAGTACCAGACCACACAAACCATGACCGAGTTTCAATTAATCATATACCACTGGATCTTACCGATCAACCAGAATGAAAATAGAGTGTTCAATGTACATGAAGCTTTTCAATGCTTCGAAATATACCATAACACCCACCTAAAGTGGTTAGAATTTCAATAAAGAAAAGACTATAAACTCAACATTGTTTGAATTTTTCAACACAAATCTCCATCAGAACAACAACATTATCTCAACCGTAAAGGGTTCAATCCAAAATGGCAAAATCAAATATCAGCCACAAAGAGGAATTATAAGCTTTTTCGGTATTTCCCTCTTATACACACACACACAAATCTTTGTGGAAATAGAACCCCTAAGCAGAATAAAAAATAAGTCGGGTGAAAACCTTCATTTCTTAATCCACTAATGAGAATCAAGAAATGGTTGGCAGCGATATCCCAATTTGACAAACAACTGGAAATAAATCAATGTTAGATATGTCTGGGCATAAAAACACCAAAAAAACAAAATCAAAATTCGATAGCTTAACAAATTTAGATCCCAAACCCCCAGAAGCGAAACCTCGATTATTCCTCCTTGTTACTCTCAATTTTTCAGAAAATAAAACCGCAAAAATTTAACGAAAAATGTCTCAAACTTAACACATGCAAACAGGGCTTTTATGGAGTAATAATTAGCAAAAAAGAAAAGAACCGATCAGAACACTAATTTCGGATAACACCCCCAAATTTCACCCGACATTAAAGAAGCAATGCTTACGCTGGGTAGAAACAACGGGTCGAATTGGGTTGGTCACGATCACGTCCGCATGTCGGGAGAGAGAGAGCTGAGGAACAGAGTTGACTCGGACACGTTGCCTCTACTCTCTCTCGCTCGCTCTACCGAGAAGCCAAAGGTTCTGTCACGGTAACAAGTTCGTCAAAAGCAAACAGTCAAAAGTTGGTGTGGTTATTACTCGCACAGTTGGAGCATGACGACGTCGTCTGCGGATAAAGATCCTAACAACCTGCGACCCTTTCGGTCGTTTGTTGAGCAAATAAAGTGATGTAAAGTATTTATTTATAGAAAAATGCTATCAGTTAAAAAATATATTGAAATATATGAAAAGTATATAGCGATATATAAAAACGTATTGAAAAATGTGAAAAGTGGATTGAAGTGTGTTTTATTTTTGTTTTTTTGTGTACTTATATTATGCATATGTTAGCAAGACTCTTATTTGTATGTGGGTGAATTTTTTTTTATTTTTGCAAAAAACTTTGTTAGGGTGAGTTTCTGAATGGATTTTATCAAAATTTGATAAAATCAAGCCTTTGATTTTATCCATTCGTGAGTAGAGTTGATAAAATCTTAGATTTTTACATTAAATCTAGATAAAAGTCATTCAGAAACTCACCCTTATTTGATAAATCAACTGGTGATTGTAACAAATATTGATTTTTATCAGATTTTATCATGTGGAAAACTCATATATGTGGTCATTTATTTGGATCGGACTTGGGGATGTGTTGTCCATTGCATGTTCTCCCCATCTAAGACGTCCATATTCAGCGATCAATGGCCCATATTAGTTTAGTAATGAATGGTGCAGATCTATTTAGGTCTGAACAAATCTGGATCGTTAATCACCAAGTACGAATAGTTCAAATGGGGACAACATGCATGTTATCCCTTGCTCTCCCAATTCCCATTCATATGTGTACATTTGACAAAAGAAAATTACGAGGAAGTGAGAAAACAATAGTTCAATTGCACAAAAGGTGTTTCGACTAGGAATAATGCTATGGACATAGCATTTCACTACACCACCAAACCACACCAATCTGCGTGGCTAACTGGCTATGCATAATTGGTGGTTGCAAAATAATTTCAAAATATTTGTTCTCTCATTACAAATCATGAAGTGTCACACAGACTAGTATGGTTAGTGGTGTGGTGTGTCTCTATCATTATTGTTCGAGAATAAATAATCAAGCTAGATTATTTTTTTGTCCTCAAAGTTTGTTTCGTATTTGCTAGTTTTGTGTCGATTGTTTGTTATTATTGGTTTGTGTCAATAAAAGAAATCTAAAAAGTAAAAAATATTATATTTTTTTAAAACTTGTACACAGAATATTGTCACAAAACTAACAAATACAAAAAAATATTTTAATATGAATAAAAACATAATTTGAATCAATTATTTTGCCAAAACAAGTTAATAAAAAAATCAATATTTTCCCGCAAAAATCATATATATTTTTTGCAAGATAAATTTTTTGACGAAAGACTAATCCCAGTTGAAAACAATATCTCTCTTTTGTTTGTCTCTCCATAATCCGGACCTTTCCTACAAAGTGGATGGCGCCAACATTCTCATTATCTCATCAATCACCAAACGTAATGGATAATAGGAAGTTCCTTCTCCAGAACTCAGTGATCCGACGGTGAAGCAAGTGGTAATAAAGCATAAAAAAAAATGCGTAGATTTGCTAGCAAGGGATGCCTTAACGAAACACCTCTCCTTGTGTTACTAGTGTACTCTAACTACATGTAATCATTTTGCAATTCTGAATGATGCTAGGTGGGTGACATAGCCCCGGATTATGTATTCTTGATTTATGTTTTTAAATCTAATTCCAGTTTCACCACACCCAAAAAAAAAAAAAAAATTGTGTTTACTTGTTTTGTAATTCTTCATAGTGAATCACAAATGTTGAAATTAAAAGGGTACGGGATTTTTTTTTGGGGGGATCGGGAAACTCTGGCAAAAGGCTAAAACGGAAAGTTTACTCCCTAGTCCTAGAATGATTTTATTTAAGAAAACATCAACGCAATCGGAGCGAATAAATAATTTTAATGTCCACCAAATCTGGGTTGAGCTCAGAATATTAACTCGATGTTTACGTTATTGATTGAGGACAGTAAATATTCACCAAGCAATATTTAATTTTAATGGTACGGCATAACAATAACTTACTAGTAGTATTAATATCAATGCTGCAGAATTTGAATTATCATCTCCTGAATACACCACCCAAAGAGGGCGCAGAAAGTGTGGTGTAAATTAATTGGAACATTGAATTCACGCCGATCCAATTTTTCACCTTTCACGTGCAAACTGCTTAATGTGTCCCAAACACAATTCTGATTTCTTCAAGTTTTAAGAATATCTTCTGAAAAATTATTGGGTGCTCTTAACGCACGGCCGGTGCCCCTAACCCGCTAAATATTTTTTGGGGGGTCATTGAGTAATTTTATTACCAAAAAGAGAGTTTTACAAACAAGATCAATACGCACATATCAAAATGCAACTCAACGTTTACTAAGAGTTGCTCCACTCCTTAAAAGGCCCTTCTGATCCTCATTCATACCTGTATCAAATTAAGTTAGACAAAAACCCTGTTCAAATTTTGAAGACAAATTTCACACCTGTATGTATTTACAACTTTGTCGGCGCATTGAAGTACACAATATCAAATCAAGTTTTTACTCGTATCTGAGTAAAGAGTAGAGATATTGTAACTAACACTAAAAGTAAAACAAAAGGACTTGTTTAGTTGAGGGATCCCTTGTGAAAGTAATGAGATACCTACTCATAGAATACTACTCCCAAGGTACGCTACTATTTTAATATGGGCATTATACGGGGTCCGGACGTTGCAAGTAGGAGTATAGGTAAAAAAAAAGTACTAGATAATTTTAGATTTTTCCAAATTTAGGATAACCCTAGCCCCTGTAGCCAACGTTTAAGTCCGCTCTGACTGTGTGATGTGAAACTGTTAGGAAATAATCTAACATACACATGATGACACAAAAAGAATCAAGCAGCTAAACAAAAAATAAATGTAGTTTGACAAGAATGTGAAAAATTTACGACACGACATGTCTTTCATGTTGAGATGAAAAAAGGGTTTAATAACAATATTTTGGATAGCCAGCTACATCTATTGTCATGATTTACATACAAAGAAATATGTTATATTTATAAAGGGAGAGCACTCTTTTAGCGTAGCTCACATTTTCCAATTCTAAAAATGTCCCAATTAGCGTAAAACGTGGGGGAAAAAAAGATATTGAGGACAATTTTGTAATTTAGCATGACAGTTATCATCTTCAAATCCGATATTTTCTATTAATTGCTCAGTGCACTAGTGCAGTAATCTGCCATGACTTCCTCTTTTACAAATACAAGTCTACAATTTTATTTTATTTTTTTTGGTGCGTATAGTGAATTTGCTTGTGCACTGAACGCTAGTGTTATTATATTTATATAAAAATATAAATGTAATATCCTCAGTCGGGATCCATGAATACGCAAGTCAAGGCCTCGAGTCCAGTACTAAATTATCCGGTTTTAAAATTCAATCCAAGAATTAATATTTTTTGTCGTCCCATGATACTGGCTGGGTATCTTATTCATCACTACTTATAAAAGTGGTTTCAAAAGACATTCTTGTCCCTTGATATTGATTGGGTATCTACTATCTAGGCTTTTTTTTTTGGTCAATCGATAAAAGAGAGATCGATTACATCACACATGAAGTACAAAGTACTAACTCGGGACACTATATGAATTGTGAAAGTGCACGAGACAACCAAGCCAACAACTAAATCAATACAAGAAATAAGTTCGTTACAGGATAGAATTAGAAACAAATAAATAAATAAATAAAGGAAAAGCCCTTGCACGCAGACAGAGAGATTCTACTATCTAGGCTATACTGCCTGTGAAATACTACTTCCGTCTTACTTGGGTCCTTTATTCATTTTGAGATGCCCATACAAAGACAGAGCTCAAGAGGGGGAGGTGGCACGGGATTCGGGGATACTGTAGGGCGGTGCCGCACTACAACCCTATAGTGCTACACACAAGCCGTTGATCTCGGCAATGAACGGCTCGGATCATGCAAGTACCAAGATGAAATTTGAGCCGTTGATTGTGTGATCAGTGGCTTGGATGCCGCACTACAACCCTGTAGTGCGGCACCGCACTACAGGATGCCCTCTTCCAATGGCACGTGCCACTCCCGAGTTCTTTTTTTTTTGGTACTACAAGAGCAATTCCAAACGCGATGTGTTATTTTTTGGTACTAAGCATATTAATGAGTGATTAATCGATAAAAATGTATAATTTGTTGGTATTAAGTATGTTGATGAATGATTAACCTATGAAAATATGTATCCTTTAGGTACATAGAAAAAAAATGACTGTATAACATTTGTATATTTTTTGTACTAATTATTTCTTACACTTCTTGACACTGAAATTAAAGAACTAAGTGAAAATTTTATTCAAAAAAAATTTACGTTGCTTTATAGTAGGACAGTGGGGAGGTGTTGCGCAGCATGCTGTGCGGTGACTTTCGGCTCCGTGCTGGCATCATTTTGACGATTGGAGACATCCACCGCGTAGAGCTCGTCGACTATTACAACTCCACCAAAAATCAACTCAATTGGATATCGTTAAGTGTCTTATCGGAACACATATAACTTTACAAAGTTCAGAACACATATAACCTGAAACACTGGATGAAAACCATTGAACCCATTTTTTTAAAGTTATTTTAATTCCGATGAGAGACTTAACAATATTTGATTAAGTCGATTTTTGGGAGAGCTATAGTACTTGACAAGCTCTATGCAGTGAACGTCTCTGATCGTCGAAACGATGCCGGCACGACGCCAAAAGTCACCGCACAAGATGCTGCACAACACAAGGCTGCGCAACACCTCCCCGCTGTCCTTTGTAATAATAGATTGTATTTGTGGGATGGAGGGAGAAAAAATATTGATTTTGGATGGCACCTCTAAAGCAGAATCCTAGTTCCGTCCCTAATCCCATAATATTATTCATATTTAAAAAGCCAACCAAAAAGGTGTGTGAATTTCTAAATTCTAACCTTCATAAATGATAATAAAATGACTTTATAGGTGGAATTTAAGTGGTAATATAAAATAATATACTCCTACTAAATTTGAAAGTATAAATGCATTTAATACTTGTTTTCTAAAGTAATTGGATTTCCATAAAATGACCAACATTGTGGGTTGGATGGAGTAAAATCAAGTTCGAAAGGGACTATTGCAATTTTGGCTCAAGAAACACAAGTCCATGTCATGTGCTTCTTTTACTGTCAAGAGTCCTTTTCATATTACTATGCAAGGAAATCGAGTTAGACTTTTGTAAGAGCAGTTGAATATACAGAGCAATGAAAATCTGGTAAATCTTCTTGGAATACATATAGTAAATTGAATAGACGTTAGTAGTTCAACTAATGCCATGAAAGTTACATGAATGGTAGAACTCTGCATCTTGACGCTTTTTAGTAGCAGTACTATATAATGTGTCACTTTATACGGATTCAAGAATCAATCGGAAGATTTTAGTGGCCGAATTTGAAGTGACACCATAGGCCAATTAATGGTCTCGTTCGATAATAAAGATAGTGATGTCGTATCAATATTTAACACGACTATGTAACTAGCGAATGCAATATATATATTTTAATAAAAAAGATATTTTTCCTCTAACACCCGGCAGTAGGCGAGAGAAATAAAAGTTGAAGGTCGCTATTGGGTGCTGCTCAATTAACTAGTAATTGGGTGATCAAGTTTTCTAATAGTGGGTCAATTTCCACTCTTAGTTTAGGCAAAAGTGTGCAAAAAATGCATATTCTTTATTTATACTTTTATGCAATCACTTCGTTTAGGTACCCTGTTATAAAAAAATAAATTAAATTATTTTCTTGGCAAAGTCATAGGTAATTCGTAGTAGCAACACATTCAGGGGGTGTTCCAATAAAAAAAAAATTAGTTTTAGTTTAAATGAAAAACTACTTCATTCCACTAAACAAAACCCCATAAAAAATCAATAAAAAAATCACTTCATTCCACTAACTTAAAAAAAAACCAAATCATTGCACAATCAAGTACATGTACTTTAATCATGTAAAATTACGAATCTGCCCTCCCTTCAAAAAAAAGAAAGCAATAATTGTTTGGGTAGAAGGGTAGATTTGTAATTTCATAACACAACTAAAAAAACAAAAAAACCAAAAACTTGTTAGTGGAACAAGTGAGTTTTTTTAAAAAACTAAAGATCACAAAAAACCAAAAAACTAAAAAACTACTTATTGGAACACTCCCTCATTGCAAAAAAAAAAAAAACAAAAATCAACGTACATTGTAACGACATGTCATCAGACTACAATTAAATTTGAAGTTTTATATTTTAAATATCCCATTTCATGTTTACATTTGTTTGTTTGTTTTTTGACTTTTTTGTTTTCTAATTCTTCCCCATACATGTGGAGGAAATCGCAATACTTATGAGTTATGACACATCAAATGCAAAATCCAGACATTATCTAAGATTGCGAAGTGTTTCGTAATATAAAAAAATACAAGAAAAACTCTTAAAACAAGGTTCAATGTGTTACAGGCCAATATATTGACTATGTCGCTTCTTAGACCATTATTTGATGCTTTACTCATGTTGTAGTTTCTAGTTGTTTTTCACGTGACTGTATACCGAAAGTTTGTTTTAGAAGTCAAAGATCAAATATAGCGAATTTTTTCTCTCAATGTTGTCTCTCCGAGACTCTGTATAATTGGACTAACAGTTTTGAAAAATTGAAGTTTCTAAAATGCAATACTTTGTTTTCTTTAAACATTGGTTTCCTCTGAGTAGATCACAAGACAGGAGTGTACAAAATATTAACGTATCTATACTTTTATTATAATAAAAAGTTCTCTAGTTTCAAGGATACGGGGATATACTAAAAAATATACTTGCTAAGTTATTATCCAATTAAACAGTCCGACCAGATTTCATACCATTATCATAGTGTTGAGTGTTGAACACGTGTCCTTTTCAAAATTAGAAAGATCCATGTAATGTAGATGCTCATTTAGTATCCTAGATTTCATTAGTTATTTTTTCTGTCATCTACTTATTATTCAATTCTTCAGTACATCCCCCAAAAGAGAGAAGAATATTGCTAAAAGGGTTAAAATTGACACAATTGCTGATAAGGTAACCATTGGGTTCTATGTTCAAGCTTATCAGATTTGTTACCTTATTAGATGACGATATATGGATTGATATTTGGATTGACATTTATTGTTGTATGTCATAAATGTTTTTTTTTTCCTTTTTTTTTTTGACAAACAAGCAAATCTTATAAATATAAAAACATTACATTCCATAACTGCATTGGCAAGATTATGGATAGTGGTTATGATAGATCTAGCTATTTTTATGACTTTAATATAATCAAAACTAATACATAGATGACAAAAATCCAAGAGAACAGGTAGGGATAAATGTCATAAACGTTCTTTTTTTTTTTACGTAAATATTTTATTTGAAACCTATATATTTGTCGTGCTGAATGAGAGCGAGAATGATGAACATGAGAAAAATAATTCCGGAGATAATAGAATTTAGATATAACTAAATCATGATCCTAAAACCATGACATCATTACTTGTTATGTTTTTTATTTTTATTTTTTGTCATTCATCATTCCAAATGTATTACCCAGGGGAGGGGGATTGAGACTCGATTTCGAAATGCAGTATGGTGCATCCAAGAGCTCTACTGACTACCGAGCTAGCCACCACTCGCATCACTTATTAAGTTCACATCTCGTAAATGTATAATTTACCCATTTTACCCATGAAAAGTTAAACCAATATAATCCACTACAGTATCATTTAACGAGTTATCTGACCTTTCAATATATTTGACTGAGATTACCAACAATTATAATCAATTCAACGCAGTAATTAAATGTTAATGTGATCTTTTATTTAGGAAAGAAGACCAAAGATTTTATTATACTTGAATTGAAATTGACTTGGTAAAATTGAACTTTAAATGTATACGACATGAAATTGATTTAATGAGTATACACTATTCCTGCCCAACTTCTAATGTACAGAAAAAATTGATTTGAAGTGGTAAAATTGATTTTACCAGACCAAATTTCTACACACGAAGTTTATACAAGATTGAAACGACAGATTTGTGTTAACAACGTCGAAAATTTAACGCACGCAATTTTACCAAAAACTCAAAATTTATTTATACAAAAAAACTTCAAAATCCATCACACGAAATTTATACACTCGAGCTTTATACAAAATTGAAACTACAAAATTCAACCTCCCTCTAACGATAAATTTATCACACAAAATTTATCGATTATGCATCAGAAACCTTGAAATTTATCACATGAAACTTACATTCTTGAAATTTATACAACATTGAAACTTACAAACTCAAGTTCCCTGTAATGATGAATTTGCAAAGTTTACCAAAAATGATGAATTTGCAAACGTAGAACACATGACATCATGATCACATAACGTTCGGTTTCACGGATCGCAAAATGAAAATTCCAATACACTGAAAACAATTGGAATTGCATATTAGGGTACTACCAAAATTCCCATATCGTTTGGATTTCTCGCAAAATGGTAACTGTAAATAAGGAAGGGAAATCCCTGTTTTTTGATATAGATTTTAGTTACGGGTTGTTAACAATTTAACATAAGTCGTTTAAATGACTAGAATGAATACATAAGTAGGATTAAGAATTAGGACTCCTATTTAACTCCCTCTAGAATTTGTACATTGGGCGAAATATTGTTCTAGTCTAGAAATTATAAGTGGGTTCATGAATTCACGACTTCACGGGTTTACTCTTATATACGCTGGGCGGCTTTTATTTCTTGTTCAATTGTACTTTTTTTGACTGTTTAATCAACGGTATTCGTACAACTATACGAGTCCAAATATTTTAATTACTTGTTTCCAAAAGTTACTACTAGTACTATTTTGTTTAACACTGCCAAGCAAAAAAAAAAAAAAAATGTACAACAAATTTATTTGCGTAGATTTACTTTCATTCTCCAACAACTATATTTTAAATTTCCTTCCAAAATTCTTTTTGTTAAATGTGCATGTGTTACAATAACTTTCCTACACGAAATTGGAGGGAGTAAAAGTATTAAGACGTGTTACTGGTACTTGAATCACTCTGGCCATGTTCGTTTCTCAGTTTAGTTTTAATTTTAGTTTTGATGACATCATCATTTCCCTCATCTCTCTCTATCTCTCTCCACTCATTACACCTGCTGACATCATTAAAACTAAACTAAATTATCTAACTAAACACAGCCCCTATGATTATGTACTATTTCATTTTTTTTTGGGCTTAGCGGTGAGGAATGTCCAATCTAAGTTACAAATAACTCAAATAAAATTTTTCTCTCCGATTAAGTGAAAAACAATTCTATCTGTTTCGAAATTAGGAAACTAAAAGGCACAACTCTTGTGACGTGACCCCAAGAAGCGAAGAGATATGCATTTCATGAGATTATTAATTAATTCCAATCGAATATATAGAATTAGACAACACTATCCAAACCCACAATGTCCATTGCATCAAATCTCTTTGAAATATAAAACCCTAATGAACCCACAGTAACAACAAATCCCTCCAAGGACCAATCCCCGCCGTCAGCCACTCCATCCGACGGTCCACGTCTCCCCAGCACTCGTGCTTATCACTCCCACTCCTCTTCACTTCACTGTTCCCCTCTTTCCCTCTCTTCCCCCCATTCACTCTCTCTCTTCTCTCTCTCTCTCTCTCTCTCTAAAAATAGCAAATACCTGCGGCGATCATCGTCACTGCAAAACCAACTGAGATTGCTCATTCCCAATCTGATCTCTGTACCTATCCATGAGTAAACTCAAATTCACTGAATCAAAGCTTTTTTGATTTGTAGCTTTCGATTCACTGTTTTGATGATGCCATTAACTAATCCAACTTCTAAGATATAAGAAAAGATCGAGTCTTTGATGCTTTTTTGACCTCTTTGAACAATCTGTTGTCTAATTGAGTTCACTGTGAGTTTTTTCTGTTGTTGATTTTCTTAAAGAGTTTGTGTAGTGTTCGTGTTTGAGTCATGATTTCTGGGTGTTATTTGAAGCTCTAAAACAAATTAAATTTTGAGTCTTTGATTTGGAGTAGGTTTATTTGGACCTTTTGGACCAATCGTTTTCGAATTGAGCTAACAATTTTTTCTGTTGTTGTTATTTTCTCAGAATTTGCGTAGTTTTTGTGTCTGAGTGATGATTACTGAGAGTTATTCGAAGATGATGACTGACGGTGGAGTGCGATCGATTGACTACGGCGACGAGTTAGGGTTTAGAGAGAGAGAGCTGAGTATGTACCGTAGTGGTTCAGCTCCTCCGACCGTGGAAGGATCGTTGAGCGCTGTCGGAGGCTTGTTCGGCAGCCACGGTGGCGTTACGGAGGAGGAGATGAGGTCTGATCCGGCGTACATTTCGTATTATTACTCGAACGTGAATCTGAACCCTCGGCTACCGCCGCCGATGCTTTCGAAGGAGGACTGGAGGTTTGCGCAGCGGCTGCAGGGCTCGGGTGGCGGCGGTAGTATTGGAGATAGGAGAAAGGTGAGCGCAGGAGGAGGTGAGGGAATCGAGTCGATGAGGCCGCAGGGTGCGGCAGAGTGGGGCGGGGATGGACTGATTGGATTGTCTGGGTTAGGGTTGGGAAGTAGAAAGATGAGCATTGCTGAGATCATTCAGGTGATTATCCCGTGAATAACCCGTACAGCATTGTTTGTTCCTTGCATATTTTGGTTTTTTCTGTAACTGGTGTTTGGGTCAGCTTAAGCTTAAGCACGCATGCATGCATTTTATTGATAAAAGAGGAAACAATATCAGTAACCGTAATCCAGCATCGAATATGTGTATTATAAAACCCTAACGAACCACTATAAGAACACAAAATAGAAAGAAGAGAATTGCTAAGATCATTCAGGTGATTTTCCGTTGTGATAACTGTAGAACCTTATCTGCTCTTGTTCAAGCTTATGCTTTTACCACTTATTAAAAAAAAAGGCTAATGCTTTTACTCAAATTTGAGTAAAAGCTTCATTTGGTACGAAGCATTCCTATGGACAAACCCAAACCTTAAGTATAAATTTGAATAAAACTTTATTAAGGGCATATTTGTAAATTCAGGATGCACATAATAGCATTCTAAAATTCGAGTAGTCATTTGAGTATCGCCCAGTTTGAGTGGAACTGATTTTCGGTGTTATACTCCAATTTTGAGTTGAAGTGAAAAAGCGAGGGCTGGAGATGCTCTATCTCAGGCCTTTACTCATTAGTTGCGGTCTTGAATTCATGTCCCAATCTCAAGGACTGCAAAATCATATGGCAGATAGGTCAAAGCACCTTGTCATTTGTTGAAATTTAGTAACTAAGCTTGTTCTAGTATGTGTAGTGGTCTCCTTGTGCATATAAGGTCATTGTGTTCAGACTTCTGCTTCTACACTGAATTGGTATTTTTGGAATGTACATTTTTGTTTTTATTCTTTGTCCTCCAGTGTTTTCTTTATTGTGTCCATGGGTATGTTCGATATGCTCTTTGTTTATCCTGATGCTAGCCGTTGGTTAGACTAATTTAATTCGATCTGATGGTAGAAATTTAGTATTATGACCGGGAATTAATTCTACCTGGATGGCGAAATTTTCCTGTTTCATGTTGCCACGTCAATTAATTGCTTTGCAGCTATTCAATCCTTTTTTCCCTCTCTTTGGTTGCAACCTCTCCTATTCTGTTTGCTAATTATGATGCCTCAATTCATCATGTTAAATTGGGTGTTCCCAGTATTTCCATCTGAAAGGCAGAATAAACTCAGTGCCGTTGCTTTATAGCAAATGAAAGTAGAATTGCCGAAAGTGACATTTAGTGAGATGGAATCTGTGACTTGATAACAAGAGGCACCAAAAACCAATGTGTGATTTTCCATGCTTTTTCACTGACTTGAAGGTTCAAAAGTTTTACATTTTATTTAGAATTTGGATGAAACTGGAAGTTCCATTTTTCCTTTCCTATCCTATTTCCGATTCTTGATTGCCAGCATTAAACTTGCAGGATGCATTTAATTGTGGGGTTGGACCTGCTATAATGCTTGTATGATCCTTGAAATGATGACTGATATCTAGCTGGTGACAGTGACTCCACTGACCGGATTGAGTGATCCATTGATCCTATTATTGGAAATTAAACTTTCTTCACTTGTTTTCCAGCTTATGTTTGTGTTTGCATGTTTAATATACATTAAGCAATCAGGGTTGAAGTTTTGTTTTTTCATGGATTTGCTTCTTATTAAATGCACGCTTCTATTTCCCCTAGCGTACTTGTGCTGACAAATAAGTTTGTTTGGGTTATGGGTATATGTGCAATGCGTCTCAACTGGACACCTGGATACTCGATAAATGGTGATGGAAAAGAAGAAACAACTCAAATTTCAAACTCTATAAGAGTTCCATTAATATTCAATCAAACAATAAAGCGGACTTAGGATAGCATGAATCTGTGGCAAATATTGCTGAAATGCTTTTCTTTTATTTTTCCCCATCTTTTTTTCTTATTGTATTTCCCATCTCTGCAATTAGTCCTTGGTTGTGGCCCTTTGTTCCTTGACCTGTCCTTGAACAGACTTCATATATATATATACTTGAACTAAAAAATATCAACCCCTTGTCATTTTGAGTACTCTCTGCTTGTCATTTTGAGTACTCTCTGCTACTTTGAGTTCTTTGTTAAAATTTAGATGGCATTCTCTGCTACTTCCTCTCTAGTTTGTTTGATGTGCAGGGAGGTACTAATATGATGGGTTTTTCTCTGTATATCTCCCTGTTGTCCAATTTGATGATGCAGTGAATCTGTTTAGACTTGTGCGTGCATACATACATTTCTTTCCTACTTGTGGGTTTGTGTTCTGAATTGGGCTTTTTGTCATCTATGCAGGATGATATAAGTAATGCAACATCTCTTTCTAGGCACCCTTCTCGTCCTGCTAGCCGTAATGCGTTTGACAATGGTGTGGAATCTACTGAATTGCATTTTAATAATCTGCATCATGAAATGGCATCGTCAATGGATGTTTTACGGTTTGGGACAAATAACAAATGCATGTCTTCTGTTCAAAACAGCAGTACATCAGCATCTCAAACTTATGCTTCTGCTTTGGGTGCATCCTTGTCAAGAAGCACAACTCCGGACCCTCAACTGGTAGCCAGAGCTCCTAGTCCTCGAATTCCGCCAGTTGGAGGAGGGAGAGTCAGCTCTATGGATAAAAGAAATATCATTAATGGTTCAAATTCTTTCAATGGTCTATCACCTGGTATGAGTGAGCATTCAGATTTAGTAGCTGCTTTGTCCGGCATGAGTCTATTGGGAAATGGAGTGGTTGAAGAAGAGAACCATCCCGTGTCTATAATTCAACAAGAGATTGATGATCATCAGAATCCTTTTCATAGGCAAACTGATCAAAACCGTGTTAAACAACACCCTCACCTAAGTAGATCTGATTCCGGGCAATTCCGTTCGTATTCCAATGGGGGGAAAAGTGGCAGTGTTGGGGTAGATCTGAGCAATCCTTCTTTGATTGCTAATGGACAAGTTGCAGTTCACAAACCTGCTGTGTCCTTGGCAAACTCGTACTTAAAAGGGCCTTCTACCCCAATTCTCAATGGCGGAGGAGGTTCACCATCTAATTACCACAATTTAGAAAGTCCAAATTCATCGTTTTCAAACTATGGCTTTAATGGGTATGCCATCAATCCTGCATCACCATCTCTGATGGGAAATCAAACAGCTAATTTGCCACCTTTGTATGAGAATGTTCTCAATGCATCAGCAATGGGCGTCTCTGGCTTGGATTCTAGGGCATTGGGTGGAGGTTTGAATTTAGGGCCTAATTTAATGACTGCGGCAGCAGAACTACAGAATCTTAGTAGAGCTGGGAATCAAAGTGCAAGTGGTTCTTTTCAGATGCCCCTCATGGATCCCCTATATCTTCATTATCTGAGAACAACTGAGTATGCGGCTGCACAAGCAGCAGCCCTCAGTGATCCAACAATTGAAAGGGAAGGAATGGGAAATGCATACATGGATCTGATTGAACTTCAAAAGGCTTACTTGGGGTCTTTGCTAACACCTCAGAAATCACAGTATGGTCTTCCGTATGGTAGTTTAAATCAGAATTACTATGGCAACTCTGCATTTGGTCTTGGTATGTCCTATCCTAGTAGCCCGTTGGGGGGTACCCTTCTTCCAAATTCCCCCTTTGGATCAGGCAGTCCAGTCAGGTATGGTGAGCGGAGCATGCGTTACCCTTCTGAACATTATGCCTCCTCATTACTAGATGGACACTTTGCGTCCTCACTACTAGATGAGTTTAAGAGCAATAAAACAAAGTTTTTTGAGCTTTCAGAAATTTCTGGTCATGTCGTTGAGTTCAGGTAGTTATTGCTTGTTAATATTATTGCCCCTCTTCTTTTGTTCAATCCCTTGTAAACTCAGTTACTTGATTTACACTTTCGTGGGCAGTGCCGATCAGTATGGAAGTCGATTTATTCAACAGAAGCTTGAAACTGCCACATCAGAGGAGAAAAACATGGTCTTCCATGAAATTATGCCTCAAGCTCTTTCTCTAATGACTGATGTATTTGGTAACTATGTGATCCAGAAGGTAAGTTGCTTGTTTGACTAATTTATGTTTGACGGGGTTATTGATCTAGGTCTTGTGTACTTTTTTATGTTTGATTTAGTATCCTCATGAGAATAAGGTTAAGTTACTTTATTTGGTGGTTGACAGTTTTTTTTCTTGTCATTCTCAGTTTTTCGAACATGGAACTGGATATCAGATCAGGGAACTGGCCGACCAACTAACTGGGCATGTCCTCACTCTTAGCCTTCAGATGTATGGTTGCCGAGTGATCCAGAAGGTATATTTATCCTTTTGACTGCATAACTTCAGTGTAGCAGACGGACCTGTATATATTGCTTATGTGGCTTCTCATTTTTATTTTGGTTTCTTAGAATTCTGTATTTATGTTACATTCTTAATGTAACCTTGTGCTTGAGCTATCGGGTAAATTGCACATCTAGCATCTTCCAAGCTTTTTTGCCGGATCTAGAAAGCAACCTAGCTGGTTTGTATTGTGGCTGAAATGGAGGGTACCAGCTCAAAGCTGGTTGATGCAAGATTTTCTTATATTTATGAACTGCTGTACAGGGCTCTTCTCCCTACTGAATAAAATTGGTAAGTGTGGGTCATGTTTTGGTAAATTGGATCTGAGAAAGGTACATGAGTGGAAGCTCCTTAGGCCTGTCTTTGATTGGTTTCCCATTCCTTGTGTATTTTGGTTATGTTCCTTTGTTCATAATCATTTAGTTCTTTCGTTGGTTAGCTTTGTAGCTTGTCTAATTTTGTGCTATTCAAGATATTGTGATTGACCCTCTCCCTATCTTTAGATGCTCTATATGCGGCTCATATTTCTTTGGTATATCTCTCTTGTATCTTTGTGCAGATTTTCTGCTTGATCTAAGTCATACGCTGACCCTTTTTTTTTTGTTGTTGAGAAATGCGTGACATTTGCTTTGGCTGATAGGTATTTTTATCTAGAAGATGATGCACGCCTCAGAATTTCCGTTTGAGTTACTTTGAGAAGCATCCTAGGATTAGAGCATAGCCGAGGCCCCAAGTTGTAAATATAGTTTTGTTGACAATGTTAATGAGTAATCTACAGCTGACGGAGCTGAGATTTACAACAACATGATGCCCCTCGTTGACTTCCTAAATCTGAAAAAGGTGCAATAAAGTTGTTGCTGAAAGCAGTATGTTTGACATTATTTCTCTACCATCCAGGCCATAGAAGTTGTTGATCTGGACCAGAAGACTGCAATGGTTGCAGAGCTCGATGGTAATGTCATGCGTTGTGTACGTGATCAGAATGGGAATCACGTCATCCAGAAGTGCATTGAATGCATACCTGAAGAAGCTATCCATTTCATTATCTCCGTATTTTATGATCAAGTAGTGACACTGTCCACCCATCCATATGGTTGTCGTGTCATACAGGTTAAGACACTATCCACTTTTACCTTATTAATTATTTCTGTACAGAGCATATGATTGTGTAAGTTTATAAAGGGGTAGAGCTTTCATTTGACAGAGAGTCCTGGAGCATTGCAGTGACCCAAAAACCCAACAGATTGTGATGGATGAGGTTTTGCAGTCTGTTTGCATGTTAGCACAAGATCAATATGGGAATTATGTTGTTCAGGTTTGCTGTTTTTTGGATACCCTTTGCCAATTGTCCTTGCTTTTGCAATTTCAGGGATTGCTCTGTATGTCCTAACATGACTTCCTTTTTACTAATGCAACTTGGAAGCTGGGGCTATCCTGTTCCAACCCCTTGAAGTGGTTTGGAATGCATTATAATTAAATGTGATTTGTTACAACAGTTGAATACATGATAATTTTCTATCACTGCCTTTTCACGGGGTAAGTTGGTGTATAATTGTTGATATGGGTGATGATGATTGCTAAAGCCACAGTTTAAATGGTTGTACTCCCTTCAATGTGTGTACCCCACGTAGTGAGAGAGGGGCATTGTATAAGTTTAAAATGTTCAGAATATTGCTATCGTGGTTATATCTTTTGGTCTTTTGTACATGCTCCAAATCAGCTAATTGAATAATGAATTGAGGAGGTGGTCTGTGGAAGTCAAATTTGATCTAATGCTTTTTCAGAATGGACATAAACCACTTCTCGGGAGAAGGATTCATTTGTACTTCTCATGAAAATGTTTCTCTAAATCGACTTGAAAGCTGACCATCCTGCTTTAGAATTCATTTGTATTTCTCGGGAGAAGGATTCATTTGTATTATGTTGTTCAGGTTTGCTCTTATTTTGAATTAGTTGTTGCATCTTCTTAACTGCTTGCATTCATTCTCGCAGCATGTACTGGAGCATGGAAAGCCACATGAACGGTCTTGTATAATAAATAAGCTAATAGGGCAGATAGTTAAGATGAGCCAGCAGAAGTTTGCCTCCAATGTTGTGGAAAAGTGTTTAGCTTTTGGAACTCCTGAAGAACGCAATATCCTAGTGAATGAGATGCTGGGCTCCACCGATGAAAATGAGCCTCTTCAGGTCAGTCATGCATTTGATATTCTAGAGTATGTTCAAACACACTGTATTTTTAAGCTGCATTACGTGAATTGTGGCCAGTTCTCGCTTCTTTTCACATTTCGCAGAATTTGCATTTTTGTGAACTTTCTTGCTGGTTAAGATAATATCTTTTTAGCTCTCAGTCCATTTTTCCCCCTTAGTAAAAATTTTTCTGGGTGACGACAGAAGGAAAGCTGTGCTTTTAGGATTTAACCAAAGACAGTCAACGTGTGTATGTTTAAGATGTTTTAACTTTCCAGCCTGAGTAAATCCTGAAGTTCAGTGGGTGTTCCTTGTATCCATGAAATCATTCACAATGCATAGCTGATTCTTTGTTATCTGCATAAATAGAGTACATTTAGATGCGGCTCTTGATGAGAGTATGACTGCAATGGGAAAATTTGAAGGAAATTTTCACTTACTAAACTATTCACTACTATCTGGCAACTGAAGGGAAATTCAAGAAAGGTTAATAATGTGCATGTTTCTTCGAGAATAATGGGAATGACTATTTTGGAAACATTTGGTTTGAAATGTGAAATTCAGCTATACTGGACCTATTTTATAGTAGAAGCTACTCTTATAAGATAGAGGGCTCATGAATCTACTCATCAGGGAATAATGACAACTAACCCCAGTTATTTTAGGCCTCTAACTCGGTTTAAGTAAAGAGTGTTCCACATGCAAATCAGCCATAGATTCTTCATGTCAAGAAATATGGAGTAGATTCCTAAACCATCTTCTTGTGAATAGCTAATTTTTTCAATGCCAATAAATATAGCATGTTATTCCACGATTATATTCAAATGCTTTTTTAGTAGAAAATTATGACTGGTATACTCTAAAGATTTTACAGTTTTTAGCTTCATCTTGAGGTTATGGGCTTTATGGCTTAGATCTCTGAACTTCTGCCTGTCCTTTTTGGTGTGATTCTCTTTGTTATTTGGAGATGCTTCTCACACTTGGAAGGCTCCTACATTTTGCTCTCTCTGAAAGATTGTATTTGTTATGCTACTTTTAATTTATTTTTGGTACATGCTTATTCTCCTTTAATATTTTGTTTCCCTTAAATTCAGGTGATGATGAAAGATCAGTTTGCCAACTACGTTGTACAGAAATTGCTGGAGACTTGTGATGACCAGCAACTTGAAATTATTCTTAACCGAATAAAGGTTCATCTGAATGCTCTGAAGAAGTACACCTATGGGAAGCACATAGTTGCACGTGTAGAGAAACTTGTTGCAGCCGGGGGTACTAATTCTCTCCTTCCTCCTTTTATCATTCCTCTTTTGTGTTTTGTGTTGTGGAGCCGTCAAACTTTTTGCTATCTCAAGTTTTTTCTTACAATTCCTTTTTTGTGACAAAGTGCTGAATATCTTGCAGAAAGGAGGATTGGCATTCTATCTGCGTATTCGGCTCAGACAGCATAGGAAACAAGTTGTACATCTAACTGAGGCTAGTATGACTTCCTCCTTCCTTTTCTTGTGTAGCTATGGCTCCATCTGTCGATTCCAGATCGACAGGAGCTGATTTAGAATAAAATAATTTGCTGGCTGTACTTTAAAAGAGTGTACATTGCTTAGTTAAGGATATACCTAGAATCAGGCTAGCTGAGGCTCGGTGAACTTACCTGATGCCCTTGAAGAGGAAATATAGTGAATGTACAAGTTTAAGGCTGTAAAAAAGGAAGTGTAGTGTTATCGAGACTGTACAAAAACGTTTTGGGGTGCAGAGTTTTTTGTCTGCACAGGCCAGAATTTTCCTGATGTATGAGGTTGATGAATTTCTTTCGTAAAGAACTTCTACATAATGTGGTCCAAGTCTTGGTTAATTTAAGCTGATATGTATAGGGTTAAATATTTAATTGCCCCTTAAACTACTTACTAGCTTGAAACCTGTGCTATGCACGGGAATTAAACAAAAAAGTTTGCACACTATTTTTCAAAAATGTTTGCGTATTTTTGTTATAAGTTGGGGTTGAGGTTGTGTGTAGGTTATTTTTCCCTTTGATTGTTTAGTTGTCTTCTGGTCAGCTTTCCAATCTTTTGGATCTCGAGAGCCTTTGTTGCTTTTCTCTTACCCTGTTTGATATTTTATATTTGATATTTGATTTATAAAATCTTTTTTGTCGTGCAAAAAAAAAAAAGATGTATACTTTTGAACCTCTGAATCAGTATAAACCTACACTAATGGTAGAAATTCTATTGATTACAATAACTCCAACCGGTTAACAAATATGTTTATCTCACCATAATTAGTACAATAATCAATCAAGAGGTTCAACCTCCCAAGTCTTCATATATTAAATGGGTTTATAGGAAAGTTTTAGAGTCATATCACACAATCAACATCAAACAGTTCAATTTAGATAATTGGAACACTATTTTTCAATTAATATTGATGCCAACAATTTAATGGAAGAATGGCCTAGAAGCAAAGTGGGTTTCATTATAATGGATGCCTTTGCACATTTTTCGTTTGACTTTGCCCTCGAGTAAACAGATTCGTAAAATAGTATACACTTACATCTTTTAGAGAACATGAAAGATCTCTAGTTGCATAGTAAGTTGAGTGAATAGGGGCCTGTTGATTGCATCGTAACCTACCCAAAAAAATAAAATTAGATTGCAACAATTTATAGAACGTATTGGTTTTAAATAGTTAGATTCAATTAAATGCAGTTTGGATGGAAAGAAACAAAATCTAATTCACTTGCAAATTCTAATTCACTTGTTTAGGAGAGATATCTATGGCTTTTTTAATGGTTCAGAAAATAGACGCTTTACGCATTTTCTTTTCTAATCGGAAATTATTTTGCGGATTGTATAAGCATTAAAGTTTTTATTTTGAAATAAACGAATCCACTTTTTTATTACGACCAATTTTTCAGTATTTTTCCAATAATAGCATTTTTTTTTTGAAATGTCTAAACAATTACTCCCTCCCTCCATTTTTAAGCGATTCACTTGAGATATGTGTATTTTTGCGGACGTTTAAAAATGTACTTTCGTATATCATTTTTATTTTTATTTTTGTACCAAATTAAAGCACTCAATGAGCACTTTAATTTGGTATAAAACAAATTAAAAAGTTATATAGAGAAATATGTTTTTTAGGAGTTTGAAATTGCACGTATTCCCATATGGATAACTTAAAAAGGGACGGAGGGAGTAGAAAATGTTCAATAGTGTCATTTTCAAGTCTCTCATTATGCGAAGTCACCCTGCATTACTGTAGACTATAGATTTCCTATAATTAATGTTGGAGAATGGCTTGAAAATATATTTTCTCTCTCCTTTTTTTTATAGTAGCATAGAAGTCCTCTCTTCATTTCTTTAGATTTAACCCTAACTTCCACCTCCCTCAACCAACGACATCAAACTTTATCAACTTATGGTTTATAGCACAATGAAATTACATAACACTTAATTGAGGTTTAATTACAACTATACAACATAGTGTGCAGTCAAAAGTTTCCTATCAATGAGAGCGTACTAACTAACTATTGTCAATGTCACCAAAAATTACCATACAATATAAATCAGAATATGTAGTAAAAATATTTGGTGTGAAATAACAAAAGTAAATGGACACAAAATACATAAACCCATAGCACATCAATATTTTATAATACCAAACTCAATTCTACCAAAAAATAAAAATAAAAAATAAAAAATTGAGATGACTTTACAAAAAGGTAAGAACGAAGAAAGAATAAAAGTTCTATCAAGCAATTACCCAACATGAGAATATGATAGGCATGGTAATGAATTGCTCTGGAATTACATTAAGCCGTTAAATACTAAATCTTTTGAGACTATTCTCTCACACTTTCATGCTTTGTCCTCCCAATTTTCTACAAAAGAAACCAAATTATGAATTAAATTAAGAACTCCACTTATATATAATTACATCAGTGGTGTACATAAACACATTCTTAAAAATCCACATATTGTATACCTGATTATGTTACTTGGTCGATGTTTGAATCAAACACCAATTCCAAATAGAAATGTACCTTTGATGTTCTAATATTGAACCTTTGGGATTGCATTGAAAAACCGAAAATATGTAAATTAAAGAAGTAATTGAGTCAATGATAGTGTTGGAATAAAAAACTTACCTATGTGTTTGTCGTGTAAAGTTAGTTGGCCTAGATCCTAATGGATAAATGGTGTTCTAATGAGTACAATATTTTTTGGGCTTTGGAGATATAAAAGGTGGGAGGGAGAATTGTTTTGGGAAAAATAAACAATCCCATAAATCAAGGGATTTAATTAGTAATTGTATATCTCAGGTGTCAACTGATATCTTTGATTAATTAGGTGATATCTTTGGTTAATTATGTAATAGGAGGAAGGGATTATATTAGGTGTAAGAATTCAAGTTCAAAAAAAGGTGTCATATTCAAAATTTAGTAAAAATAGCTTTTAAATTAAGAATTCAAAATTCAAAATTCCAATCAATTCCTTAGACACATACAACAGTAAGTATATGGATTGGTTTGTAGATATTGATTATCAAATAGCCATTTAGGTTTCCTTTTCACCGTTTCTTTTGAATTTTCTAGTTTAATATTTATGCATTAAATTTTTTCTTTTCCCATTAAAAAATTATAAGTGCTACTTGTCGCTCTTACGACACTCCTCATGAAAATCCATTCTACAATACTATATAAGATGCAAAGTAAGAAGAAAAGAAATTATAAAAGGTAATCAGACAAATGGGTAACTATAGAACATATAAAATTTTTGAAATTTGTGTATAGTACTCAATTTTCATATAGGAATGGGTCTATTCTAGAATATAGATTGTGTACTATAGGCTTAAAAAAAATTGTCGATTATGGAAAGGGTAGTTAGAATATTTATGGATATACACTAAGATTCATGGTTTGAAATTTCAAAAAAGATTTATGGAATGTGTTATATTTACTTTGATAATGTAACATGCTTCCTTCACAATTTTCATCACAACCCAATCAATTCATGCCACTTGTCACGCTCACAGTGCTCCTCGCGAAAACTCATCCTGCAATACTATAATAGATTGTCCCTTAAATATCTAATTGCCCCTTAAGTTTTGCTTCCCCCTTCAACTAACAATTGAACTCACTTCCCCCTTCAAGTACTATTTTCTTCTTTACGAAGGACAAATCACGTTTTCCATCCATTTGATGGACGGAAAACTTAACCTCAAGGCTATATTAGTCTTTAACCTAGCATATCCTATATGTATGTGTATATATGTATCATCTTCTTCCTCTTTTTAACTGATCTGTATAAAGCACAATACCGAACCCTACATAATTTGCCTGTGACCTATGAAATACTAAAACATGAATGTTTTAGTTCGCTATTGTTGGACCAGTGATTAAATGGCGAACCTCCAGAATTACAAAATGATTTTACCTCCAAATAACATTGGGAGATGATATGAGGGATGTACAAATTCTACAAAATGTATCTATGTGTACAAGTATATTGCCCTCCAAAGTTGCCGTCTTTGATTTGCAGGCCACCTAAGCCATAGATGGATTGTGCTATGCAAATGGTACTCTAACTCTCACCGGAAACTCCAATCCAGATTCAGAAAATGCTACGTACAATCGTCGGCTACGTTAGAGAGGAAGAAGATGATACATGTATATATAAACACATAGGGTATACTAGATTAAAGACTAATACAACCTTGGGGTTAAGTTTTCCGTTTGTCAAATGGATGGAAAACATGATTTGTCCTTAATAAAGTAGAAAACGGTAGTTTAAGGGGGGAAGTGAGTTCAATTGGTAGTTTAAGGGGGAAGTAAAAAAAACGAATTCATAGTTGAAGGGGCAAATAGATGTTTAACCCATATGTATACGTAAGATTTGCTGTTTCTCTTTTTTTTTTTGATCGGGAAAAATTTTATTGGTGAAATCTTTACAAGGGTGCATCAAGATGGGGGAGGGGAGGATTCCAAGCAAGGGTTGGAGGAATTAAGCTCTTGTTTGGTTTGAGTTTTAGTTTTTGGGTAATGATTAGAGGGAGAAATTAGAGTTATGATTGAAAATATGAGGTAATGATTGGAGAGAGATAGAATGATAATAATAATTAAAAATATGAGTAATAATTGGAAAGAAATAATTGAATAATCATTTAGAAAACTGGTCTCAAAAACCAAAACGAACAAGGTCTTAACACCTAATAGGACTAGCCTATAAACACTCGGGCAAAGCCCACCACTATGTTCCACTACACCTAATGCCCTAAAAGCCCAAAAGGCTTACCAAATAAAAACATTGACGCCCAAAACAAGGCCCAAATCCAAGAACAACACAAAGAAACCCTAACCATCATGGTACTTGACGCCTCAAACACCCCATTGCTACCTGAGCACACATCAACACCAAAACTCCTACTACGAACAACGCAGGAACCGACATCATCCAAAAAGACCTAGACCATAAACACCTAGGGGAAAGTCCACCACACCTAATGGCCTAAGCCCAAAGGGCGTACCAAATAAAAACATTGAAGTCCAAAACAAGGCCCAAACCCAAGAACACCACAAAGAGACCACAACCATCACAGCACCTACAGCCCCAACCACCCCACTGCCGACGACTAGCCAATCACAACGCCACTTGAGCCCACATTGACACCAAAACTCCTACAATGAACACTGCACACGCACACCGTTAGGCCTAGGAACCGACATCATCCAACAAGGCCGGTGGTGCACCGAAGCCGCCGAAAGGAGAGAATGGGGAGATCCAGCATCCTTGCCATTAAGCGCAACCAATTTCAACCATCAGTGAAACATGCAAAAGCCAGAGGAGTCAGGTGGAAACGAAGCCGAATCAACAAAGAGCAGAGGAGAGGGTAATGGGTAGACTAACCAAGATTCCACCACACCACCAGCAATCCACCAACCAATCAGGTGAGAGCCACACCACTGTGAACCCAGAGGACGACCGAGAAATATTGTTCGTATAGGGCATATCCGGGGTTGCAATTTCTAAATCCCAACCCGATTCATATCTTATTGATAGCCTAAACCTACCATCCCTAGAATGGTTGGTGTGATGTCGAAAACATCATGCTAACAAAAGAGATGCGTCGAGAAATATTTTAGCAAAAGAATGAGGAAATGTGTAGTTTCCTCGGAGTAGCACCGATAAAATCAAGTTTTTTTTCTCTATACGACTTTCTTTGAACTGTTCTCTATACGACTTTGATGTGTAACAAAAACACAATCAATAGTCCTAGTGTTAATGATCTTTTCGTTTTGGTTTTCAGTGGGGATTCTTTTCAAACGTTTTCACTTCAGCACGTACCAAGCCTGTTAATGATCTAACTAGTGGTTATTTGAGTTTTTGCTTAAAAAATGAACGAATCATAGGAAATGTTTGAGCATAATTTGGTACCAAAATAAGCTGATTTTGTTAGGGCAAAACACGAGTCGAACTCAAGCACCATGTGTTCGATCTGATATGGCCTGCTGGTGGGAATGAACCCTGTACAATCAACTTCCTGTGAAACACAACACGAAACATGTGGAATACATGGTTCATGCCTTAAATCTTGAGGTATCTGTTTTGAATATGCATGTACCCTCGACATCGTCAAGGTTCATTGAAGGTGGTCGACCCTAGATACCGGACATGTGGGGAAAGTGATCATAGGACGACAGAGAAATATATGCCGTCTGTTTCTTTTCATATGACATTGTTTGGTGTGATTTAGGCCTTCTCTTGGAATTTTCGTAATGACTAATGAGTAGGGTACTGTCCAAAGCTCTTATTCCATTATTGCCTTGCTTTTTTTTAGTTGCTTGTTTTTTTGTTGGGACCAAACAAGGTTTTAGTCTCTATGAACTCTAGGTAGTCAAGTTGGTAGAAGTCATGTCATTGACATAATAGCCCCTAGACACTCTTCTTTTTCCATTTTTTGCGGCTTAGGGTATATGGGTGAGTTCATGTGCAACTTGCCTAATTTCTAGGAACGGGGACACAAGGTGGATGCTGTCCCTTTGGCCGATCATGGCCGTTCATAGTCGGTCATGAATGACTCAGATTATATCTTGTCCAAACAAAAATGAACCAATCGCTGCTGAACAGATCTGAGCCGTCCATGGGCGACCACAGATAGTCGTGATCGGCTAGCATCCATGCTGTCCGGGACAACACCCACCCCGTGTCTGACCAATCCTACTAACTTTGGTTAAAGTTCCGTATGGACCGACCCAATTAGATTTGATAGCATCTAGAAAGTTTCGAATTTGAGATCTAAAAGGAAAAAACTCTTAGACCATTAGATCAACCCTTGAGACTTTGGTAAAGTTCCTAACTCAAAATAGTTGGCAATGATTGGAGAGGTTAGGTTATAGTAGTTTTGAAAGTTATAGTTAACCAATGTGGGACAAACTCTAATATCCTCCGCACGTTAGATCCCTAACCCAAATTTGGAGAGGTAACAAAGGACGCCTAATATTGGCCTATTGGGATCATGTCGAGACAAGGTGTATTTATGGCACAAACAATGAGGCAATCAATCAAGACAATTTTGTTGTGAAGTCTCCGAAAGCGTAGTTCTGATACTATATTAAACCATTCAACTCAAAATAAATTGCTAACAATTAGTGGTGAGGCTGGTCAAGCTCATACATTAATTTTGGATGTTATGACTAATTAATGTGGGACAAATTCTTAACATAGATTCTTGTTGTGAAGTCTCATAGAATATAGTATACTCCAAAAGGAAATTTAAAGAATTTTTTTTTAAATCGACAAAAAATATATTAATGTACACCATAATTGAAAACCCAAAGGATGGCTACCTGCCGGCTTCAATATCAATATCAACATCAACATCCGTATCACCACCCCACGAGTTCAAGCTCACCTTCTCAAAGTAAGACGATTTTTCGGATGAATCTTCAAAATTCTCGGACTTGCCGCCGCGGCTGCCCTTATTCACTTCACATTCCTCTGACGGAGGTGCCACCACCTCCAACAACCCCTCCTCCCCGTCCAAATACCTCACCAACTGCCTCATACTCGGCCTCCTCGCCACCGCACTGTTTGAGCACATCAACCCAAGTTTGATCACCACCACAACTTCATTCTCGTCGTATTCTCCCCCAAGTCTCTTATCCACCACATCCAAAACAGCCCTGTGCTTCCACTTCTCCCACACCCACTCCACTAAAATCAGCTCCTCCGGCAAAGCTTTTAGCTCAATCGGTCTTCTTCCGCACACAACTTCAAGCAGAAAAGCACCGAAAGCAAAAACGTCGGATCTTGTCGTCGGCCTTCCTGTCCGGGTTAACTCTGGTGCCATATAACCCAGTGTCCCAACCACTCTGGTTGTGCCTGGGTTCGATCCATGCTTGTGCAATTTCGCTAGCCCGAAATCCCCAAGGCGTCCATTGAACTCTGAATCCAGCAGCACATTACCTGTCAATAATGTTCATGATCCTTTAAAAAGATGAATTTAAAACTGAGACGCAAGAAAAAAAAAGAAGAAGAAGAAAGGCTAAGGAATAAAATGCAATTAGTTTGTTTGCATCGTCATTTTGCTAGGCTCGCCGAGATAATTGATCAGGTAAAATGCGAAATCGCTCGACATTTATTGAATGGTAATATTGCTGTAAGAATAAACGGCAAACAAACATGGTCCGATCGTATAGCTACTGATATTTGATCCGTCTGATTTTTTTCGTACGACTTATTTACGCAGGCTCAACAGAATTAACTGTTTTTTTTTTTTTTTTTTCCAGTTAAAATGCAAATAAAGCAGCAGCTTGCCTGATTTAATGTCCCTGTGAATCACAGTCTCTTCCCATCCCTCGTGCAAGTATGACAATCCTCTTGCCACCCCTTTAATGATCTTTAACCTCTGTTCCCAACTCAAAACCGATCTGGGTTCGTTGAAAATGTGCTTATCTAAGCTCCCATTGGACATGAAATCGTAAACAAGCAACAAATCTTCTCCCTTTCGACACCATCCCAGTAACTGAACTAAATTGCGGTGACGGAGACGGCCGATAGTTGAAATCTCTGATGCGAATTCGCGCAACCCCTGTTTCGAATCGTGCGAAATTCGCTTGACCGCGACTTGAGTATTTGAATTCGGTAGAATACCTCTGTACACTCGACCGAATCCGCCAAACCCAAGTAAGTTTTCATCTCTGAATCCTTGCGTTGCTTGCTTGAGTTCTTTGTAGGGGAATCGGTGGGGCCCGATATCGAGCTCCCATGCTTCAATTACATCAGAATTTCTAATCCTTCTAATCAAGTAAAAGGCCAATATACTCGCAGAGATAATTGCAAAAACAAAAGCAACACAGACGCCAATAATTAGTGCTTTGTTGCTCTGTTTTGGTTTCGGAACAGAGGGAAGAGAAGATAGTTCAAAAGATTGAGCTTTTCCATTGATTTTGAAACTCCAACCTTGTATATAGTGAGAGCTCATAAGCACTCCTGTGGAAGCAGAGAATCCCACGTACATGGATTCTTCGAAAATCGAAGAAAGATCTACTTCGACTGATAAAATTGGGATACTGGGTTTTGTTGACAAGAAAGAAAGCATGACACTCAATAGATTTTTCCCCGAATCGTAGTCGATCCATGCTTGAATTGTTTTCCCACTCTTTAGATCGAGCTCTTTTCGTGTCGAATTGACAAAATAGCTAGCATTAACGGAAGCATTCGATGTCAATTCATTGAGATCTATGCCAACGTGATTATCATTGATATCCTTGAAGTTTAAGTCTCTAACTGTATCGAATTCGACAGCGAACAAATGGTTCGAGGAATTCCCATCCGTGTCGGTATTGAGAAGACCCAAGTACTGATTGGCAAATGCATTTGAGAAATCTTTGGTGGGTGAGATTAAAAAGGCTAAGCCGTGGCCGCCTCGGTTTCGCTTCTCCGTCTCGATAGAGAAAGCGAAGGCGGTGGAGAAAGAGAAGGGTTTATGGGTTGTGGAGTTCTTGAATGTGATGGGAAAAGGGTAGAAGGCGCGGCCAATCATCCCCATTGTGTTGTTGGTCAGTCTGAGGATTCCGTTTTTCTGTATCTCTGCAATTCCGGATAGGGTTATGTTGTTCTTGGTAAAACCTTTGAAGCCATGGAAAGTGAACTCGGTGGATTGAGAGAGAACTGGGTTTGTGAAGAGGAATAGGAAGACCCAGCTGAAAAAATCTGTTTGTTTGGCCATTGGAAAGGTCCAGATTCTGATTGATCACTTGCTTGATGGATTTATTAGGGGTTTTGTTTACACAAGTGTTGAGAGAGAGAGAGAGAGAGATTCGAGTGCATGAGCACTAGGAGGGGTCAGCGACCACATTTGAAACATGGAAAAATTGGAAAAATTGGAGTCCAAAGAAAATCTTGATCAGGGGGTGAGAAACTAATCGGTAGTCCTGGGATGCTCAGAACATTTTAGCACCACGTTTTTTTTTTGTATACTGAAAAAAAAATATTGTGGTGCCAGGGCCGGCCCTGAGATTATGGAGGCTTAAAGCGAGTTTAAAAAATAGGCCCCTCGGTCTTTGTTTAAGAGAGATTCAATATTTGTGGCTAATGTAATATAAAAATATTAAACATGGTATTTTAGCTTGTAATTTAACTAAAACAAACATTTAAATTATTTATAACATTAGGAAAAAATGAATCAATCACGCATAACGAAGTCCCTGTCATTCTCAAATTGTAAGAATAATATTTTTTTTAACAATAAGAGAATTCTTTACATTAAATATTTTTATCAAAGTTTATGGAGGTAAAATAAAGTGAATATACAATTAAAGTTAAAAATATGATTAGTTTGAGAATGATAGGGACTTCGTTATGCATTATTAGTTTGAGAATCCTCAAATCAAGTCCTTAAAAACTGCTTAGATCAAGCCCTTCCAGCTATTTTTTTTTTTACAAATCCTCACATCGATCGTTTAGAACAAGTTTTAAACACATCTAACGGTTCGGATCGTCGAAGTTCAATCCTGAACAAAAATTCCCGGACTGTAGAAAGTGAGAGAGCCCTTATTAGCTATTTGTTGTCTATATAGTGTGTGTATTTGCGTGCTTGGGTTTACTTATAGTCAAAATGGTTTTAGTTGTGAATTTGATATAAAAAGTTAAGAGAAAAATGAAAATAAACAAAAGCAAAAATTGGGAAAAACAAGTAGTCAATAGGATTGCTCAGCCTACGCTAACGGGATTTGATCTAGAGACCTACTGGTTTTCATGCTAGCACGGAAGCCACCGAGGCAAGAGCCAACTTCTTCTACATTTCGGTATAATTTATATATATAATATAAAAGTGTGTTATACAAATGGGCCCCTAATTTTGCTTAAATTTCGGAGGCCTGAAGCGGCCGCACCTCCGGCTTTAGCTTAGGGCCGGTCCAGTGGTGCCGGAGTGGTCCGAGCACCACCACGTGTTTATGTGAGTTTTTACATTTAATTGTGAATCTTAAAATAATTTGTGGTTATGGAGTGATCCGAAACTATCACATGGCGGAGCTCCAAGAGCATAGATTAGCCTGTGTTGGGAGTCTTGTGACTCGGGTTGTTGACCTCTCTAAAAACTTTTAGTCAACCTAGTTTACAAAAAACAGCAGCCTGTCATAGTGGAGTTACTGGAGTACTTGTTTGACTCTAGGAAGGTTTGTTTGGAACTTATGCAAAGGGATAGGGAAAAAAAAGAAAATTAAGAAAATATTTTCGCCTATTGTTTGGTTTGGAGAGAGAGAGAGGGGAAAAAAAAATTTCAAGTTTTATGAACGGAAAATGATTCGTAGGTCCAAAAATTTGAGTGAAAATTTAAAATAAAAGTGCATGGGAGGTGTTGATGCAATTTTAAAGTCAATTGTATGAGACCCATGTGATATAATTATTCATTTGATCTTACGACGTGTGGGCTTAGAAAATAAGTCTAATTATTGAGCTTGTATAGCATTCGACAACGAACAAATGGTTTGAGGAATTCCCGTTCGTTTCGGGATTGAGAAAACCAAAAGTACTTATTTGCAACTGCATCTGAGAAATCTTTGGTGGTTGAGATTAAAAAGGCTAAGCCGTGGCCGCCTTGGTTTCACTTTTCCGTCACGATGGCGGAAGCGGAGCCAGTGGCGAATGAGAAGGGTTTGTGGGTTCTGGAGTTCTTAAATGTGATGGGAAAAGGGTATAAGGCGTGGCCAATAATCCCCATTGTGTTTTTGGTCAATCTTGTTAAGGAACCAGAGGCCCACATTGTTTAGAAGTGGAATAAGTGATCACTTAATATATGTTGAGACCTATTCACTCATTGGTTTTGAGATCGATATGAAGTTTCCACATGGTATTAGAGAGAGGCCCATTTCACCCCACATTTAAATTGCTTAAGAATGAAATGAGTGATCAATAAGTATATGTTAAAATCTCTCCACTAATTAAAGTTTTTGGATATGTTGTTCTTGGTAAAACCTTTGAAGCCATGGAAAATGAACTTGTCGGATTGAGGCCATGTTCCACTAAACAAAAACTAGTTTTAGTTTAAATGAAAAACTACTTCATTCCACTAAAAAAACCTCACAAAAAACCAACAAAAAAACCACTTCATTCCACTAACCTTAAAAAACCAAACCACTATACCATCAGCCAAATGACGAATCTGCCCTCCCTTCCAAACCGTTCAAAACCAGTCCACTGGGCTCTCGGTTTTGCTTGGGTTGTGATCAAAACCGTTCGAGGACTTGATCGGACAAGCAAGGGGGTGTGTCTCACTCGGACGAACTCACAAATGGTGGCACGGCTGAGTTTGGTCACCAGAAAAGTGCTCACGGTTGTTTTGAAGACCGACGGAAGGCGGCGGAAGGTTTTGTGGGTACCGATTTTACCTACAGTGATTAGAAACAAGATTTGAAGGGGTTTTGTTAGTCTTGTTCATACGATCACGGTGCTGGGTGGAAGGTCGCCAGAAGTTTCTGGAATAGTTCTCATGCACCAGAGGAAGGTGGCGCGTGGCTGGCGAGTGAGATCCACTCTCGGGGGTGTGTAACACGCGCGCTGAAGGGTTGAAGGAGAAGGTTTGGTTAGCGCGGGTCAAAGGGTAGATTGATAATTTGGTAACACAACTCAAAAAACCAAAAAACTAAAAAACTACATTAGTGGAACAAGTGTGTTTATTTGAGAAACTAAACATCAAAAAAACCAAAAAACTACTTAATGGAACACCCCCTGAGAGAGAACTAGGTTTGTCAAGAGGATTAAGAAGACCCAGTTGAAAAAAAGGGTAAAGTACAGGTCAGTCGTTTTTTGGTGTGCTGTTTCACACACTCTCCAGCAGAAAATTCAAAAGCCACCAATAACTCCATTGGCCCACCCGGCACCCCATGTGCGCACACTGCACAGGAACGGAAACGAATTTCCTAGACATTATCTCCAAGTCTCTCTCTCTCTCTCTCTCTCTCTCTCTCTCTCTCTCTCTCTCTCTCTCTCTCTCTCTCCCCCCCCATTTTTAATTTTAAACTTTAAAATTTTCATACTACATGAAAGTGCCTAAATTCCAAACCGAATGAAAGTACCTAAACCCTAGGGTACCCTATGAAAGTTTCTAAACTTAAACCCTAAGGTACCCTATGAAAGTACCTAAAATCCTAGGGGTACCTTATGAAAGTATCTAAACCACTAAAATCCTATAATAGGAAAGTGCACCCTAAACCTAAACCGTAGGATACGCTATGGAAGTGTCTAAACCTAAACCTAAACCCTAGGGTACCCTAATGAAAATGCATAAACCCTTAAAATTATATGGAAGTGTATAAATTTCTAAAACTCTATGAAACCGTATGATACCCTAAGTGTCTAAGCTCCCAAAAAGAGTGACTGATCTTAATAATAATTAAAAAAGAGTGAAATTGACCTTAATGGTAATTTAGATCTGTTTGTTTGGCCATTGGAAAGGTCTAAACTGTGATTGTGCACTTGTTTGATGGATTTTTTTTAGGGTTTTTGTTCACACAAATATGGAGAGAGGAGTGGATGTGATTCGAGTACACCACCACTAGGAGGGGTCAGCACCACTTCTTTTTTTTTTTAAGAAAAGGCGCACCACATTTGAAACATGGAAAAATTGGAGTCCAAGGAAAATCTTGATCATGGGTTGAGGGAGCGCAATCCCGTGGTGCTTGAATCACTTCAGCATCACATTTTTTTTTTGAACCGGAAAAAATAAAGCGGTGCTGGAGTGGTCCGAGCATCACATGTTTGCGAGGGTTTATGCATTTAATTGTGAATTCTACAACAATGTGAGATTATGAGTGGTCTAGAGCTATCACGTGGTGGAGCTCCGGGAGCATCATTAGCCTGTGTTGGAAGTCTTGTGACTCGGGATTTTAATCTCTCTAAAAACTCGGCCAACCTGGTTTCCAAAGAACAGCAGCCCATTATAGTGGAGTATTTGTTTGACTCTAGAGAGGTTGGTTTGGAACTTAAGCAAAAGGAAAGGAAAAAACAAAGGGAAATTAAGAAATTTTCTCACCTATTGTTTGGTTTGGAGAGAAAACGACAAAAAAAAAAGCCCTAACAAATTCAAAGTTTTATGAACGGAAAATGATTCATAGGTCCAAAAATTTGAGTGAAAATTTAGAATAAAAGCGTATTGAAGGTGTTGATGCAATCTTAAAGTCAACATACGAGACCCATGTGATGTAATAATTCATTTGATCTTGCCACATTTGCGACCTTAGAAAATAAGTCTAATTATTGAGCTTGTATAGCATTTTCTTTTTTGAACTGAAAATCATTTCATTAAAAAAAGGCCCAAAAGCCAAGCCAATCGACACTAACAAGATTTCAATACAAATACGGAAAAGAACCAATACTACGAAGACTCGGACACGAGCACACCACAAAGAATCACGACGGGCATGGGGCTCTAAGACTCATACGGCGGAGCAGACGTGGACGCATAAGAGAGTTGATACATAGGGTCCTACCCAAGGCTTAATAGTAACCTACGGTTCAATCCAAAATGTTGAAAGCCCAAATGAAATCATCACTTCCTGGAAACTAAATACAAGACAAATCAAAAGGAAGATAACAAAACACAAGAAAAAATCAACTGGAATGAGCCTAATAGAACTAAGTCGCCCCACTGAATTGCCCCACTAAGATGCTTGCAAGACATTGAGTTACACCAGAGCCATTATTGCAAAACCAGCTGCTTCTCCCACAAAAGACCCAGATCTAGAGCCGCCGTCTTTGGGCACCAGAGCCATTATTGCTATTTTGTTTTTAGAATATTAACCACGGATCAATTATGTTTTTTTGCCAAGACGAGTAGTAATTTTTTGTCCACATCTGAGGAGGGTTTATTAGGTTGGATAGTCCAAATTTTCTCACAATTGCAAGAGTATTAAACCAGTAAGACATTTGTGCGACGGACACGTGTAAGACAACTCCAACGACTGTCCTCGATAATTACAGGAGATGTTCCATTTCCTGATTTACTTTAGTTTACTTTTAACGTTGAAAGTTGAAACCAGCAAAGAGTAAATGAAGTTGATGATTACAATTTTCCACTAACGAACACTTTCTTTACTTTTGGGGTGGAAAATGGTAGACTGATGGCTAATAGTTACTTTCATTAGTCAAGACGTTTAGAGCATTCCTAACAATCTCCCTAAATTTTTCTCTAAAAAAAGGAGTAATGAATAGTGCACATTTCTCATTTTACCAATCCACGTCTCCAAAAATCTTCTCTATTACCATTCCTATTTTAATAAAATATGATATATGAGAGAAAAGTAGGAGAGAGACGAGAGAGAGAGAGAGAGAGAGAGAGAGAGAGAGAGAGAGAATAAAAAAAGAAAAGTAACGGCAGTGAGAGGGAGGGACAGAGAGAAAAAGAATAAAAAATGAAATAGGTAGTGAACAATATCTCCCCAAATGAAGAAGTTTTTGGGGAGGCACTGTAACAATTTCTATTTTAAGGAGGAGTTTAGGAAGTCTCTTAGAACTGAATTTTGAGGTTTGACTCCTTAAAATAAAGATGAGAAAGGTTTGAAGAGCCTTGTTGGTAATGCACTTAGTGGAGCCAGCGTTAATGCACCAAGTCATGAAACACCCCCAACACAATGAATGGCATGACACAGGACGCAATACGTACATATGATTCAAGGTTGACATTACTCCCTTGAAGACCCACCAACTCCTTCATCACCCCTTTTGTCAGAAATCAGCTTTGACTTCCTTTCTTTATATAATATATAATATTGGACCATTTACAAGTAGGAGTACAAACGAACCAAGATGAGCCGTTTTGAGCTTTGTTGTACTTGAGCTCAGTTTTTTACTAAACAAGCCAAAATATCGAGTCAATCGTAAGTGACCTAAACCTTTAACGAGCTGAGCCTGATTTATTTACTTAAGGAGACTCTATAAACGAGCCAAGTTTTAGAGTGTTATGCTTGGTTTGTTAAGCCCGGCATATATTGAAAATAGAGGAATAGAAGTAAACGATTCTAAAACTCAAACTCGACTCAATTACTAAATGACTTGAGCCCTAATGAGATGCGAACAGTTAGGTTTGTTAGCACTACCTGCGAGCACAAATCAAATGGAGTTGATAATTTAGCACTAACTCAAGAGGAGCAGGCCCAAAGCCCACATAGAAGCTAATAGGTCGGATGGCCGGTGTTAGCAATTTGCCAAAGGGCTCCCAAGGTTGGGCCCATAGCAACTACCCATCTTGTCAAATGGCACAAATGGCCTGATCAGTACAGCTATTGGACCAAATAAGAAGTGTTCGGTTGAGCCCAAAGTTAGGAAAGGGTCCATCTCGGACAATTCAACACCACGTAAATTCTTGAGTGGTACTGTTCGGGCACCTGACATTTGACTGGACGTTATAAATGACAACAAAGAAGGTTCGTGTATCGGTTTAACAACCGGGGTTTGCACGAGGCCTTTGAGGGGCACCTATAACATCAAAGAAGGTTTGCGTATCGATTTAACGACCAGAGTTTGCACGAGGCCTTTGAGGGGCACCTATAACGCCAAAGAAGGTTTGTGTATTAGTTTAACAACCGGGGTTTGCACACTAGGCCTTCGAGGGGCACAAGGTGCTTGGAGGGCAATAAGACGATTGAGGTTTCACTACACGAAAAATAGATGTCCATAGGGATACAGATGAAATCTATCTTGCCTCTCTATGCAAAAATTGATGCATTTGCCTCAGAATACATAAAAGAAAGCCTAAAACTCCATATATTGAGTGTGATGCGCTTCAACCGTTGTCCGAACGTGAGTTACTAGAAGCAATCCTAGAGTTGCAGGATCGACTATCCTCAAATCGCATGAGACGGCCGTCCAGACGAGCTGAGACTTCTTCTACACGACCGGACAAAACGTGCTAAATCGAATGGAAAACTCACGCATATGCTTTGCTATATCTTGTTTTTTCCTCGATAACAGACGAATATGAGTTTTTCCCTAACGAATAGTGGGTGCATTTGGAATTAACCATCAGAAAATTTTAAAATTCAAGGATTATTCTCCCCCATACCCAAGTTATTTGCCACTATATTTGTACAAAACGTTCATAACATTTGCAATTTAAGAATTTTTATCCAGGATTGAACACGAGATTGGTTGGCTTAGGTAATATTAACACGACATTTTCCAAACAAACAATTTCAACGAAATCTTTCAATTTCTTATCTTACCATGCCCAACTCTATGGATTCCTCTGTCCGTAGAGTACGTTGAATGTGCAAAAATGGCTATATTAGAGTTTCTCTTATTCGTATTAACAGCTACTCTAGGAGGAACGTTCTTATGTGGGGCTAACGATTTCTTTTACAAATGTTATACCACACCCATACTCATAAGGGTGTGGGTACCACATACACTTACACATGTAGTGTGACAATGGCTTAAGGCCTGATTTGGTTAAATTGAAAAAATTGGTTTTTTGATTTTTCCGTTGTCCTTTTTCATTTTTTTTTTTTGCATTTGTTAGTTTTGCGTTAAGATTTTTGTGGTTTTTAGATTTATCTCGTCGAGATGAATCCAAAAGGTATAAAATTATGGTCAAAAGTAATAGTTTTTTGAATAAAGTGCAAAATAAACCAATTTTTTTGGATTATTTTTTGTTTTTATTCACAAAACTTTAAGTTTGACTAACAATTTTTTATACTTTTTAGATTTTTCTCGTCGAGACAAGCCCAAAAACCACAAAAAATCGACGAAAACTAACAAATGCAAAAAAAAAAGAAGAAAAAGAACAAGGACAACGTAAAAAACCAAAAACACTAGTTTTTTTCAAATTAGCCAAATCAGGCCGGTTGGATCTACAATCCGTCTTAATTCGTCTTGGGTCCAATGCTCTAACCAGGTCAACACAAGAACATGCATGTCTTCAGTCTAATCCTTACCAAATCCTTACCAGGCTTTACAAAACTGGCCTAGTTTGGCTAAATTTGGTTTTTTGGTTTATTGAATTATTTGGTTTTGTTCTTATTCAAATTTTTTTTGCATTTGTTAGTTTTCGGTCGATTTTTTTAGGTTTCTTGACTTGTCTCGACGAGAGGAATCTAAAAAAGTATAAAATTATTAACCAAACTTAAAGTTTTGTGAATAAAGACAAAAATAAACCAAATTGGTTTATTGGTTTTTTGGTTTATTTTTGTCTTTAGCCAAACTTAAAGTTTTGTGAATAAAGACAAAAATAAACCAAATTGGTTTATTGGTTTTTTGGTTTATTTTTGTCTTTATCCACAAAACTTTAAGTTTTGCTAATAATTTTATACTTTTTAGATTCCTCTCGTCAAGACAAGCCAAGAAACCTCAAAAAATTGACCGAAAACTAACAAATGCAAAAAAAAAATTGAATAAGGACAAAACCAAATAATCCAATAAACCAAAAAACCAAATTTAGCCAAAGTCTACCTCAATAGAAGAACATCTGTTGTGACAATGGCTTTAGGTTTCCATGAAGACTTAGGGGGTGTTCCACTAACTTAGTTTTTTCAAAAAACTGTTTTTTCTCAAAAACCGAGACAAGTCATCATTTCACAATACATCACATGGACACAAAAACCAAGGCAGTTTTAAAACAAAAACAAGTTAGTGGAACACCCGGCTAAGTTTTCCTAATTGTCTCAATGGGCTAAAAGCCAACAAAAATTCGGATTTCGAGACTTGCTATTTTTCTCACATACATCAACTGAAAGTCCAAATAAGAGAAACAATTTGCCTAAAGTCTACAAGTTGTAGACGTGCTTTTAACATGAAACTCACTCTTAGGATTGTCGGACCGATCTTCCACTATCTCTCCTAAAATCAATTGGTGTTAGGAAGGGCTTCAATTAAGTCTTTTATGGCATTCAATCAAGTCTGTTTTTAAAACGGTCGCAGAGAGAGTGACACTGTAACCAAATCCATTAAGGGCACTCCGGGCCCAACAATCTCTTCCTCACGATGACGCTCCCACAACAAAAACTCATGACCTGTTGGCTCTGATACCACTTTTCAGATCATTTTTTTACCATCTCTCCTAAAATCAATTGGTGTTAGGAGTGACGGTAGAAAAGCGGTTCGACAATACACTCTAAAAAGGGGGAGATTGATTTGCACGAACGTAGGAGCTTCAAGGATGAGTAATTTTTCAACAAGCCTATTAAGCTACGACAGTCTATGGAGAAAAGACACCATTACTGCATGATAGTGACAATCACTTCCATACAGTTAAACTCGAAAGTTGGGAAAAAGACTCAGCAGTCAGCTCCCACATGCCCTAACTGGCTCCTCACCTTCATTTTCTTTCAATCAAAACAATACCCATTACGGTGCCGCTTTGTTGGAAAACGGAAAGTTGGAAAGTTTTTCTGTTGGTGAAAATGCATTGTCCCCCCAATATCTCTCTCTGAAGCAGAGCATAGAACTGTTGCTGATGGAGATGGTGACCCATTCTCCTGCATCTTATCCATTTTTACCATCTTCCCAAAAATGAAGTGGCCAACAGCCAAACCTGGATTCAATCAGTAGAATTAAACTAATGCGCAATTATGCTACAGCTAAGATAAAAACAGTGAGGTTTCGCCGTCAATTAAATTGATTTTCTCTGTGATGTCAAGGTTTTTGGCATCAAAGTCATACTATAAATAGTAAAAAGTTAGATTACAGCCCAAAAAGATAATATAAATAAGAGCCGGCCAGATAATTATTATTAGATAACAGCAAGAGCTAAACCAAGGGAGTGCAGCATTTCTGGAACAAAATAAAGATGCCTATGGGAACTGAGATATCAACCATTGTCAAATGACAAATGCGCGCACTGTCAGCTTTCGAAAAGATTTTGGAAAAGGCTGCGAACGTTGCAAAACTTGAAGCTTATGGCATATTTACAATTGACTAATCCGAGAACGAGACGGTAATATTTCAGAAGAACATAGCATTCCAAAAGATGGAGTGAATCTTCAACTTAAAGCTGTTGTTGTTTTTGTTCAAACTGTAGGCTTTTCCCTTGCTCTGAACTTGGCTTGTATTTTGTTGCCTCTTGCTAACTATTGGTCATTGGCTAAGCATATCATTTTCTAGGTGGTTGTGTCAAGTGTCAACCGAGCTGGATTGTTCCACTTGAGTGTTGATGCTATTCCATAAACCTTTTAACTCGGCTTTTTTTGTGTGTTTCGAGCTAATAAATTTTCTTTTGCTGATAAATAAAAATCACAAGCGCGCTCAAAATCTGAATCATGCAAGTTTCTTTAGTTGCTACATGCTTTACAACTTTAGATGCCAAAAGTTATTCTTAATGTTTTCTCACTACATTCGAGTGCATGCAAGATGAACTCATCATGATTGCCTAGCAAAGAGGAAAGAAGCTACAGCAACTTAGGGTTGGTTTGGGTGAATTCAAAAAACTAGTTTTTTGGTTTTGTCCTTATTTAATTTTTTTTTGCATTTGTTGGCTTTCGGTTGATTTTTTGTGATTTTTTGACTTGTCTCGACGAGATGAATCTAAAAAGTATAAAATTATTAGCCAAATTTAAAATTTTGTGAATAAAGATGAAAAATGAACCAAAAAATCGGTTTTTGGAATTATTTTTCGTCTTTATTTACAAAATTTTAAGTTTGGCTAATAATTTTATACTTTTTAGATTTCTCTCGTCGAGACAAGCCAAGAAACTACAAAAAATCGACCGAAAATCAACAAATGCAAAAAAAAATTGAATAAGAACAAAATAAAAAAAACCAAATAACTAGTTTTTTGAATTCATCCAAACCACCAGAGTGCCAATCAGCAACTGTTTCTCCTTTTTAGAGCCCCGCATTTCGAAATGTTGACTGAGGTTATCCAAAATTTTCACATCCTTCCAGACTTCCATTAAAAAAAACAAAACCTATTAAAGAATCCGCAATCGTGGAGTTAAAGATGTTTTATTATATGACCCAAAAGTGTATAAAGTGTTGTTAAAATGTTAAGAGTACACAAATAAATACATATAATATAGATATAGGTGGGCCCAACTTTTCTCTCTTCTCTCTCTCTCCTCCTTGTCTGTACCTCTCTCCTCTCACATGTGCATGACCTTTTTCTCTCTCCTTACACCAGCCACCACTCCCTGTGAACACCCCCGCATGCGCGCTGTGATATTACCCGTACTACCACAGTTCTTGACTGAGCTATTTTTTTTTGTCCTTTGATACTACTTAACTTTCTACTAATTACACGATTGGGATACAAAAACTGAAAAAAAAATAGCTACCTACACTAATTCTTACCTTTATTTCTTACACAAACTCCATTACTGGAGATGCCCTAAGGTTTAAACTAGGGAAACTAACTTACCCAATTTAAGCATGACAGTAAAGCCCTAAGGCTTGAACAGGGGAAGCTAGCTTAGACAATTTAAGCATGAAAGTGTTGGCCACAAAGGAGACCTAAAACGTGAGAATGTCGCTTACCCTTACCTTTCCAGTAATTATTTAGAATACTAAATCTCATATCATGGCTATAAAACAAACAAAGACTGAGTTGCAAGTGTGAAAGAAAGCAAAAAAGAGTTTGACAATGACAGGGGTTGGGTCTTCCTGTGGAGCATGCAAGTTCTTGAGGAGAAGGTGCACAAGTGAATGTGTGTTTGCTCCTTACTTCTCCTACGAAGAGGCCTCATCCCACTTCGCGGCTGTGCACCGGGTGTTTGGTGCTAGCAACGTATCCAAGCTATTGTCACACCTTCCTTTCATTGATCGAGCCAAAGCTGCTATCACGATATCCTACGAGGCATTGGCTCGGATGCAGGATCCTGTATATGGTTGTGTTGGTCAGATCATTGCTCTTCAACAACAGGTTACACTATAATACCACTAGCTACAAAAATCGTATCGAAACAACGCCTAAAAAAGTAATACCTGATCCACCCTAATTCTGCTTTCTTTCACAGGTAGCTACCCTCCAAGAGGAGATAGCAAAGGAAGAGAACCAAATGGCTAGCCTTGGAGTCGATGTTTCGACTTGTGGAATGTCTCAAGGAACTAATAACTTTAACTATGAGGTTCAGATTGGTTCTCAGCAAAATGAGATTAATGCACAAAGTTGTCCAAGCCAACAAGAAGCTACAGAATTTTCACATGCAGGGGATAGTGTATCAGGAGACCAAGATCTCTATACCCAGATGAATTTACAGCTTCCTAATGTTATTGGATTGGAGCACCAAACCTCTAATCCGTACCCAAATTCGAGCCGCTCAGAAAGACTCTTTGAAGGAGTGAACCCAGGTTTTTACGAGAGCTATCTTGGGATGGACAATGGAAGCAACATTTACTGAAGAAAGTTAACCGGTCGTTTCGTTATTGCATGCTTGCAGCTTATTGTTTTTGTTCTTTCCTTATTTTGCGTTGCGATAACCAAACAGGCCCTGAAAAAAAGCTGCAAATGTTGCTAACCTTTGCAGCTGGTATGATCTTGTGTAACATAAGCTGGTTTTCCTTCCCAGCAGGAACTACTTCTGTAATATCCCCAGTTTCTCTAGTGCCCTCCAGATGAATAGGTGCTCGTATTCTTCTGATTCAATACACTGGAGGAAATTTTCACTGACGGAAAACTATTTTCCATGTCAGCTATATCCACTGTAAAGGAAATAATCAATAAATACCTTGTTACAGAAACTCTCATATTCCAAAACTGACGTGTTGCGTTTACAATATATCTAACTCAAAACCTAATTAATTCTCGACTTAAGTCAATTTCTGGAATAACGCCTCGGAATGAAAGAGAGAAAGTAAGGTTAATGCCTGACCTTCATCGTTTGAAGGGCCATATGTAAATCGGGAAAGTAAATTGGATTGCTGAATTGCATGATGTTATTCCAATAAGTTGACAGCCTTCACAAAACAGATCAAATCATGCCTCCCAAGTGCCCCCAAATTTACGAATTAGTCGACCTTACTTTTGAATAATCAAGCACGTATGCACAGAGAAAGCCTGGATAAAGCAGGGTTTTAAATCGCGGCTTCGGTTTTGCGTAACGGTATTCTTGTTTATTAGGAATCTAGCTCGATTTCTTCGTCAATTGGACCGCTTACAGCCCTTCAAACCACGTAGATGTAAATTTTTGTGGGAAAATATAGATTTGGATTGAGGGAAAACATATGGTGAACCTGATCAAAAAAAAAAAAGAAAACATATGGTGAATAAGAATGAATGGATTTTTCGGTGACTGATACCCCTGATTGTTATGTAGAATTTCGTCCAAATGAGTCTTCGAAATTCCATAATCTCAGATAAGAACGAATTATTTGCGTTCACATATATAGGTATATGCAGAGAGAGACGCTGGCAGGCGGAGATGCGACAACGGAAGCCACACTCTCCGGTATTTTTTTCGAAAACTAATCGGATCGAGTCATTTCGGGTAATTTTTTTCGCTGATTTCTCGCATGAGCCCTTAAAAATATCTTTTAAACACATTGAATGGTTTGAATTAAGAAAATTTGATCCGAATAGTTAAAAAATTCTAATTTCAAACACAAAATTCAAAAAAATCATTATCCCATCTTCGACCGACCACCACCCCACATCTGACATGCCACTAATTTTTAAATACTCTTTTTTCAAATACAAAATTCAAAAAAAATCTCTACCCATTGGCTAATTGCTTCCCGCGATTAAAAAAATTAGTAAGATGTAATTAGTTTTTAAAAATTCTTTTTTCAAACATAAAATTCAAAAAAAATCTCCACCCCACATCTTGCCAACCGCCACCCAACCTCTGGCCGATCACTTCTAGCGACCAAAAAAATTAGTGAGAAGTCACTAATTTTTAAAAATTCTAATTTCAAACATAAAATTCAAAAAAGATCACCACCCCACATTCGGCCGACCACCACCCCACCTCTCTAGCCCCTTCTGGCGACCAAAAAAATTAGTGTGATGTCACTTATTTTTAAATATTCTTTTTTCTCAAAAAAATCTCCACCCCACCTCAGCCAACCACCTTTGGCCGACTACTTCCGGCGACCAAAAAAATTAATGAGATGTCACTAGTTTTAAAAAAAATATTTTTTCAAACATAGAATTCAAAAAAATCTTCACCTCACCTTCAGCCGACTACCACCCCACCTTTGGCCAACCACTTTGATAAGCACACAAATATGTAAATATTAGTGGGCTTAAGTCCTCAAATTTGATCATATTATTATGTTTATTATTATTTTTTATAAGATATTGTTCATAAGGTTTTTTTTAGTGTTTAAGTAGAAAACAATGTAAATATGGTACATCTGATGCCGCGGGAAACATGGATGCAAAACACTGGATCATTTTCCAAGCCACCCCCGCATGGAATAAAATAAAATAAACAAAAAAGGAAAGTAAACAAAAGTAGAAAGAAAGTCAGTGGTTGCATAGTGGCTGTCGGCTGGGATTCCATAAATGGAAATGAATATTGCTGAGTTCTTTTGACATCAGATTTTGCTCTACGAAACATATGTCAAGCACAAGAAGAGCTAAACCGTTTCATTCTCGGAATTACAAGAAGAAATTTGACTGTTCCGACGCTCCAATCAGACACTGTTTTAAACATCAGTCGAGAGCGCCGCGAACCAAGTTAATGCAGGTGGCAACGATCACTGGCTTTTTCCCCTCTACTTTATCTATTTCTTTTTCATTCTTTTTGCCTATATAAGGCATGTGAAGTCTTCAGTGATCAGACATTTGCAGGGATTAATTACCATTAGATAGATTGGATAGAAATAGTCTTGCTCCCTCTCTCTGTTTGTCCGAACTCTCTGTCTTTTTCCTTGTTTTCTTTTCTCTTCTTTTGTTGTCTTCTTCTGTCTTTTTTATTTTATTTTATTTTCTTAGCCAAAAAGCCGATTCCTCAGTACTTTCAATTCCTACTGTAATTTAATTCAAGTTTGTATGGTATTGTAATAAATTTCTAGTTTTTTAAATTCTTGTTTTAATTTCATCTTTACATTTTCTTGTTGTTTCAATTCTTAGTTTTAATCTGTTTAATTCATAAATTGAGATTTGGTAGTGAGTATGCGCAAACTTACTGGCTGTTTCTCACACCAAAACCAAATCTAAGATTAGTCTTAGTTGTGGATTCCATTAAGATTGAAAGGAGGACATCTTTGGTCTACTCTCTTGTACACATCTCATCGGTACACACTAAAGACCGATCTTCTTTAATCACGTTAATAAGTCGTTAAGTTTAGCGTCATTTTTAGCCTTGTCTTGGCGAGTTCTTCGTCAATGGAGGGTTAGTCTTTATAGGCCCGGCCTAGCTAGGGTGATCATCACTGGATGTCCTATGTGGATTCATGATTCTCGCACTCGTGCTATCAAAGTTTGTTTGTGTTTAATTTGGACTCAAAACTAACAATTTAAAACTCAAGGTTGTTAAGTTTTTGATTTTGCGTCGACACTAACACTGGCACGCATAATGATTAAATCGATGCCACCTCGAGGGTTTAACGATTTTCTACCAAGTCGGAATTGATATCAAGCACCATTAAGAAATCTAAATTAATTGCTTGTCCATGTGAAGTTGAAGTCCTCTTCGGAACTCTAAAGTGTAAAGTCTTTGATTTTGCGTCGACAATAAAATTGACATGTATAATACTTAGGTCAATGCCCTTTTGAGGGTCTAATAAACTCCTTAGACAATTTGACTAAACAAGGCAAAATCTTCTGAGAGGTTGCACAATTATTGTATGGCTCGATTGTGTAAACTTTTGAAAATCATGGATCTATTTAGGTTATAGGTGGTGTGAACCTTGGCTCGAGCCTATTTGTTAAATTTAAGCAAATTCATAGTTTTAATTTTAATTTGGCAATCTGTAGTTCTTAAAATCACCAAAAATCAAGAAATGAAAGGGCTTGCTACCTAGAGCTAAAAATCACCGTTTAGATCAATAAGCCATTTCACTCCAGAAAATCGTTCCATGTGGATTCGACCTCGTTCTTACCGGGTTATATGTTACGCACGACTAGGGTTGCAAATGAGCCGAGCTGTTTGCGAGCTCGCCTCGCTAATGGCTCAGTTTGGCTCGACTCGAAGTCTTAACGAACGAGCTCGAGCTATGTTTTATGGCTCGTTTAATAAACGAGCGGAGCTCGAGTCAGGGAAAGCTCGGCTCGAACCGGCTTATGAGCCGGGTATATATATCTACTACTAGGGTTTCTACACTTCTGCCCTTAGTACCCCTGTTGTGTTCTTTCGTTCTTTTTAAGAGAGAGATAGAGAGAGGCGGTCTCCTTCTCTTCCACCGCCGACCCAAATCTAGCGATCGTATCCAGCCATCTCTGGCCAACTCCGATCGTCGAGCAGCAGATAGGGATTTCGATCTTCTTCCTTATCTGGTAAAAATCTTTTCATTCTGTCTTTTGGGTTTATTTTTCTCTCTTGAATGAGTCATTCGAAAAATAAAAAAAGTTCAGATCTAAATCTGCCAAAGTGCCAATATTTGTACCATTGTTTCATTAGTATTTTGCCTGTTTGACAAGCACCTCGGCCATGTTCGGTTTTGGTTCTCTGGAACTAGTTTTCACTTATCCCGTGGGGACCCCACATGGCAACACCCCTTTTTCTTTCTCACCTCTATTTCTAGAAACACTTCTCTAATTCATATATTGTGCAAAAATGGGTCTGTGAGAGCTACTCCAAGGACCCACACATATGATCCAAGCCATCCATTAGTTTTAAAATTATTCTTTGAGTCATCCAGACAAAAATCAAGTCAATCGTATAATTTTAAGTACTTGATCTAGTTGTGTAAATTTATTTCAAACTTTTACCAAAATTTAGGATCCTAAATTGTGTATGAATAATTAGAAGACAGATCAACCACTTATAACCTTTCGAACGAGTTGATTTTTGTCCGAATGACTCAAAGAATAATTTTAAAACTAATGGACGGCTTAGATCATTTGTGTGGGTCCTTGAAGTGGACGTCACGGATCCATTTCGCACAACATATGAACTAGAGAAGTGTTTTTAGAAATAGAAATGAGAGAGAAAAAGGGGTGTTGCCATGGGCCTCCCACCGGAAAAATGAAAACTGGTTCCAAAGAACCAAAACCGAACATAATGCTCATGACCTCTGTCCTCTTTTTCTAGCATTTGTCTCCAATAATTTTTTTTTCATACTTCGGAAATATAAAATGCAATAAGATGATCAAATATGATGCTATAAATGTCAAGCTCGTGAAAACAGCTCCCCTCACGACCTATTTCCTCTTTTGCTGCCATCTGTTATGATTTCTTAGTGACGAATTTTTGTCCCATCCATAAAGTTATACTAAAACGAACAATGGTAGATACACACCATCTCAACCACTCCCCACCATACCCCCTTTCACATGTGTGGTGGGATCCACTGGGACCCATCGGGTGAGCCCCATCACACATGTGGGTGAAGGTGTGGTGGGGAGTGGTTGCGAGACACCTATCATTTTTGTACTAAAACATTGAATTTTTGGGTCCTCTGTCTTTTAGAATGTGAAATAGGATTTTTTTTTTCCTAGGTGTAACTTGTTAATGAGCTCGAGCCGAGCTGGCTCGTTTATCTATTACCGAGTTTGAGCGAGACAAGCCCGAGCCTTTCAAATCCTTGACAAGCCGAGCTCGAGCTATGCTTTTCCAGCTTGATTCAAGCTTGAGCCTTCCTAAAAATGACCGAGCCGAGCTTGAACATGTTAAAACTCGGCTCAGCTCGGCTCGGCTTGTTTGCAACCCTATGCACGACCTAGCCTTACGCTTGGGGTGACGCTACTACGATACAAAGTTAGGTAGCACACTTATGGCGACAAAAAAAAGAAGAAGTGAGATATTACTAATTTTTAAAATTTTAATTTTGAACATAAATTTTAAAAAAAAACCATCACCCCACCTCCGGCCGATCACCACCCCACCTTTGGCCAACCACTTCCGGCGACCAAAAGAATTAGTGAGATGTCACTAATTTTTAAAAATTCTAATTTCGAATATAAAATTCAAAAAATACCACTCCACCTCCGGCCAACCACCACCCCACCTATGGTTGATCATTTCCGACGAACAAAAAATTTAGTAGAATGTCACTAATTTTTAAAAATTCTAATTTTGAAGATAAATTTCAAAAAAATACTACCCCACCTCTGACCGACCACCTCCTAACCTCTGGCCGACCACTTTCGACAAACAAAAAAATTAGTTAAATGTCGCTAATTTTTAAAAATTCTAGTTTTGAACATAAAATTAAAAAAAATCACCACCCCAACTCTAGCCATCCACCACCCCACCTTCGGCCAAAAAATATAGTGAAATAGAGTATCACTAATTTTTAAAAGTTAAATAAAATTATAAAATCAAGCAGCTACCTACTCTAGCCAATTGCGATGACCTCCACCTCTTGCTAGCGACACCCAAAGTTAGTGAAACCTTACTAATCATGTAACGCCCCGATTTTTCGGAAGCATTAATTAAGACAATTAATTAGGATTAATTTAATAAAAAGAGTTTCCATCAGAGTACACATTGGAAAACGTGAAATGCAGTCCATTAAAAAATACTTAGTACGTTTTGAAAAATTAATATTACAAATCCAACATTAAAAATAAAGGGGGTGGGTTCTACAGATTTAGGTTTAACTCTGGATTCCACGGCTCCTTCTGAGCCTAGTCTACCGGATAACCCTCGGTTCTGAAATAACCGTCTCCTTCGACACCAACAGTACCTGTTTGATCACAGTCTGGCATAATACGTCCGAGTCGCGAAACAACATCATGGTATTATGCCAGGGTCACACAAAGTGTAACACCATGAGCGATAAATCACTCAATAGCTACTCTAACCCACCCAACCCTTGCTAGGCATACAAGTACAACATATATGATTGAAAAGCAATAATTAAAGGAATAAGCAAGAAATAATTCATAAAGCTGAAATTAAACACATAACTGATTTCATTACTAGCCATTGACTTACATGTTCATCTAAGTTCTCATAGATTCTAAACCTTAGGAACGTCTCTCCAATTCAAAACTGATATTCACAACTCATAGTGGACCTTTCAGCTGGCGAGGCTCTGGTTCCGCTGACCCAATAATTGGGACCTTTCGGTTGACCAGGCTTTGGCTCCGCTGACCACGACTCAATTCTTAGCGGACATTTCGGTTGGCGAGGCTCTGGTTTCGCTGACCCGATAATTGGGTCCTTTCGGCTGACCAGGCTTTGGCTCCGCTGACCACACATACTCTTTACTTTCTGGTTTCCTTTAACTTAGAAACATCTATGTGATCTACTACGTAAGTACCAAACCGGGAACCTATTTGTCCAATCTAACATTCGACATGTTTATGAAAAGTGCACTTAACAGTAAAAGCAAAACGATAACAATATTCTAAGGGTCACAAAATCAAATAACACGATTCACAAGATCATAAAATTCAAGTAATCGAAAACCAGGGGTCTAAACGTAATAAATTCAACTACAGGGACCAAAACGTAATTTACTAAACTATTGGGGTCAAAATGTAATTTAAAGACAGGGTCACCAATGTCATTTTAAGTAAGTGTAAGGGTAATCAAAGTAATTTCACGGTTCTAGGGTCCTTGGTGAAATCTTACTAACTTTGGGGGCCTTTTCGTAAATAAACTTAACACAAGGGCAAAAAGGTAATTTTTCCAGCACAAAGAGTAAATACGTAAAATAATTTATTTTAGCTAGTTATGTCATAACTTGACTCAAAAAGATATTCCTTGAATTTTAGCAAGTCCAAAACTTTTATAAGCGTAATAAATGTAGTAAAGGGCAAAATGGTCATTTTTCCACCACCAAGGTTAAATACGTAAAATTACCTTATTTTAGTTAATAAAGTCCTAACTTGCCACAAAACACACTTCCTTGATCTTTTTATTAAGTACAAAACTACACATTATGTAATTTATAAATGCAAGGGCAAAATGGTCATTTTACACCCGAAGGGCATTTTATAAATTTTGATACACTCATAAACTTCCACTAATGACATTTAATTGATAAAAAGTAGGAACATAATTATCTTTGTAGATTAAGCCACATACTTTATAAAATTACCCTTTCAACCCTTACGTTTAATACCAAGAACGAGAACAAGATTAAACGTAACATGAATACATTAAATCTCACATAAACATTTGAATAAGTTCTAATCATGCTTGAGAAGTTAAACACATAAACTAAAATGAATCTAGGGCTTAATATGCATGAAAAACATGGTTTAGGGTCAAAACCGTCGAAACTAATAGCACAAGGGGCCTAACTATAATTACAAAATTCAAACCAAAGTTAGAGGGAACATTCTGTACCCGTGGTCCGGACGGGGATATGGTGGTCCGGACCATCGTCACAGCAAAAACAGAGCAACTTGTGTTTTTGTTCGGGTTTCGTGAAACCCTTCATCTTGGGCCTTAACCCTTCAACTAAAAACTACCTCTAGGCTATTCTAACACATACAAATACTTAGGAATGATTGGGTAAGAGCCTCTACCTTGTTTTGCGAAAATTTGGCGAAAAAATGGGTTTTGGCGAAAAACTGGTGGAGGGAGCTTCTTGGGCCGACTTGGCTTGCTTGGATGGTGAAATGTGGATGCCTAGGAGTGAAATGGATGAACTCGTGGAAGAAGATTGAATGTCGTTGGGTTTGGAGGTGGAAACCCAAGTTTCGGCTTTATTTTCTCTCTCTAGAACTCCATAGCCAAACTTAGAGCTTTCTCTCTCTTTCCTTGCTATTTTTCTGTGTAATGGTTATGTGTGAGAGTGTGAGAGAGTGAAAGATGAAATGGAGGGGTTTATGAAGGGTGAGGGTGGAGTGTTTGAGTTGGGGTGGAGTGTGGAAGTGATTAAAACTCATGTGGGATGTGAGGGGATGACAAGAGGATTGATTGGAGTTGTTGGAGGCAGAGAGAGGGTGGAGGGAGGTCTGATTTTGCAGGGGAGAGGGTGGAGTGTGGTGTTGGGTTGATTTGGAAGAAGTGATGGGGTGGTTGGTGATGTGTGGAGTGAGTATGTATGTATAAAATGCATATATGCACACATGTGTGTGTATGTGTACTAGTATAACTTGTGTATATGTATGAATGTGTATAATTACGTATGAAATGAATTTATAAAAATGTAATGCTCTCGATTAAAATGTAAACGTGCCTTGGGGTCGAATTTGTAGCAATTTAGAAGTATTAGGGTATAAACCGTAGTAATTGCAAATTAAGGGCCCTAAATGAAATTAGAAATTAAATGAAAGTAATTAAAACAAAATTAAATAATCCAAAATTTTATTTAAAATTTCGGATTATTACAAATCATCATTAAAGAATACAAATATACCAAATTTCTAAATTAGTGAAATCTCACTAATCATCATATTGCAATTTAAATGCTAGGAGGTTAGTATGCAACCAACTAAAATCACAATTACACAAAAAAAATGTTCACCTAAGCATCAATTATTGAATTTAACAATATGGGGAATACAAAATTAAATGGAATCAGAAAATAACAAAATGGATGCCAAAAATAGTACTATTCAAGAGAATATATAAATTGTGAATTACATGACCAACAAGTTGGAGGTGACGCATCGATCAGCCTCAGGGCTCAGAGGTACTTATTGTAATTTTAGCCGAAGAAATTATCGTAACTACAAAGCATCGATCAGCCTTAATTGACATCTCCCCCACTAAATCACCGATCATGTCTTCGATTTGCAGAGGTTGCTCTGTTACGAAGACTCTCTCTCTCTCTCTCTCTCTCTCTCTCTCAGTAATTCGAACCAGGATCGTTTTACGGCAACTGACGATTACTTTACTGCAATCTCACCTAGATTGCACCAGATTCAATCAATGGTGATGGTGGTGAAGTGGGAGCACATGTAGGCGGCATCATCAATAGCGTTTGGGCCCAGACACTGGGTGAGTTGGGTTGCTTGGCACCATGGTTGGGGAAGGAGAGAGAGAGAGAGATTGAGAGAGAGATTTCATACTTATAGCACGAAAGTGTCCTTTTGGCTATCTCTAGAAAAAGTGATGTCTTTATAAAATAAAGCAAAGGTAGAGTGTCCTTTTCTTAAAAAGGATAAAATATGTTGAATTTTTGACTAATTTTTCCTACTTATATACCCTTCGAATTTATATTTTTTAAAAGTATATTCTCAAATTCATGGAACATGCCTCTCTCCATCAATTATTTGCTCTATGGAGTATACACCACAACTCTATATTTCATGATTCTGATATCAATTGAGCATCATCTATACGTAATTTGTCCAAAAAATCAAGTTGGTCAAATATGCGTTAGTGCATGCATGAATCAAATTTGTCTTGGAAAAAAAAAAAGAGTAAAAATTAAGTAAGAATGTTCAATTTTTCCAGACGAAAGTACTAAATCAGATAGCTGTGGAGGCCTTATTAAATTGATTGTATATCAAACATGACATGAACATCAAAGCCTACTCTTGACTAACTTGGATTATCACAATGAGACCCCTAGTAGGCTTCACGTGACAAATGATATAGCATATCATTGAATTAAAGTAATGGACCTAAATAAGAAAAACTAAAAAAGAATTCGAAATAATTAAATTTGAGTCGCCAACAAGACATCTACGTGGAAAGTGCACTACTCTCATAAGTTATTCATCTGTGCATGTCATAACGGAGTTTAATGCTTAAATCTAGATGAAAAAGTAATAGATGGGGCGGAAAAAGTAATAGAAGGGGCTAAGCGATAATAAATGATAGAGACAAAGTGTACAACTTTTTTAATTAAAGGGGGTAAAGTGAAAAAGAAGATAGTTTAAGGGGGCTATTTGTATCACGAGAGAGACCGTGTCATTTTGACCTAAAAAAATATATTACTATCCCAAAAAATTATATATATATATATATATATATATATATATATATATATATATATATATATATATATATATATATAGGGTAAACTTCTAGTCCGGACTTTTAATTTCCGGATTTTTTGACGATCCGATCCGTCCAATGTGTTCAGAAGGTGTTTTCAAGGGCCCATGCGAAAAATCTTCAAAAAAAACATCGGGAAGGGCTTGATCCAAACAGTTTTCGCAAAAATATATAAATACAGTTTTTGCGAAAACCGCTTGGATCAAGCCCTTCCCGGTATTTTTTTTTTGAAGATTTCTCGCGTAGACCCTAGAAAACACCTTCTGAACACATTGGACGGATCGGATTTTCCAAAAAAAATTTGCAACACAAAAAAACCCCATTTTTTCTTTAAATCCGGGAGTGTGGACTAGAAAATCCACCTATATATATATATATTTATATATATATATTTATATATATATATATGATTTTTTCACATCGTTCAAATGATCTCTAGTTTTGAATTGAAAAAAAAAACTCTAAAATTATTCATGAAAGCAACTTTGTTTTTGTGGTCAAAACATCACGATTTGTTATAAAAATCAAATAAAATGGGATGGAGTGAGTGGACGATGGGAGTAGTAATATGGGATATCCTAATTGCCAAAAATGTTAGAATTACGAACTAGTGAAAGTATTCCATTTGTCTAAAAGACATAAATTTCTTGTCCATTTTTACTATTCAAGACACATCAAAAAAATATTATTTTCAAAGGTATATGTTTTAAATTGATAGATCTTAATTAGAAATCCTCAAATAAAATTTTCAAAATTATAAAAACATTATAGATTAAAAAATATAATAATTAAAAAATAACACGTATGCCCAAAAAAAGACCATAAATTTGAGACGGATGGAGTAATTTACTAGATCTTCAAAATGAATTCGGGAAGGTGTTGTACATGGCAAAACGATACAATTTTGCTCATTTTCTTGGTACATTTACAAGGGCCTTATTTGGAGAGTTAATTGTGGGGTTCAATTTTTGGAGATTTAGGCTCTTTGAGGTAAGGTAGATTTATGCACTTTGTAGTGGGTTTTTTCCCCACCAAACAAAGCCCTTAGAAGCTTCAGAGGTGTGCTCAAAACTACGTTGTTTTGCCGCACAACACCCACCCCGGATTCCGTTCAAAATAGAAGTAGTAATCTTGTATGGAATGAATGGGAAAGCATAAGGGGAAAAAAAATTAAAGAATTCTTCTAAGGTCCATTATAGTTTTTTGTAACATCTCTAGTCAACCTCATATTTTCATAACACTTCTAATCCATTTTTTTGAATTTTCTAAGGTGTAAGGTCCACATTTTATTTTTATTAGACAAATATACCTTCACATTGATTTTTAAACATAATATACCCTCACCAGATATTCGTCGGAAAGTCACCGGCACGCGGAAGTCTGACGGGAAAGTTCACCGGTGCCGGAAAGTCGTCGGAAATTGGATTGTCGGAAAAGTCATTGGCACCGGAGAGTTTGCCGGAAAAGTCATCGGCGTAGATAACCATATCTGGAATCAAAAGAGGTGGTTATCTGGTGATTTCAGATATCGGCATGTTGCTATAGTGAATAGATTAGAAAAGTCGTCAGCACCGATAACCACATCTTGTGAGCGCAGATAACTACATCTGGTGACTCCAGATAAGTGCCAGTTGCTATAAGGATCAGATTGAAAAAGTCATCAACGCAGATAACTACAACTTGTGAGCCTAGATAACCACATCTTGTAGATAACCATATATGGTAATTCCCGATATGGAGCCAGTTGCTATAGGAATCTAATTGAAAAAGTCGCCGGCACAGATAACCACATCTTGTGAGCCCAAATAACCACTTTTTGTACGAACACGAGGTAGCTGCACACTGCACAATAGCTGTTGTGCACCATTTGAGCCGTCCGTTGCTCGGATGGATGACCTAGATTTCACCTTAGCACTTTTGCATTCGAACCGTCCGTTGCCGTGCGTGCAAGATGAAATCTGAGTCGTCCATCCGATCAACGGACAGCTCGGATGGTCCACAACAGGTGCTGTGCAACCACCCCAAATCCACATAATCACATATGGTGATTCTTGATATGAGGTAAGTTGTTATATGATACACCCTAAGATTTTAGGGTAGGGTACCCTAGGGTTTTAGGGTACCCTGGGACTTTATGGTAGGATGCCCTAGGTTTTTAGGGTAGGGTATCCTAAGTTGTTATAAGGTACACCCTAGGATTTTAGGGTAGGATGCCTTAAGTTTTTAGGGTAGGGTACCCTAGGATCTTAAGGTATTCTAAGAAACGAGGGTATTCTTATAATTGATACTTGTGAGTGGACTAGATGTGTTAGGATAATATTAGGCAGACTAAAAGTGTTAGAAAATAGTTATAGTGGATCCAATATCAATTCTCCCCAAAAAAAATTCGGTAACTTATAATTCGGGACGCACGACTTGAATTTTTTAATTGTAAAACACTTCTCAGAAAAAGGAGGATTTTTAATTTTCTTGTGAAATTTTCTATTAATAACACACATGGAAATACATTTATGACAGCAACATTCCTGATAACTAAACAAGAGTATTTTCCATAACCCAAATCCCAGACATAATCAGTTTGATGGTATAAAATCGCCAAAACATAAGTACATTTTAGTTTTTAAATGAAAAAGGTTACACTAGCTAGGTGAGACGTACCTTGGAAATTTGCATTGTAATTCTGCCAGTTGCACTGAGCACAAGGGCGCACACATCCAGAGTTGTGCTTTCTGGAACACATAACATCTAACCTTAGGTTTCTTGAGAGAGACTATAGGCACACCACTCGGTCACATACCAATCACACCAACTCGTGTGAAACCTAATTCAAGTTTTCACACGAATTATTGCAGCCACTCAATTTGTTTAGAATATTTTTTTAAGGTAGTTGAAAATAATCAGCTCAATCAGATATCAGGAAAGACTTGATAAGTTTGTTGAAGTTTTGGTCTGTTCAGTTCATAAACTAAAACTTTAATGAATCAATTGACCCTTTACCAGTATCTGAATGAGCCTTTTTATTGTTTTTTTTCAGGAAACCTTTAAAAAGTATTCTAAACAAATTGAGTGGCTCCAATCACTCGTCTGGCACCTCGAAGCAGGTTGAGGTCCAACAAGAGTGAGTGTGGCTGGAATGTGACTGAGTGGGTGTGCCCCTTGACTTTGTGAGGTTTCTAGACAGCACAAATTGGGTCTGTAGAAGGGCTCAGTACCCATAAACGGACTCAAATCTTTATAGCTGCCCCAAGAGCATCCGAACAAAGGATTCAACTTTAATAACGGCAACAGAATTCAAAAAATTAAAAACTCCAACGCTAAATATGCAGAAAGAATACCACCAAAAAAAAAACCAAATTTGAAGTACTAACACATCGTCACTGGGGAATTTTTTTTTTGGGTAACACGGAAATGGATTAAAACTTAGAAAACAAAGTCAAACAACATCTCGAGTTCAGACAAATAAAACAAATACTAGATAAGAAGCTAGAGGTAGCTAGAGAGCGAGAGACTAAAAACTAATCTAGGACCTGGCGGATGTTCAGACTGTCCCTTGTCACTGGGGAATTCGACGAAGTCACCGGATTAAGTTACTAGCAACGCCCAGTACTTATTGTTACGGAGTACCTGTAAGCAGTTTCATCGATCGATAATGTGCATGTTTCTGCTAATAGCTCTGAATAAACATTCAAACTACTTACCATTCTCGATCTTCATTTCTAAGGGTTGATGATGGATCAGTCCACACTTACAAATCGCAAAGGAAAAAAAATATGCACACTTATAAACTGAGAATGAATGACATGGAAAAAGTTCAAGTCTCCAGGATCTCTCCATCAATTACATCTGATACTGGTATGTTTTTCAATAGAAACTTCGAGATAAAACAACTCAAAATACATCTGCATGTGCATTGTCTGAGAAAAGAAAGTACCCGCCCAGAAGAGTAACTGTCTATCTCAATATTATTACCACATTTAGGGGGGGAAGAGTTATGTTAGTATATGATATGCTGAGAAAAGGTATTCCCTCTCCAACATATGCTTAATCCTACTCAAGGTTTTAAATAACGGTACGAGGGACGCATAACAGCAGAGGTCGATGTAACGGTATGGGTAAGTATCAAATGGGGATGACAATTTAACCCGCCTTGCCCCTCCCCACCCCTACCGGAGCAGGTAATTATTAAATTTTCCGGGTACAAGTCGAGGTAGGGGGAGAAATGAAAAAATCATACGAGGTTATGATAGACGTCACCCCTCCCCGAACCCGAATATTTTTTTTTATGCACAAATTTTTATTTATTCTAATATTTTTACCCTTAAAACTAGAATCCCACATTATATATCAATTATTTTTCAATTTTCTAATATATAGGAGGTGTTGTTTAAGTTGTACTAATTGTTATTTTGTGAACTTTTATTATTTGTACTTACTAAATTTGAAATGAAAAACATTTTATTTATTATGATCGAAAAAATAGGAGCTGAGCAGGTAGACCAGTTATCCGACGGGGGGCGGAAGCCTGGCTTATACGAAAGCAATTTTCCCCTCTCACCCTTATAGTGGGGTGTAAGAGTATTGGAAGGCTGAAAATGGCAACTTTACATTAATGAAAATTCAATCGGGATTACCACAATTTACAGCCTTCAAATTCCTAAAATAATTACTATAGTTCCTAAGTTACATCAATAATGAGAATTAAGAAGAGAAAATCACAACCTTATGAAGAAAAAATGTACTCCTTAAATTTTCCCATTAATTAGTGTAGGCAGGTAGATGTTGACTTCTTCCATTCTACTGTATGATGAAAAATGCTATGAATCCTAAAATAAAAGTCTGCAACAAGTAAACAACCCATTTAAGGAACTATCCGACGAACCACATAATTGCTGACAAGGCGTGCACTGCAAAAACATCACCTCGTGATCCAAACCCAGATTTCCTCTCTCTCTCTCTCTCCAGAATTTTAACTTTTATTTGAAATTTGACTTCATGATTTTGGAGAACCTTAGGGGTGGTTTGGGTAAATTAAAAAAATTAGTTTTTTGGTTTTTTTGATTTTGTCCTTATTCAATTTTTTTTTGCATTTGTTGGTTTTCGATCGATTTTTTGTGATTTTTTGACTTGTCTCGACGAGAGGAATTTAACCGGTAGAAAATTATTAGTCAAACTTAATTTTTCGTCTTTATTCATAAAACTTTAAGTTTGAATAATAATTTTATATTTTTTAAATTCCTCTCGTCGAGACAAGCCAAGAAACTACAAAAAATCGACCGAAAACCAACAAATGCAAAAAAAAATTGAATAAGGACAAAATCAAAAAACTAGTTTTTTCAATTTACCCAAACCAACCCTTAATTTAAGTTCATCTTATTAGTATATTTCTCGGTATAATTTCGAGCTTCGAATGCCAATAATCAAGTTCGCAAGGAATTTTCGTGATTGCTATGACCAGGACGAGAAAGAACTAATCCAGAACTTTCATAACTTAAAAGTTTTATAGATCACCAGTATATCAACATGTAACGGTAAATAACGAGCTGATACGTTACGTTACATCACGGCCAATTTGTATAACCTCGAGCGACACCAAATCCAAGTCGAAGCATGCAATTGTCAGATGCTACAGTACCATTTTCATATTCATTTGGGAAACTGGAAAGTGAAAAGTAGCATCTCCTTGATAAATAACGAAAAACAAAAGAGGAGGAAAGTTCTAGTAAAGAAGCTTACCATTCAAGAGCTTTTCTCAATCTCTCATAAGTGAAATGGCTTCAGTTCCATTTCTTAACTACTTTCTCATCAACTGCATCTGCCTGCATCACTGCAAACTAAAACTTCCAAAACATTGCACTTACAGAAGAGATCAAAGGATCCAAACAAGTTTCGGAAATGCTAAATGTCCATAAAGTTTACCCAGAACCAAACTTTGAAATCAATGGCTCTGGAATCACTGGCTCATATTTACTCATACGAGTCACTGATTTCAAATTCTTGGCAATTTCTGAATACCGTTCTAGCACAATTGAACAAGTTTTTCCTTTTCACAATGCGAAAATTCAACATTGCAAGACCATTTGTCCAATCTAAATCTACAAAAACTCCACAGCAAGACCTATCCCTCCACAATATCTGATGCGCAATATCGCATTACATTGAATCCAAACTGCTACTACAAATTAATAGGTCAAGTGTTTCTCACCACAACAAAAAATATTCTAGTGCGACGAAATCTAGCGATGGAATTCTTTTCCATTTCCTCGAAAATATAGTACACCTAGGGTTACATGAACTGATCAGTCTATGAACACCACTAACCATCATTCTCTCCACCTCTCTAATGGGGTTTTAGAAACCTAGGGTTACATTTACTCCAAATATGAACAAAACCAACCATCAGTCCTTTTCTTTCTCCACCTCTCGATCTCGAATGGTTTTAGAAACCCGGAGGAGGAGGACGAGGAGGAGTAGACCAAAACATGTCAGGAGGCATCTGACCATTTGGAAGTAAATTAGGAGTAACTCCTACAAGATTACTATAATCACCCAAAGAACTAATTCCCATATTTACCCCTGAAGTTTGCGGCAACTGCATAACCCCTTCTTCGCCTTCCGGCGACGCCTCGTCTTCCAATGGCAACCGCTCGTAAACCGCGTTAGAAAAAGTCGCTGCCACTATCATTACCGGCCCTGACGCCACCAACGGCCCCACCACAATCCCTCCCACCACCTGCCCTTGCCCACCCGCCAGATACACCGTCAGTCCACTGGCCCCGGGCGGGGCCGGGGAGGGGAAAAAAGAACCCGACAAGGATAAAATCTCAAACCGCCCGTGGAGCGTAATAACGCTCCCCACGGCGGATGGCTGGCGGAGAGCAACGTCGGTCACGATGCCGCTCCCGCTGAGAACCACAACACCGTGGCGGCGGCGTTGCGCGAAGCCTGCTATGCTATCAGCCACGTCGCTGCCGCTAGTGATTTCAAGCACTTGGCTTCTTAGTGCGTTTGGGGTTTCCTTGGTAATGATGACTGGGGGTTTGGGCTTGTTCTTGGATCCAGGAGGCCGGCCTCTGGGACGTCGGCCGGAACTCGACGGTTCGGAGAGTTCGAGGGTTCCTCCGGCGTTGACCTGGTCTTCGGCTTCACCCTGTTCACCACTAGTGTTTTCTTGATTCTCTCCATTCTCAGGGTCTGTGTTTAAATTGGTTCCACCACTGCCGCCGCCGGCGACATTCTCCCCCCACCACCGGTTGGACATTTCTGGAAATGCAAGAACAAGAAAAACCCTAGCTTCAGAATCAGTACACAAAGAACAAAAAAGATGAAATGAAATGAAACCTCCTCCTTCTTAGTCGCTAGAACATAGTAATCCGTGAAAACCCTAATCTTTTCTGAAGTTTTACAGTAGGTGTTGATTGAAGATGGGAAAACCCAGATCCATAGTCAAAATTAATCAAGGTTTTTGAAGAGATCTAGCACAAACAATTTCAACACCCAGTAGCTTATCTGAAAATAAAGAAAGAGATCTAGCTATATCTAGAACCAGATCTAGCTAATCAGCTGGTTAAAAGGAATCAGCTCACAGTTCAGTCTTCAGTTTTCTGTAATTTGAAGTACCTCAAAACAACAGCTATAGATAATTATAGATAGATATAGAAGAATGACAGATTTTTCGTACCTTAAAACAGGTTTTCTCAGTTTTGAAGTACAGGCTGGGGTTCCGTTCTGGCCACCTCTTTCTGGGGTTACCTTTACAGAAGGAGCTCAGTATATCCCCACTGCTTGTTGAAAAAACCATGGTGCCATACTACCATTTGGGTTCCATTCTCCTGACGTATTTAAAAATTAAAAAAAAAGGTTTTTCGTGTTTTGGTCGTTTTTTTTGAATTTTTATTAGATTTGCATTATACTCCTATATTTTAGATTAATATTTTGTCTCGACAAGAAAAGTCTAAGAGTAAAAACTGGTGACTTAAAAGAAAAAAAGTTCATTAAAGACGGAAAAAATAACAAATGGTGGTCTTTTTTTTTTGTCTAAAGTTCCTTCTGCTATGATTTTTTTTTAGTTTCAATTCACATTTTTATATTTTTTGATTTCTCTTGTCATACGAATGATTAATCTCAAAAATTATGACAAAAAACTAAACAAATAATGACAAAAATTTTAAAAATACCAGAAAGAAAAGTCATTAAGATTTGTTTAGACAAAAAAGTCAAGAGAATGAATAGTATACACTTGCCAATGTACACTACTTTTGGGGGATTCATTCAGAAGGCCAAACTAACAATCAGAACTGTTTGATTTGCTTAAAATATTATTTTATGAACCCTTGTAACAATATGGTAACTTATTTACACATTGATAAAGGTTCGATTAATTTACGCAATTAGAGCATCTCTAAGCTTTATTCATATTTTTAGTCCAATTTGAATTAAAGTTTTATTTGATATGAAACACACTATTGAGGAGGTGTTCCGTTAAGAGTGTTCTTAAAATAATTTATTTTTTCACAATTTTTTATGTAATGTGTAAGAGAATAGCATGCTTTACCTTTTTTTAAAAACTGATTTTTGTTAGTGAAACACCGCTGAATGAGTAAACCCAAATCTAAACACCAGTTAGAATAACGCTCAATTTAGCATATGTTTGACTAAAGAGTGGAGTATATTTTTAGAAGGTTTTATTTAAATTTGGAGTTTTGACTTCAAAGATGTTAGATACACAATAAAAATGTACAACAAAATAGATAACATACTCACATAGGGTGTGAGCTTCACATACAATTGAGTGTGAAGTGTTTGCGGAGCTTACACCATATGTGAATGTGTTGTCCACTTTATTGTATATTTTTATTATGTATGTAACATTGCTCTTTTAATTTTTGAGTATGAAAAATAAAAAGATAAGGAAATTGCTCTTAGACCGGATCTTTGGAGTTTGCTGCCCCATTTTTCTTTTGCTGCTTTTAGAGGAAAGTATTTGGGTCCCACACATTGTGTATAAAATGGGTTTGCATCATTGCTTAGCTCATCTTCCATCATTCAATTTTCGGCCCTGTTTGTTAGGGAGGATTTGAGGAAAAAAATTTGGGTGCTTGTAGCGTATATACACGTGGTGTTCGGCATCACATGCGAGTCGTCTATTCACGTTTTAGACGGTTCAGATCTGCAGTGGCATTTTTATAAATTTTGGGACCAACTTTATTCTTACAGATCTAAGCCGTCCAAAACGTGAATGGACGGCTCGGATGTGGTGCCGGACACCACGTGTATATACCCTACAAGCACCCAAAATTTTCTCGGATTTGAGGGATGGGATATAAGAGGTTTGGAGATGAGACCCATTTTCCATTGTTTGTTGTTGCTAAATGGGGTGGAATTTCATATCCCCACCAATTTTTATCCCGTGCGGCAGTGGGGGATAAAATCCCGGGGGGGATTTGGATGGGATTTGGTTGTTCAAAGGCTAAAACAACAACAAAAAAAAAAAAGTTTATATCCCACCCATATCCCGTTGAACACAAACACCGGATATTGATTTCCTTCATCCATTGATATCCTGAGCAATATCCCAAGGATTTCATATCTCACCCATATCTCAAAGGATTTTAAATCTCATTCATTTATCTCCGATCAAACAAATGAGACAGCTCATCTCCATATGCTATATATATTTTATTCATTCTTCAATGGAATTTTATTTTTAATTTTTTAGTTTGTCATATTTGATGGAATAGCAAAATCTAAGTGAGCAAGTTACACTTGGTTCTAGTTTAAACCTCGAATGCTTGTCGGTAACTAATCACATTAATTGATCTCTGTCTCACATATTCTTGTTTCCTAATTCAACGATAGTTGTAACGGCTCAGATCGTAATCTTGAATCTAAGAATATCTTGTGGAGAGAGGAGCTAGTCCCAAACCCTCAAGTATGAGTTTAGAAGAGGGTATAATTGGAAAACTGGTTGGCGTTTCCGGAACATCATCCCAAGTCGCATAATTTGTTGGTCAAGTGAAGAACTTGTGAAGGAAGGGATTATTCACTCCCTTGATGTCGTTATGTTGTGTCGCAGACGCCTAGTTTTCCAAAATAATTTAGCAATCGAGTTGTAGCAAATGAGTTTACCAAGTACTAAAATTATGATATTTCAAATCAAAAAATAAAGTGGTTTCGTGTATCATTTTTCGATTTTTTTCACACCAAATTAAAGTACTCCTTGTGAACTTTAATTAGGTGTGAAATTTTTTAAAAATAATACACAGAAATACTTAATTTTTTAAATTTGAAATACCATGATTTTAGCACCTGGTGAACTCATTTGCTAAAATCAACATAATTTTAGCAACTGGGTTGCTAAATTCTTTTGAAAAACTAGGTATCTAAGCTTTGTTTTCCATTCGCTAAAATGAGAATCCCATAAAATCAAATATGTTGTCCCATTTCCATTTAAATTTATTTTAGCAAATGTTTTTTTTATTTGATAAAATTAACCCACTTAATTTAATTTTATGTTGAGCCTATAAACTTTTCTTGGGCAGTGAATAACTTGTAACGAAGTCGTTTACGTATCGTGGGGAAGGGGTTGTCTAGCGTGTCGTGGGCGTGGGGGAGGTGGGGAAATAAAGTGGGAGTGCAATTCTTTACCGCTGTCTTTCAGGTTGCTTGTACAGAAAATTGTTTGTGCTATAGCTGAGTGGAATCGAGTTGAGTTTTGTTGCGTTCAAAATTATTTATTAAAAACTTGTCAAGCTCGAGCTTAATAAAATTTAAATTTGACCTCGTCTTCAAGTCCCGACAAGGCATCAAGAAATATACTTCATACGTTCCTATTTGTTTGTCATTTACAAAAAGTCGTGTCACTTTTCAAATGAAAAAATTAAGTGTTTTTATGTATCATTTTTCAAATTTTTTTACACCAAATTAAAGTACTTATCGTGTACTTTAAGTCGGTGCAAAATTTTTTTAAAAATGATATACGGAAGTACTTAATTTTTTGATTTGTAAAAAGATAAGAAAGAGAGTGTGGGATAAACAAATAGGAACGAGAAGTAAAAAATAAAGTGCTTCTAGGCCATGACACCAGCACTCATTTCTACAAGCCAAGTTTGGGTAAAGCCAGTCTGGCTTATTTTCCGTTTTTACTAACAATAATTCACACGTAGATAAATCACTTTTCCAATAAGTGTTGCTTTAGCTAACTAAATAAACCATTTTTCTTTTTCTTTTTTTTTCTGGATGAAGAGATAGAAAATCCACTAAATCAGAACCACCAAAGTACAAATACAGATCAAACCAAAACAACCAAAAATCTACCAGAAAAAAACTAAAACTTACCAAACAACAAAATGAAAAAATAAAACCACCAGTGCCATTGCCACCACTATCACATCGCTGCCGCCACTTGTCATTGGTGTCAGAGGCCCAGATCAACCTCTCCTAGGTCCAAAAATTAAGATCTCTGGCGTCCACATTGGAATGGGAGCAAATCCGACCATGCATGAAGAGTTCCCAACAAATTCATGAGGGAAAGAAGTAAAGGAGAGGAAATGAGAGGGGAGGAAGGGTTAGGAGAAGGTGGAAGGGGGTGGTGGGGGAGGGGCGTGCGGCAAAGGGAAGGGAGTTTCTCTTGCCTAGACGCTCTCTCTCCCTCTCCATAACTTTGCTCGGCCTCTTTCATTTTTTATGTTTATTCCGTCCAATCAAACACAGTAGATCAAATTGTGTGCATTGCACATAGATGATCATCATTAATTCCAAGGATACTTATGTAGATTTTATCTCTCATTGATCGTCTGAGCCATCAAAGTTTGGTTAATAAAATCTACAACCTACTCTATATATTGCTAGTTGATTTTAGAATAATGATAGTATATGAAACTTTCTTACATTAACCAACCACAACCCCATTTCACATGAAATTTGGGGCTCAAAGCGTGGGAATTAAGTGTGGGCAGACCCCATATGAAGTGGGGTTGTGGTTAACAAGACAAAAGCTAATGTCATACAAACATTTTTGTTGATTTTAAGTTGAATACTTTAACACAATAGGAGTAGACCAATGGTGCATAGACTGGCTTGTGGAGCTCTCTTCGGGCTCTGCTCAAGTCATATCCGAACAGTCCAATGATTGTAAAATAGTTTTCCGATTTGCGTTTCAAAAAATCACGTTCATCGAACAAAAATGATTGTGACACAACCCTTCAACCACAACCAACCACAAACCCTCTCACATGTGATGGGACCCACCAGTGGGCCCCACCCGGGTGGGTCCCATCACATGTGAGAGTTTTTGTAACAATTGGTTAAAGGGAAACAGATGTATTATGTTGTTCATCGAATACCAACTACTTGGTTTGGCAAAAAAGCGCAGAACTGTTTTTTTGGTTTTTTCGTTTTGTCTTTATTTATTTTTTTTTTTGCATATGTTTGTTTTGCATCAAGTTTTTGTGGTTTATGAATTCGTCTCGACGAGACGAATCCAAAAAATATAAAATTATGATCAAAACATATTTTTTTAATAAACCCAAAATTAAAACACTATATTGTTTTATTTGGGGTTTTATTACAAAAAAATTAGTTTTAACCATAATTTTATAATTTTGTAATTCGTCTCATCGAGATAAATTGATAAACCATGAAAACTTAATGCAAAACAAATAAAATTTTGAATAAAGACAAAACTAAAAAACCAATTCTACGTTTTTTTGCCAAAGTATTTGATTTCTGAATTTACCAATATTGAATGGTAGATCAAATACTTATATGTATTCCACCAACGTGATTGTGTTTGTAGAACCTATTAAAAAGTTATTTCAAAATTAGGTAACAAATTGGAGTGTATTTGTTTAAAAGATTTGGTGATTGATCAAGGGATCGATTTTCCGTGACGGAAAGATTTTTGATTATTTCGATACTTTTAAACATTGTTTTGGGGTTGAAGCCATCCGATGTGTTCAAAAGGTGTTTTCGAGGTCCCAAAGAAATCTTTCAAAAATACGGGAAGGGCTTGATCCAGTAGTTTTTCATAAAAAGCGTAAATATAAAGTTTTTTGCAGAAAACCTTTGGATCAGCCCTTCCCATTTTTTTTTGAAGATTTTCATGGCGCCTCTTGAAAACACCTTTCAACACATGGGTTCGGAATAAATCAAAAATATCGAAAAACATGTAGTCCGGATGGGGAATTTAACTAGAACACTACTCTTTGTTTAGGCCTCAAAGTGTGTCCCACAAACCGACTTGTCCACCTTTGTCAGTACCCATTGTCAAACTCGATAACGAGCTGAACGAGGGTTATTTCAAGAGTGAAAATGTTACACACACAACCATTTAAATACAACACGAGCACAACGTCCCACGTGGCAAACCACGAGCACTCTGGTCGGGGCCCACCAGCTTCACCAGGGGAGGGGGCAATCCCAGTTTAATTTCTCTCTCCTCTCACATATGGGGACTTTCTCAAGAACCATAAAGAAGATTATAACTTGGTTTGGGTGAATTGAGAAAATTAATTTTTTGGTTTTTTTAGTTTTGTTCTTATTGAAAAAAAAATTGCATTTGTTAGTTTTCGGTCAATTTTTTAAAATTATTTTTCGTCTTTATTCACAAAATTTTAAGTTTGACTAATAATTTTATACATTTTAGATTCCTCTCATAAAGACAAACTAAGAAACCACAAAAAATCGACCGAAAACCAACAAATGCAAAAAAAATTGAATAAAGACAAAACCAAAAAACTAGTTTTTTGAATTCACCCAAACCAACCCTTTGTTTTTTTGGTTTTCTCGTTTCGTCTTTATTCAATTTTTTTTTTACATTTGTTAGTTTCGCGTTAAGATTTTGTGGTTTCTGAACTTCTCTTGGCGAGACGAGTCTAACAATCATAAAATTATGGACAAAACTCAATTTTTTTCATAAAGCCCAAATACTTGAATTATTAGCCGATAATCCAGGTAATTCGACTTTATTCAAAAAAAATATTTGGTTTGATCGTAAATTTATACTTATTAGATTCGTATCGCCGAAAGAAATCCAGAAACTACAAAATATTAACGCGAAACTAACAAATATAAAATATAAAAAAACACGAAACGAAAAAACTGTGATCCTTTTTTTTTTTGGCCAAAGGACCCCTTACTTGAGAGAAACAGAAAAACAAGCCCCGCTCGCTCGACTCCCCGCCGTCCATTCAGGAGTATCATTGTTTTTGCCTTTTTGATGCCCACTACTACCTCTCTCTATAAATCTGCGTGCTGCCCGAGAAGATATCGATCTTACAGCTTTACACCACGTACCCCCTTCCCCCAAGGTACATGCATCTTTCCAAAAAGGCAAAATAAAAAATGCAAAATGATATAAGTACACCAATTGTGTACCTCAAATATACACTATCCTAAAGTGGTAAATAAGGAGATGCTCAATATGGGGCTCACCCGAAAAATAGGTCCCTTCTCATTTGTCACATCAGGATAGTGTATTCGGAGTTCACAATTGGTGTACCCATAACATTGTCGAAAAAAATTGTTAAACTAGGGTGGACTAGGGTCTCTTTTGGTTAAATTCAAAAAATTGATTTTTTTCATTTTGTTTTTACTAAAAAAAATTGTATTTGTTAGTTCTCAGTAGAATCTTTGTAGTTTCTTGGCTTGTCTCGACGAGAGAAATCTAAAAAATATAAAATTATTAGTCAAACTTAAAGTTTTGTGAATAAATACAAAAAATGAAAGCAAACAACCGGTTTTTTTGGATTATTTTTTTGTTTTTATTCAAAAAACTTTAGTTTGGGCCAAGATTTTGTGGTTAAGAAAACCTAGTTTTTTGGGTTTTTTTTTGTTTTGTCCTTATTCTTTCTTTTTTTTTTTGCATTTGTTATTTTTGCGTCAATATTTTGTGATTTTTTGATTTATCCCGTTGAGATGAATCCGAAAAGTGTAAAATATGATAAAAATTAACAATTTTTTGAATAAAGCAAAAAATAAACCAAAATAAACTAGTTTTTTTTAATTTTTCGTTTTTATTCACAAAACTTTAATTTTGGCTAACAATTTTATACTTTTTAGATTCCTCTCGTCGAGACTAGTTAAGAAATCACAAAAAATCGATCGAAAACTAACAAATGCAAAAAAATAATTGAATAAGGATAAAATGGGGAGAAAAAAACCAAAAAACAAGTTTTTTCAATTTAGCCATATAGGGGTGCATGGCCGCCGGTTTTCTACTTTTTTCATTCTCTTTTTTTTTAATAATATAGATTATTGCACTAACAAAATTGCCTAAACTTTCACTCGAGTTTTGGTTCATTTAGAGGTGTAAATCCCAATGCTGGCCCTTCACCCGAAGATATAACAAGACTGGCCCAATAAGGAACCTCCATTTTTTGAAGGCCCAATAAGGAATTTAGGGCTGCTGGATCAGCCCTTCTAGAAAATTTCCAACAAGGAACCCCAAAACACTTCGTGAGCTTTCGCGTTGTCCAGGTTATCAATAGGCCCAGCTCAATAAAGTTTTATAAATTAAAATTTCATTAAACGACGACTTATTTATTGGTGTTAGAATTTGTGACTCATATGAAGAGATAGAAGTTCTAGGGAAGGCTAGATGCCAAGCGGAATGACGCATTTGGCACATGTATTTTTAGGGTTGGGAATAGAGTAGGCGTATAAATACTTTCTATTGTAAACCTTGAATGATTTGATCAATAACAAAGAACTCGATCTTGCTCTTGTGGAGGTATCTAGTTTTGGAAAACTCATGTAAATTCTCTGTGTGAATTTCTTTACTGTTTCGTATTCCTATATTGTGTGTAGTGTTTACGCTTACAATTGGGTGTTTGTCCCTTGTGGCCACATGGCTGTAAAACTTGGAATGGCAGGGTGAAGCTCTTGGACAAAATCTATTTGGTGATTCTTCATCACAAGGCCTTGTTCTCCTACCGATAAATCAAGATTTCATAAAAATCAACATTTGATTTTGTCGCTTGGGAAATGGGTAGGAGAACAAGATCTAAAACGAAAATTTAGATCAATAAAATTGATACTCCTAACACTTTGTATGACCACAATTGAATAAAAAAAACTTCTAACGATGTTGTGGGAGCAAGGGGCAGGCAGAGGGATGCATGCAGGGGTTTCGTCACTGCACAACTCGCCATTAACACATTATTAGTACTTTATTTATTTATTTTCTTTTTGTAAAAATTGTGTCGCCTCAAAATTGTTTTATTTTTAGTATATGAGGATGATATTTTGTTGTTAACTATGAATATATATGATCCGGTGTTCTCGTATTATGAAACTTATGTCCGCCACGGTGATGGTGTGAGTTGATAAAAAGGGTATTTGAGAGCCTCTCTTTCTTTGCATTTTTCAATTTGAAAGGTACGTGCATAATGGGTCTGGGATTGGTGTTGTGAACTGTGCAGCCTTTATGGGGCCCACCCCAATCCCTGTTATTTGATATGAATCATTAATTTATTCAGCTCATAGAGTGGATAGTCCATGTAAAAATTCAGGTAAAAATTCAAGTTGATTAGACACCAATAACTGTTTGATCAGTGACTATATAGCTTACAGTTTTGTAGGAAAACGTTACCTACAACAGTTTCTTTTAGTGTTTCATTTCTGCGAAACTTCAATTTGAAAAAATGGGTACCGGTGTCTGATCAACTTGAATATTTACATAGAGGCGAGACGGACAAAATGAATACGTAATTCAGATCAAACAACGGGATCCGAAGTGAACCCTAGAGTGTCTTCACTGCACGCTAGACCCGTGTATAACGAATTATATATGTAGGTCTTTACATTAACTAAAATGAAAAATAAAAAGTACTATGATAAGTTACATAGCTTAGACCATCCTTATGTGGCTCTCTATGAGCCAAACCCCCAAAATAAGGCCAAAATCAAGCTCACCAAATGGTTGATTAAATTTGTTAAGCTTCTAACTTTATTACAGTACCACACCAAATTTGGTGCATCACTGTTCACTCACCAGGGCATTATTCACACACTTTTCATGTACTATTCACACACTGTTCATTTTTAAAAAATTACTTTTGGGGAGTAGGAGTAGAAATAAAGAATAGTTTAATATAATAAATTTAGAGTAAAGAGTCTGATTTTGTGAGTTTTTTTGAAAAATAACTTGCTAATTTATAAAAAGTATTTTTGAGGTTAAATTTGGTGTTTTTTTTTTTTAGTCGTTTGATAAGGATGCTCTTATCTCGTCCTACTTTTGTCTTGGGATGAGAGAGCCAAACAAGCAAAATGAATCGGTACCCCATACACCCTGAAGAAATCATTTCATGCGTAAGATAGTACGATATTGAATTTAGTAAATTTTGAAAAGGAGGTTTTCCAAGTAATGGAATTAATGATCTTTATGCACTAATCTTTTTGTAGGGCTATCTCGAATCCCAGTAAGAAGATCCCAAATTTTATTTTTTATTTTTAGAATTCATGGGGTGAATCACTCGGTTTTACCATACGAATTATGAAAAAGCGTTTACTAATATTCAAATTGAGTTGTTTTTTCACACGAACTCGTGTAATATATTTATAAAAACATGAACTGTTCAAATCATATTAGCGGGGAATAGGTAGAACCCATTAGAAGATATTTGAATGATTTGCGATCCTCTGTGTAAACGATCTCTATCAAACCAAACCAAGCCTTTATGTCCCAATCAATTGGGGTCGGCTACATGAATCTTTTTTCTCCATTGAGCTCTGTCAAATGCTACTTCATCGCTTAAACACAATATACTTAGATCTTTGCGTACTACCACATCTAAAGTCAATTTGGGTCTTCCCCTCCCTTGTGCGTTTCTACCCAAAACTATCATATCTACTCTCTTAACTACTGCATCCGCTGGCCTACGATAGACATACCGAAACCACCTTAACCTATTTTCTCTACCAAAAAATTAAATTTGTTTGGTTAGTAGTTTTGAAATAAATTTTAGAGATAATAGTTTTGTATAGGGTTGCATAATTTTTTGTCTTTAGTCAAATTTTTGTAACATTTTAGAATAATAAACATTTTCATTTTTTTAATGAAGGTACGCAATATAACACATATGATGAAAAAATTAAAAAAAAAAATTAGAGAGAAATTCTATAAATAAATAAATTTTTTAAAAAAAACCTAACAATGACCATTTTTCTAGGGTCTTGTTAAAATACATGCATTCCAGTGCACTTTTTACATTTTCAATATATTTACACTTATTTTCAAACAATTTCACACATTTTAAAACATTTTTAGGGGGATGTTCCGCTAAGGGTGTTTTTAAAATAAACTGACTTTTCACGACTTTTTATGTGATGTATTTTAAGATTATCATGTCTTGATTTTTTAAGTAAATTGGTTTTTAACTTTTCATTTTTTACTTTTTGAATTATAGTTAGAATGTGTTTTGAATTTGAAAGAGGTGTTTGAGAGAAATAAGCATAATGCATTTTGCAACAAGAGTTGTGTTTGAGAGATATGTGTAGAAAATATTTTGGAGGTCTTTTTGTTAATCAAAATTTGAAAAAGCGAAAAAATTAAAAATCAAAAACTCCTCCCAACCTTGTTTTAAGGTTTAACTTCTCTTTTTTCATGAAACTTTTAAAAATGAGTTTTGGGAGAATTAATTCGAGTTGTTATCCTTCAAACACTCATATTAGTATTGCAGGATGACTTTTGATGAATAGAGTTTCCTGAGCTTGTCACGTGTCCCCCAATTCTTTGTACTTTTTACGCAGTTAGCAAAATCTTAAATGGTTATTGATAATCATAGGTCATTTCTACAATCCAAAAAAAGAAAGTAAAGTAATGATCAATTCCGGAGTTAAAGGAAAGCAATGAAAGGAAAGTACTCCCTCTGTCCCAATTTATTGTGCCTATTTCCTTTTTTGGACGTCTCAAAAAACCGTCTATATCTTTCAATCTATAATGTTTTTTATAGTCAATATGGATTTTATTTGATAGATGTCAATTAATTTTTTAAAACAAAGATTTTGAAATCGTAAAAAATATTATAAATTATGAAATATAGACAATTTTTTGAGAAGTTTCAAAAAGGAAACAGGCGCAACAAATTGGGATGGAGGGAGTAATAATTGAGGAGACTTTCGGAGTTAAAGGAATGATCAATTCCAATAGACTTTCGGAATTTAATTCTTTCCGGAGTTAAAGGAAAGTAAGAATTCAATTTCAATAAAAGAAAGTAATGATCAATTCCAATAAAGTAATTTTAATTTGTGCAAACCGCCTAATTGAGGAGACTTTTGGAACAGAAAAATATATATATACCAAGATTAAAGGGGTGTTCCACTAACTTGGTTTTTTTGGTTTTTTGGTTTTTTTGAATGTTTGAGTTTTTCAAAAAACCTAACTTGTTCCACTAACTACTTTTTAGTTTTTAGTTTTGCAAAAAAAAAAACTAACTTGTTCCACTAACTTGTTTCATTAAACCAATTTTTTGTATGTTTAGTTTTGCAAAAAAAACTAACTTGTTCCACTAACTAGTTTTTTTTTTTTTGTCCTTTTTGGTTTTTAGTTTTGCGAAAAAACTAAGTGGTTTTTTCTTAGTAGAATGAGATAGTTTTTGAGTTAAAACAAAACTGTATTTCTTTTTAGCGGAACGGGGCCTAAGAAAAGGAAACACCCTAATCAAAAGCCAATTATAAGCATAATTACAAAAGATATATATATATATATATATATATATATATATATATATATATATATATATATATATATATATATATATACCAAGATTATAATCCCCCCCCCCCCATTTTAGCTCGATAATCGCGAAACATTTCAAACATTACTTTATTTAGTCATGAATAAATAACCGAAACATTATTGGTAAGGATCACATTCTTGGTAAGGAGATCATTACTTAGTCAAACATAACGAAAACAGTTTAAACATTCAAAATCACATTCTTGGTAAGGATCACATTCTTAAACTTATGGTAAGGATATTTCATCCGTCCAGAATCACATTCTTTTCCTGTTTTATGGTATTTATTTTTGGTATTCTTTTACTTTTTGTCACTGGCATGTGCAACCGCCTAATCTAAATTTATTGTCCATCGGTTTGATATTTTTTCTTCCCTTTTGAGTAATGATTTGGAATAAGTTGATTTTTATAATTACATGTTTAAAAATTAGAGAAGAGTGATAGCCAATCATTTGGGCAGAGACCATATCCAGGGGAAGATCAGAGATAATACGGGTAGCATCTTTGATTCTTAATCCATTCTTTTCCTCCTACACCAACAACTCCTTTCACTCATCTCCCATAGCACCATGATCCCATGAAACTAATATATAGAGATGAAACAATGTCTTTGGCCTTTTCCTTTTAAATTTTGTTTGTTTTTTATTCTCTCCACAGTATTATTTAAATGTTTATGCATCTCATGGGCAATTGAGACTCAGCCACTCAGGTAACCTCGATTCATAAATGATTAATTATGGTTTCATTATTTGAAACTTCAATTTAGGTTTTAAAAGCTCCATTGTTCTTCTTTCAACAGCAAAATACTTTATTTTCTATTTTTTAGTAGGTTATTTTTTTAAAATAGATCTCAGGCTATGGAGGTAATGATTAAAATTTAAAATGGAGCTAACGGGTTTGCCTTTCTTTTGGTGGATATTTTGCAAAATGATGGGTAAGTACTTTACATCATAAAAAAATAAAAACAGGACACATGTATATTAGTTTACACTTGCATAGTTTAGTTAGAGTAAGAATATGTTTTATTGAGTTTTTTTAATGAAATTTTGCTTCATTGATTTGGGTGGCAAGCAGAAGAGATAGTACGGTGGTGAAGCCAACTCACCCCAATAATACTTTTTTTATCATTAAATTTTTATCGCAAAATTATATACATATATTTTGACTCATCTAACTTTTCATTTTAAAAAAAGGAAATGTACTTCATATACAATTTTTATGTTGCATGTATCGGTTGATCCAAAATTTAACGCAATTGAGTGAGATTTTTGTCAATTATATCCATCATAAAAAAAAAAATTATGGCCACATTTTTTTTCCTGGGTGTTGGCAATTATTTTTTTAAAAGTCGCATATCTGGATTTGTCAATTATATCTATCATAAAAACAATTATGGCACATTTTTTTTGGGTGTTGGCAATTAGTTTTTTTTAAAAGTTTCATATATAAATTATGATTTTTAGCTAATTAAATTAGGAAAATAATTTTCACACCCCCTTTTTTACATTTTACAAGCCACACTCCCTTTTTGTCTTTACCTTATGTGAATTTAGAATATTGTCCTTTTGCAATACACCTTTTTCATACATTCAAGGGCACTGTTTTAAACTCAAGAAGATAAAGACAAAAAATTAAAGGGAGTGAAAATTGTAAAATGGGAGGTGTGAAAATCATTTCCCTTAAATCACAATAAGGAATTAGAGTCAATAGGAGTATATAGGAAATAAAAAATGTTATACTCTTTTAATTTAATTGATCCAGTAATTCCACACAATTTGAAATTGAAAATACAATTTTTTAGCTAATTAAAAAAACATGTCTTTTTATTTCGTGTCTCCGTGCATAGCACGGGTTCATGCTAGTACAATTGTATACAACGTCGTATTTGAAGTTTTTAATCATCCGCGCAGGTTATCCGATGATTAAGGCCTATGATTATATGCAAAAAAACTCAATGCCATATTTGGGGAATTTTGGTGGAAAATGGGGGATAGAAAACCAATTCATTGGCTCTCGTGGCATAAAATCTCCGCTTACAAGAGTGATGGTGGCCTTGGAATCAAAGATATAAGTCTCCTCAAGCAAGCTCTTTCGGCTAATCAAAGCTGTTGACTTCTTACCAATCCGAATCTGCTCACATCTAGAATTCTCCTTCCTAAATACTGTTCTAAAGTGGATTTCCTTAAGGTTAGACCTTCTTCCAATAGTTCCTGGGCATGGAAAAGTATTCTTTGTGGTAGGGACCTGATTGTTGAGTATGTCTCTTGGCGTGTTAGAAATGGTGAAACCATCAGCCTTTTTCATGATAAGTGGATCCCCAAGCAGGAAAAGCCGCTTTGCCATTTTTATTCTGTTTGTTGGCTCTGACTCTATAAAAGTTTCCTCGCTCCTTTTGCACTATAAAAGTTTCCTCACTCCTTTTGCACACTCCCCCGGGACTGATTTGGAGCGAGGGTTTGATTCAAGACACATTTCTTCCTTTTCTTATCCCAAAGATTTTGGGAATCAACCTCCCCTCCTATAACAATCTTGATGAGATTATTTGGCCTTATACTTGTTTTGGTAAGTATCATACAAAATCTGATTATATATCCCTCTATGAAAAGCATCGCTGGGATGCAGTCTCAACTTCTTGGACTTATAAGGGGCACAATGTCTGGACTCTAATTTGGTCCCTGGACCTCCCGGAACGCATTAAATTTTTCATGTGGAAATGCTTGAGTGATATTTTACCTGTTCGCAGTGGCTTTGCTTCACGCATGCCCACTATCTCCCCCTTTTGCCCACTCTGCCAATCAGAGATGGAGATAACTAATCACCTCTTTTGCCACTGCCAAATCATTACTAGTGTTTGGGATGCTAATGATTTTATGCACTCTAGCCTGGGGACCTCGACTGATGGCTTTTTCAAAGAATGGTTGATGAACTGGATTACTCGGCTATATCTTGACAAACAAAAGTTTTTTCTTTTCATAGCTATTATTTGGTCTATCTGGAAGCAACGGAATGATCTAGTCCTCTCAAACAATCCTTTCAATAGTACTTCAGTCTTGGCAAAGGCAAAAGGCAACGCCTTTGTGGTTCAAAAAGCGGTCGAGTGGCACAAGCGGCATATCAAAGATCCACCTGTGTCAGATAATTCTCCCTCCATATTCCCCAAGCACTTCTCATCACCGTTGTCTTCGCAAAGGGTTTGTGATATTCACACTGATGGAGCCTAGAAAGAGAATACTCCATGGTCCGGCTTGGACTTCACAATCTCTTCTCCTGACGATCACCTAATCGCTCAAATTGCCTTGTCTGTATACTCCAACAGTCCTATCCAAACAAAACTTTGAACAATTTATGAACCTATCAAATGGTCTTTAATGAATAATTATGACGTCGTCCATCTTTATACTGATTGTTTTAATGTTGTGATGCAGTTGGGAGGAAGGATTGATGCCTCACCTTGATGATGCCTTTTTGATGCGCAACCTACGTATAGTGGTAGCCAAGCTCAATTTTTGCAAAATCTCTAAGGTTGCATGTTCTAAAGTTGTGAGGGCGCATGCCCTAGCCAAAAGTGCTCTCTCTTCCTTTATGCATCATCCAGATAGAGGGGATGGAAGGCTGTTTGCTATAGGAATAGGCTAATGTTTTTGTTTAATGCTGTAGTTGCTGCCTCTATGTTTTTGTTGTTAGTGGTTTTACAATCTCTATGTTTCGTTTTGTACCCCCTGTAAATTGCTATAAAAAAATTTTAAAAAAGGCCTGTGATTATCTACGGCAGTTCCTACGCATTTTGCCAGGGAAAAATCATGAAAACCCCATCAGCCTAGACAAATTAACAATTCAACACTCGCTCCTCCGATTTGAACCAAATCCCCAAGATGTTTCTTTCAAACCTACTTGAATATTGTAGGTTCTTCAGCTACAACAATTGTTCTATCCTTTCTTAACTCAGGTTAGGCAACTATGGATACCTAGCCCTTATTGAAAATTCCATCCCCTAGTGGTTTTTAGGCCTATTGGACTCTGCAATGTCATCTACAAGATTATCTCGAAAACCTTGGCTACTAGGATTAAGCATATCTTGCCATCTTATATATCCTATTCCCGAAATGCCTTTGTCCTTGGCCATTTGATCTCAGATAGCTCGTTGGAATTTTCACATTTCATCTCTCACCATATAATACATGTAGGCAAGTATCTGTCCACCCTTAAATTAGACATGAGCAAAGTTTTTGACAACTCTTAGAAAGATGGGGTTTCCTTTTGAAAAAAATAAAATAAAATTCTCTCAAACGTTTTACACCTGAAAGGAAGCCCATGTGGATATATAGGAACCGAATGTGGGTTTTTTTCCCCAGCCCCGTTATGGGAAACATATGTAACCTATTCGCGGGCTTTGCTTATTCTCGACATGTTTCCAAAAGTTCTTCTGATGGCAGTTCTACGGCCCAGCATGAAAGCCCACATTGGTGGACAATATGACGTGCTTGAGCCCAACATGGAGACTCTTTTTATTTCTTTGGATTTTTTTATCTCAAGATCTAAAAAAAAAGACATTTAATTACCATTAAGGTAAGTTATTTTTTTAATCGATTCACGTAATATGTGCCCATTAAAAGGTTAGGACTAATAAAATAAGTCTATCCATCTACGCCGCTTTAATGTACCGATTTTCCTGCCAATTTTATCTTTCTTGTTAAATTGACAAATTTATCCTCCATGTTTTAAGTTTATCTTCTGAGAATGCCACGAACTATTTTGGATTTTTCTTGTCCTCGACAGTTAGTCTTTCTCCCTCTCCTGAGAATGCCACGAAATATAAAAATAAAATGGTTCCCATTTGACCGAATTACCCTTTTTGCCATAATTCATTCATTGAATCGCGACTTTAAAATCTTTAAACATTGTGCGGCTGTTGATATTATGGGGATGGTCTTGTCCGCAAGTCATTATTTGAAGCTCAGTGCACTACGTGCCGGTATTTTTTCCTATATTTTTCAAATTCATAATTTTTATTTAACTTTTTGTTAAACTTTTTGGAATTTATCAGTCATTTTGAATAGAGGAATAAAAAATATATAAAATTGAGGAATGGATTTGAAAAAACAAAAAACATCTAGGATGACACTAAAGAATTATGATTTTTTTTTCATGAATAAAGATAAAAAAAATTCTAAAAAAAGTGTGACTTTTTTGTCTTTGTTGCAACAAAAAATAGTTTTTGTCATAATTATATACTTTTGGACCCACATTGGGATCTGACACAATTTTTTTTTTCCAATAATTTTAAATAATTTTCTAAGTGGCTTCGTAAAATTAACTAAATCGAATATCTTAGCTTGATCTAATCTTTCAATTTTTGGATTCAACATTTAAGTCCTGAATACTGAATCAAGAATTGGAATGTTGGATCAACTTTGAATTTTTAAAATAATGTGTTTCGGCGTAAAAAATTACTTGGTTTTTTTTTGTCGTTATTTTTTTTTCTTTTAGCATTTGTTAGTTTTTCATTTACTTTTTGTGTATTATTCGTTCATGTTGACGAGAATAATCAAAAAAATAAAAATATATATGACCCAGATTAAAAAAAATCGAATAAAGACAAAAAAAAAGTCAAGAAGACAAAATTGTCTGGTGACGTTACCGGTTTTATGTAAATCTGGTACATACCGATCGGTATGGTACGAGATTCACAACCTTGACAGTGTTGCACCAAAGTTGTTCAGCTATTATAGCAAAGTTGGGAAATCTGCAAATTTGTAAGGCATTTGGTGAGGCTAATTTTGAGAGGTTTTTTTTAGGAGTTTACTCTCTAATTTAAAGTGGGTGAACTAACAAAAAATATTTTTTTTCAAAAACTAAGACAGGTTATCATCTCATAATACATTACATAAAAAACTGTAAAAAGTCAATTGATTACTCCCTCCGTCTGGATTTGTTAGTCCGTTTTGGAGATTTCAATTTTTTTTCCATTACCTTTTGAGTTTGTTAATTTCCTATTTTAACCTCAATCCCTCTATTTAATACCCCTTCCTTTCTAATTTGATAATTCAGTACGAAACTAAGTGCAATTTCCAAACTAAAAAATAATATAGTTACAATTTGTTTTAATCAATATGAATCTTGTTTGATAAATCTTGTAACGGCCTGGATTTTTAGCCCTATTTTTTTATTTTATGAAATAGTCTTATTAATAAATTTTTTGTAATGGTTAAATTTATTTTTGTGATTTACTGGTCCTAATCTAGACTAGAAGATCCTAATCCCATTACACTATCCGATTACTCTAACCAAAAATCCTAAACTATATTTTGTCCCAACTAAATATCACCTCACCCATCTAATACATCATTTCCCTCATGTCGATGTGTGCTTGGACTCGGGGGAGGTGATGTGCACAGTCGTGCAGTGCACGGTGCTACGCACCCCTCGACCGTTGGATCAAGTTTTGGATGGCGTGGATGCATTCGGTAATTTTTCATTTATTTATTTATTTTACCGATAAAAAATCAAAACACATCCGAACTGTCCAAAACTCGATCTAACGGCCAAGGGGAGCACAACACCTCCCCCGCTTCTTGTGTGCTTAGCCATAAATGTCTATCACTTTTCTACAACCAATCACAACCCAACAAACAACCAAAAAACTTTCCTCTAACCATGATACATTACCCTCCTTTAATCACTTCATTAACCAAAAGTTTTTCGACCAAAACTTCATTCTCTATATCACCCTACTCCCCCATTTTCTAAAATCACATTTACATCATAAAAACTTATTTGTTTGACTCTGCACCATAGTGAGCACAGGAGGGAGAGAGATATCACCTCACCATCACCCTCCACTACTTGCCTTCTTTTCTACTCTGTATTTTATTTTTTGATCGAGAGATATGACTGGGTAGGAAAGGAAAAGAAGAAAGAAGAAGAAGTTTAGTCCGTTCAACATGACCGAGGCCCATCCAAATCACTCCGGTTTAGCTTAATCTTCGGAAGAAAGGTAGGTTACGTCCTACTGAACCCACCGGTATATAATAAAATCGACATGATTAAAATCAGCAACCTAGTTATTAAAATCGACATGATTTTAGCAAATGAGTTCACCAAATAATAAAATCATGGTATTTCAAATAAAAAAATAAAGGGGTTCTATGTATCATTTTTCAATTTTTTCGCATCGAATTAAAGTATTAAGTTGTTAAATTTTTTTGAAAAACTAAGCCTAACTTAAAAAAGGTAATTCCTTCCACAAAGATGTGTGTGCACCGATCTTGCACTGACGGTGTCGATGACGCCGTTTTGGGACCCAAACGATTGATCCGAGCCATTCATCCTTCTGAAAATCAAATTCCAAGTGGGCCAATGCAAGAATCGAGGCAATCGGACGGTTGTATGAGCTCAATCCAAAACCACTCCATTTTGTTCAAAAAACGTCCCCGACGCCGTCAATGTCATACACATCTGTGCACGTAGCAGCATTCCTTAAAAAATGGTAGCAACTAGAAAGCCAATTCCCAGGGAATACTTTACGTGGTGTGGAGGTGTACTGTAGGCTATATGTAAAACATTCAGGTTTCCCAACGAAGATGTAAAAAGACCGGGGAAGTAGTTGTAATGGACGGCGATATTTTAATCAGAAATGATACATACAAACAAACAATTTACCCACAAATGACTTAAATACACACTTGTGTGTGTATATTTGGGTACTTTGTGGGTAAATTTTGTGCGTATGCAATATTGCTCTGTTTTAATCCAGGAGGGAGTGGGGGAAACGTGGAGAGGGGCACACCTGCTGCAGCATCACCTCCACGCAAGTACTCGACACGTGTCGACCTCTCCCCGCAACCAAAGATTTAGAGTAATATTCTGCGAAGCGTCAATCGACGTTGACATCTGGACCCACACGTGTCCTTAAACACCCCCTCCCCTTCGTCTCCTTACGTAGACGCTTTCCATCTCGCCTACCCTACGGCCCTACTCCCTAATAACAGCTACGTGCTACCTTTACATTAACAGATGAGATATTCAGAGCGTCCCCGCCACGCTCCCCCCCAAATTTTACCAGCTGTGTATTCTTCCTACTCCATCCGTCATAAATTGCTTGTCCATTTTGCGAGTGTGTACGTTCTTGTTTAATTTGGTTCTTAAGAATCGGTTCTCTTAATTATTATTCTTGTTTTTAAATATTATTTTTATTTTTCTCTCTATCTCTCTCCAATTATTAATACCTATTTTTTAATTATTATCCCTATTTCTTCCTCTAATTATTACAAAAACCAAAACTCAAACCAAACACAACCTACATTTTGTAAGAAAAAAGATAACGGCTGTGTTTAGTTAGTTAGTTAGTTTAGTTTAGTTTTTATGATGTCAGCAGGTATAATGAGTGGAGAGAGATAGAATAGAAATGAGAAAAATGATGATGTCATCAAAATTGGTGTAAAATGATGATACAATTTTTTTTCTTCTTAGTGAGATATTTAAATTGGTGTAAAATTTGTTGAAAAAAATTAATGCTCGAACATATTTTTTTGTGCAAAATGCATTCTCTCTCAAAAAATATATGATTCTCTTCCATAAGATATTTTAATAATCTGATCTTAACCATAGATTCTCTTCCATAAGAAAATTACAAAAAGATCTTAACCATTGATCTTTGAAATAGAGCTAGAGTTGTATATGATTTGAATCTTATGTAAAATGTTATAGGAGTTTGACTTTACGAATGTAATTATATTTTAAACCTTAAAATGATATGTATACGAAAAGAAAACACAAAATAATAAAAATGCAAACACAATTTTACCTAGCCAACTCTTATTGCACTGATATTAAATGATATTCAGCTATGTATCGTAGACAAAAATAAAATTGTTTATCTTATTGTATCTTTTTGATCTTTTGGAATTTTTTTTCTTGGAGATAGACTTTTGAGACTTATTGAGCAAAAATTCAATTTTTTTAAAAAATATTTCAATAATCTGATCTTAACCACAGATTCTCTTCCAAAAGGAAATTAAAAAAGATCTTAACCATTGATCTTTGAAATAGAGCTAGAGCTATAAGCTTTGTGTCTTGTGAAAAATGTTATATTGACTTAGTACGAATATAACTATATTACATAATATTCAGCTACGTCTCGTATCCAAAGTTTCCCGTTGTAACAAGTTGATCAGATCATTGTTTTGCTTCTTCGTGTTTAAATTAAATGAAATTTATTTTTTATTAAGTTCAATAACTGGAAGTTAACGAGTTAAAAAATTTATCAAGACGACCTTTGAACCATAATTAAATATCAAGTCCACAAAAAATTTATTTTATCAATGGTGGGCCGATAAATATACTTATGAATATATTCTTGAAAAGTACATGGAAGTGCTTATTTATTGTGCGTGTTAAAATCTCATTTGTGTTGCCGTGTATAACTTGACATTTTCTAATATTGGATCAAATTATTCGGCTTGACTATAACACAATTCCTAACAAAACACAAGAGCTAACATTGTTAACAATCGTACATCAAAATTCTATGGAATGTGCACAATTTATTAGTAAATTTATCTACTGTTACTTCATTTTTTTTTTCATTTCAAGATTTTAATTGGTGTGTTATTCCTGTAGTAATTATTAAATCTTTAATACTATGATATTTTAATGAACAATTTTCCGTAAGTATTTAGATTTGTGTGGAAAGATTTACACAAAAATGTTTTATGAATTATATATGTATACATACATAGATATAGATCTGTCTAAGTTATCAAACCCATCCTCTTTTGTGTGGCTTCCTCTCCTCTCCCATCTCATCCTATGGCCTCCATCCACCACCTCTCCGTGAGGGGGATATTAAGGAAAATTGTCCCACATTGCCTAGGAGTGGAATGAGTGATCACTTTATATATGCTGGGACCTCTCCACTCATTGCCAATTGATTTTGAGATGGATATAATGTTTCTACATGGTATCAGAGCAGGGCCTATTCCACTCCACATTTAAAAAAAATCGCAATTTGGTTTATTTTTGTCTTTATTCACAAAACTTTAAGTTTGGCTAATAATTTTATACTTTTTAGATTCCTCTCGTCGAGACAAGCCAAGAAACCTCAAAAAATCAACCGAAAACTAACAAATGCAAAAAAAATTTGAATAAAGACAAAATCAAATAATCCAATAAATCAAAAAACCAAATTTAGCCAAACTCCCCCTTAAGTACATTCCTTCTCAAATAAAATGAATAAGTAAAAAATTATAGATTGTTTTTCTTAATGGAGAGCTCTGGATGGGAGTTTGCAGCCCATTGAGCAAATTTTGAGTTATCGAGAAAGAGCTTGTCAATGGATCAAAAAAAAAAAGAAAGAGCTTGTCACGTCGCTTTCATGGAAACAATAGGAGATACTAGTTATGTAGATATTTGTGAAAATGCATTGATATTTATAAAAAAAAATTGCATTAAACCTCTAAGTTTTTGCTATTTTGAGTACATTTTTTACTACATGGTGGATTGTGATTAGCAAAATCTTTTATTTTTACTCCTATATTTACCTTTTGTGGAAAAAAAAATATGAAGAAACGTGCAACTCAAAGCCTGTAGAGCACGTCGCATGTATGGTAGGGAGTGACACAAAAGGTGTGTATGTATCATTTTTGCTAATGAAATACGAATCCCGTATTCAACGATCTCGCCACGTGTTGCTATCCTCCTTGCCCTCGTATTCACCAAAAAAGAGGTGAAAAAAAATTGGGGTGTATAAAATAGTAATAAAAACAGGCCGCGAGAGGTCGTATCGTACCCAAAGGACCACATGCGTGTCAGAAAAACAAAATCCCGGCATCAGGACCGTGTTACTTTTTTTTTTCTTGAACGAAAAAAAACGGTGCTTTAGTGGGAGCTTCATTGCACTGTTAGACAAAGGCCCCGGGAAAACCTGTTGCCAGCCGAATTTAACCCAACCCAAAAGAAGGGACCTAGCCACCGGACACCATGGGTGTTCATCATACCCCGGGTAGAGGCCCAAGAGCCTCCTATGGGAGATAGGGGAATAAAACCACTTTGTTCTCCCTTGGGAATCAAAGCTGGGGAGGGCAGATGCCTCCACCGCTGGGCCACCATCCCGGTGGTTAGGACCATGTTACTTCGAATTCATTTTTTTCATTTCATGATTTTAATTGGTGTGTTATTCATTTTATATTCCTTCCGTTCTTATTTGTTTGTCCGCTACGAAAAATTGTATCACTTTTCAAGTAAAAAAATAATGGTTGTGTTTGGTTAGATAGTTTAGTTTAGTTTTGATGATGTCATCAGGTGTAATGAGTGGGGAGAGATAGAGAGAGAAATGAGAGAAATGATGATGTCATCAAAATTAAAACTAAAACTAAACCGGGAAACGAACAGGGCCAATGTATTTTCGTTTATCATTTTTTTTTTTAAAAATGTGTACTTTAATTCGGTGCAAAAAAAAAAAATTTAAATGATATGCATAAGTACTTAATTTTTTTATTTGAAAAAATGCAAAAGAGAGAGAATGGGACAAACAAATAGAAACAGAGTGAGTAGTAACTATTGCAAAAATCTTTAATACTGGGATATTTTAATGAACAATTTAACTCAAGTATTTAGATGGGAAAATGACCAAAACATGGTTTTTAAAACTAAATATTCCAATTTCATGGTAAGGTTTTTGGAAATGACCAATAACATGAGAAGAAAAAAAATAATTCCACATACATGGTACCAATATTTTGACTGACAAAAATACCCCCAGGTAAAAAAAATCCCCAATAATTTCCCCTCCCCGTAAATTGACACCTTACGTCCACAATTTAACAAAACTTGCTCCGAGCAACAACAAAACTTGCTCTTTGTATAACCTTGTCATGCACTCTATATGAAACCACAAGCACCAGACTGTTCTTTTCAGAAATTTTATTTCTTATTTCCTTAAGATTTTAGATGGCATGAACTATGCATACAAGTCCATCCGTTCGATGTTCCATTGTCAGTGGGGTGACTTTTGCACTCTTTTTATAACATGAAAAATAATGTACTGTCACTGACACTGAAAAACTTGCTCCGAGCAAGAACAAAACATGATCTTTATATAACACTGACGTGCATTGTGTATGAAACCACAAGCACGTAACTATTCTTCCCATAAATTTTATGAACAGACAATCTCAAAATTGCACCATGCATGCAACAATGTTGCACCATATATTAAAACCCTTGCACCTTGCAATAAAAGCATTGCACTCACGTTAGTCCAACTTGTCTTGCTAGTGTGAGATCAAATCAAATTTTTTTGGATGAACAATCTCAAAATTGCACCGTGTATACAACAACATTGCACTGTAAATGAAAAAACCTTACACCTTGCAATAAAAGCATTGCACTCACGTTAGTCCAACTTGTCTTGCTAGTGTGAGATCAAATCAAATTTTTTGGATGGACAATCTCAAAATTGCACCGTGTATACAACAACATTGCACTGTAAATGAAAAAACCTTGCACCTTGCAATAAAAGCATTGCACTCACGTTAATCCAACTTGCCTTGCCAGTGAGATCAAATCAAATTTTTTGGATAAACAATCTCAAAATTGCACAGTATATGCAACAACATTGCATTGTAAATGAAAAAACCTTGCACCTTGCAATAAAAACATTGCACTCACATTAGTCCAACGCACCTTGGTATTGCGAGATCAAATCAAATCTTTTTTAAAATTGCACCGTGCATGCAAGAGCATTGAATTATAAACGAAAAACTCTTACATCTTGCAATAAAAAAATATTGTACAAAATTCCCCTAAAAGTACCTATACAACACACACCACACCTAAGTATATCAACCAAGTTCAAGAGTTGCAGCAGTGATCAATGTGGCATCATAATATGGAAAAAGAGAGGGGAACTACACCAATCTGTTAATGCAATTTGGTTTCAGAAGAACTACACTAATCTAATAATGCAATTTGTGATTGAAGATAAACTCGGTCTACCTACAATTAGTCATATCTATAGAAAACAAGCGATTATGTGGAAAGAGAGAGGGGTTACAGACTGCATAATGAAAAAACCTAGAAAATACATACTTGTAGTTCAAAAAGCTCCTTGAGGTACTCAAGTGCACACAAATCAGGCCTAGTTGACAACTGTTCTATTTTGACAAAAGTAGGTCCCAATCTCGTGAAAATCTGCCTTAGCGGAATGGCCCGCAATCTTCTGACCTTGCAATGACCTTGTTCGAGCAGTCCCCTTTGTTCGAGGATTTCAATCACATTGATGCGACGTCGGCTGGTTGGGGATTCATCCACTTCATGCCTAGGTAGGGTTTCGTTAATGGAACAAGAAGAAGATGATAAGGGACGACGGCGGTGACGATTGAACGAGCGAGAGAGATGGAGGGACTCGATGGATTTTGAAACAACAAAGAAAATAAGGGAGAGAAAGGGTTTTCTGCGTTTTACAGGGGAAGATTATTGTGAGGGTATTTTGGGCATTGCAACCGAAAATTACCATGTATGTGTCCTTTCTATTCTCCTTACCATGTCTTTTGAATTTCCAAAACCATGGCCACCTTTTGGTTATTATTTGCTCTTAACACCACTTTTTGGTCATTTTCCCTATTTAGATTTGTGTGTAAAGATTTACTTAAAAATGTATTAGGAATTATCTATTTATACATACATAAAATACATCCTCTTATGCTGGCTTCCTCTCTTAAGTATCCTCTCCTCTCCGATCTCCACCTATGGCCTCCATCCATCCACCACCTCTCACCTCACCGTCTCTCCGTAGATCCAAATCCATTCTCTTTGTTTTTCGTCCATTTGGGGTTTTCGACCTGAGGTAAGAATGTAGCAATGGGGCTTGATCCACCTTTACCGATGAAGGAGTGCTTTGGCTTAAAAACCATAATTCAGATTATTAGATTATTCGTTTTGTCTTTATTCAGAAAAAATTTGCATTTATTAGTTTTGCGTCAAGATTTTGTGATTTCTGGATTACTCTCGACAAAACGAATCTAATAAGTATAAAATTATGGTCAAAACTGAATTTTTTTTAATAAAGCCAAATACTTGGATTATTGGCCAATAATCCAAGTATTTTGGCTTTTTTCAAAAAAATATTTTGTTTGACCATAAATTTATACTTGTTAGATTCGTCTCGTCAAAAGGAATCCAAAAATCACAAAATCACGACGCAAAACTAATAATTCAAAAAAAAATAAAAATAAAGACAAAACTAAAAAACCAAAAAACCACAATCTACTTTTTAGCCAAAAATTAGTCGTTTTAGTAGTTAGATGCAGCACAACGGTTCTCCGGCGACATCCCAAACCGACTAATTTTTTTTCCTTTTTTTTTGTTGTATTTTTCGTTTTATTGCTGTTTTAGCTGATGTTGTTTCTACGTTTATGGATATTTTTGTTTCCTGTGTAAACTTTTTTTTAACCCGTTGTGGGATTTTTTTCTAACCATTGGGGATGATTTTTCACATTTAATATATTCCTTCTCAATTCATATGAATAACTCGAAAGTTACGGATTATTTTTCCTAATGGAAGGCTCTGGATGGGAGTTTGTAAACCTTTGAGCAAGGATGGAGCCACGGGGGCTAATACGGGTAGTCGCCCCCCCTACATCTTAAAAATTTCATACTATGTCATTTGAAAAATATATATTTATCATCTACTCTTGTCCCCCCTTCGTTTTTCGTTAAAAAAAATAATTGTAATAGCTTTAATATTTATCAAGCTATGAAACAATTTTGTACTAAAATTGGTTTTAATGAAGTTTAATTATAATTATTTTAAACAAAACAACGCCCAAATTCACAAGTCAAGGCCCCGTTCACTTTTAAAAACTATGGTTCACTGAAATTTTAAGTTATGAAAAGAGGTTATCACGTCGCTTTCATAAAAACAATAGGAGATAGTTATGCAGATATTTGTGAAAATGCGTTGATATTTATGAAGAACGCATTAAACCTCTAAGGCTCCGTTCATTTGCCAAGAATGTTATGCAAGAAAGTTCATCATGAGAAAAGTGAAATGAAGTGAAATAAAAGAAATGAAAATTTACTTTCCCATGAGTGTTCAATTGATAAGAGATTTTTACAGGAAAGTACTGGGAGCAAACTTTCTCACGACACATAATTCTTTTCTTTTTGCAAGACGCATTTTGAGGAAAAGTGAGTCCTAGTGGGAAAAATATTTTTGTGGGTCCCATTATTTTCTTGATAACTGAACACTCAAATAGTTATGGGAAAGTTGATTTTCACATCATTTCTCATAGTTTTTTGATAACTGAACGAGGCCTAAGAGCATCTCAAACACACTAGGCAAATGGGCTCTCTTAGCTATAGTAGCTACCATCTCCAACATGCTCTCTATTAGGCTCAACTATTTGTCTTGCTCCATTTTGCCTTCTCTACTAGTAGCTACTCTATTTTCCCTCTCTACTCCCCAAAAGGCACCACCAACCAAGGACAGAGTCAGAAATTTCACTATGTAGGGGCAATTTTTTATTTTCCATATTACTTTGTAGGGGCGAGCTCATATAATTCATAAGAATTTTTTTTTCTATACATAGTAATAAAGTTTTTTTTATCTCATTGCAAGGGAGACAACCCTTACTGGCCCCCCTCTGGCTCCATCCCTGCCACCAACGATAGGAAAATAGGAAGTTTTTTTTTTGTTTAGAATTTAAGCCCTTCATTTTGTTGGTTGGAGTGTAAAATAGATTGTTGTTGAAATAGAAAGATGAAAAGTGAATAGACAAAATAGATATTGTACCCTTTTTTTTTTGTCCTTTTGGCTAGACAAAGTGAAGAGGAGTGTTGGAGATGTTCTAAGTTTTTGCTATTTTGCGTAACTAGTTGATCTAATGCTATGTATGGAAGTTGAGGAAAGAAGTGGAAAAGAAGCGAAAATTAAAAAAAAATTCCTCATTTGTTTGGTTCAAATAGAAGGAGAAAGGAAAATGAAGAGAAAATTAACTACTACTTTTTTTTTTTTAATCTCATTCTCTCTTTCATGAGTGCAAATTTTTCTCTAGCCTTTCACAAACCAAAAAAAAGAGAAAAAAAAATGTTTCCTTCCCATTAGGGCTGTAAATAAATTGAGCCATTCGAGAACTATTCACAACTCGATTCGATAAAGGCTCATTCGAGTTCAGTTCAAATACTAAACAAACTGAACCTGAACCTCAATTTTAAGCTCGTTTAATAAACGAGCCGAACATGAACTTGACAATATTCAGCTCGATTAGGTTCGCGAACTTGGAATATATATGAATATCTCATAAGAATTTCATATATAACCTTGAACGTGTATAAAGTTTTATATACATAATGAAAATCTTATAATTTGTACGTGTATCAACTTAAAGAAAGTATTATAAACTTAAATTTTAACACGTGCTTATAATTTTCTATATGTACGTATAGACTTCTCTATGAACAAAATAAAAAATTTATTTAATGTTCTAAACTTGTATGAGAGCATACATATCTAATATGTTTCATTCATTAAGGCTCGTGAACAAGTTTGAGTTTGATCCAAACCTCAGCAAGCTCGGCTCGAGCTCGGCTCGTCAAATTTTCATTGAATTTGAGCTCGGCTCGAGTTTGTTTAAAAACTTAATAAACGAACCTGAACATTCTAAAAAATTCGGCTCGATTCAGTTCGTTTACAGCCCCATTTCCCATTTCTTCCTTTTTATTTTCTCTTCTCAAAGGGCTCGTTTGATAACCCGCCACACACTTGGGATTGGAATAGCAAGCCGGTAGGACTAGTAACCTTGTGTTTGGTTTGATTTTCATGGGGAGGATTAGGAGTCCCATGGGATTCCCAATTCCACAGAAGAACCGGATTAGCCAACCCAGGGGGGTGCTTTATTACCAATTCCATCCCAAGGGATCAGGGCCAACTCTGGGTTAAAGCCCGTAAAGCAACCGCTTTAAGCCTCTAAATTTTGTCTATTTTTTGGGGCCCCTAATAATATAGGTCCATATAGTTACTAGGTATCAATAAAAAAAATTATGTTTAATTTGTCTAAAAATTTGAGGGCCTAATTTAAAATAAGGCCCAAGTGAAAGGACCCAAATGTAATCTTGAAAATATTTTAGAAAGAAATGAGCTTTCTGATATTGAGGGATAGGATTATGTTCGGAATTGAAAGTTTTGAGAGAAATTTTACCAAAAGAGCTAAGAAAACCCATTGATGTGCTCAATTACTTGAAGACAATTGATAGTTTGTTTGTTTGTTTTTTTTTTTTTTTGAATGTGTGGATTGCGTACAGAATATTGTTGACTATTCTGATTTACAGTTGACTCTGGTGAAATAGGTTTTTTGAAGTTAAAGTTGATCAAAACCTATCTTAGGTCGACGATGTCACAAGAAAAAGACCGAACGGATTGGCTATGTTGTCTATTGAAAAGGCTATGGTGGAGAAACTTAATTATGCAAGTTTTATTAGTACTTTTGCGGCTAAAAACACGAGAAGAGTAATCTTTAAATGACAATTTTTAATGTATTGATTATGGGTACCTATGGTCTCAAATTATTGCATAACCTTCCATATGAATGTTTTTTTTTCTTAAGTATCATTCACTATGCAAAAAAGATTGAAGGCCCATTCTTTTTTCCTTTAAAAAATTCACTTTAGGCCTCAAGAAATTCAGAGCCGGCCCTGCAAGGGATTGAAGGTGATAAGACCCTATTGCCCTCCACAGTCGGCAAAACCCAGTTGTAGCCTCCACGACAAAACCCAGTTACCCTCCACAGAGTTGTCTCGAATTGAGGAAGGAGATGTGGGTCGGCAAAACATAGGATTTTTTTTTTTCCCTGAAATTTCATTTGGACCGTGGGTTTGGATCTGAGGGAGGGAAATATCAAAGAAAAATAGAAATATCATTAATTTTGCACAAGGTCAAAAATGGAAATTGAGGCTTATAATCCAATCTTATCCCACGTAAAACAAACATGTTACACAACAATTATATCTCTTATTCCGGTGCAAAACAAATATAAAATTATTAATCTCATCTCATTATCAATCTCAATTCTATTTTTATCTCATTACGAATCCCTCCAAATTAAAATCTCATATCAAACGGGGTCTTTGTCTTCTCTTATCTTCCACAACTTTCATCCACAGCCTAAATTTTTTTACTAGTACTATATTTACCTTTGTAGAAAAATAATGCAGAAACGTGCAACTCAAAGACCGTAGAGCGCGTCGCGGCTGCACTAATGAACCACGGATCTCGTATTCAACGATCTCGCCACGTGTTACTATCGTCCTTGTCCTCCTTGCCCTCGTATTCACAAAAAAAAAAAACGAAAAAAATTTATTGGGTTGTATAAAATACTCATAAAAACAACCCGCGAGAAGTCGTATCGTACCCAAAGGACCACATGCGTGTCAGAAAAGCAAAAGCCCAGCTTAACCCCCTCCGTGTTGCATTTCCATTGGTCCACGCACCACCAAACAAAAAAAGCCATTTCCACGTGGTTATCTTCCAGGAGGAGAGAGAAACACAACGATACGATGGACGGCGTGGATCCACTGCCTTTTTCATACGTCTACGTCACACCAGTTGTAAATGTCGGATCTCCTTTTTGCCCCGTGACTGTGACCCGCCCCTCCGGCCTTCTTAAAATCTTCCCTCTCTTCCTCCCTTGTAATCTCTTCCGAACAAAAAAATCTCACAGGCCAGGCATATATTATCTGCGGACTTCTTCGTGCTAGAAAATCGGTTCGGTTCTGGCGTGGTAAAGGAAAACAATCGATTGGAAAAAACAACATGGGGCACAAGAAATAGTTCGGTTTTTGGTGCAATTGGAGGAGATATCGATCATCGCTGTTCGAATTAGCTAATCGGATAAGCGTAAGGGTTTTTGTGTCGGGTTTTTGGAATGGCGGGTAAGTGTTGCGGAGGAGAGACGGAGACGTCGGCGCCGGTGGAGCCGAGCTCGAAGGCGGCTAGGCGAAGGAGGATGGAGGTTCACCAGTTCAGGTTTCTCGGCGCCGATATGGCGGCGGAGGAGAGCGACAGGAAACGGAAGAAGCTGGAGATTTTTTTCCCGGGGAAGGAGGAGTGTACGGGCGGGATCGAAGATCGGGTGGTTAGTAGTAAGGAGAAGGTAGTGGAGAAGGATGAGAATCGGTGTGGAACGTCGTCGTCGTCGTCTGGTGCCAAAATTGGGGCTGAGGTTGTTAAGGAGTGCCCTAACTTTGGGATGACTTCTATTTGTGGAAGGAGGAGAGATATGGAAGACGCGGTGGCTATTCACCCGTCGTTTTGCCAGGATACGGCTGATCTTCACTTCTTCGGCGTTTACGACGGTCACGGTTGCTCTCATGTAAGCCTTGTTCACTTAAATTATTAGTCTAGTATTTTTCAGTAAATACCTTTCATAATTTCTTTTTTAGTAGGCGCAATAATTCCAAGAGATATAATAAAAGGTTTTAAAAATTGAAAAAGAAAAAGAAAAAAATAATTCACCTAACCTACCTCAAATTATTGGAATTATAAAACTCCGTTTGATTTTGTTTTATCCTTAATACAAGGTTTCAGAGAACGGTTTTGTGATACCGTATGTAACGTTTTCGATAGTATATAATGGGATTCTGGTGTTACGGCCGTGAATTTTTAAATTGCTTAAATATTCCGTAACTATTGAGCATAAAACAGTAGTGAGCCGGTCGTAAATCGGGTACGGACTGATACGATACTAACCATATGAGTGATGGGATCGGGGAGGCAAAAAAACCATTATGTAACTGCAGATATTGTAATCAAGCTCAAATCGTCTTACAAAAATTTCGTACCTGTGGTTGATCGTGTTTTTTGTCGGATTTTTTTAGGTGGCAATGAAGTGCAAAGATCGAATGCACGAGATAGTAAAAAACGAGGTGGAAATCGGAGAGGAAGAAGGTGCTTGGAAAGGAATGATGGAGCGGAGTTTTTTGCGCATGGACAAGGAGGTGACGGAGTGGAGCAGTACCGGCGCCGCTGGCGTTTCGCGCTCCACCTGCAGGTGCGAACTCCAGACTCCGCAGTGTGACGCCGTTGGATCCACCGCTGTTGTCGCCGTCGTGACGCCGGATAAGATCGTGGTCTCCAACTGCGGCGACTCTCGCGCCGTTCTTTGCCGTAACGGCGTCGCCATTCCACTCTCTTTGGATCATAAGGTGTGGCTTCTTGCGTAAAATCACCGATTCGATTTCTTTTTCACCTTCGATCTGCAATTTCAATGTTCTTGCAGTATCGGACAAATTTCACATAACGGTTTTTTGATCCTAATGATATTGTCACGTCCTATACGTCTCATTACTACTATCTTTTGATACTTACGATACTATTGATCGCAGCCTGATCGACCGGACGAACTTAATCGAATCCAAAACGCGGGTGGTCGAGTGATATACTGGGACGGAGCAAGGGTACTTGGAGTCTTAGCAATGTCAAGGGCCATAGGTATGCCTTTAAATCCATCCTCTCAAATGTCCAATTGAAATTTGCATATACATATTCTGATCTGTTAACACTTGTGAATGCGTAGGTGACAATTACTTGAAGCCGTTCGTTATACCGGAACCGGAAGTAACCGTAACGGATCGGACGGCTGAGGACGAGTGCCTGATTCTGGCCAGCGACGGGCTGTGGGACGTGGTTTCAAACGAGACAGCTTGTGGCGTCGCTCGGATGTGCTTGCAATCGCTGAAGCCACCGTCGCCGCCACAGTCCCCGGGGAGTGAGGTGAATCTGGCCGCTGTCGCCGGCGAGAGCTCCGACAAGGCTTGTTCCGACGCTTCGATTTTGTTGACCAAATTGGCCTTGGCCAGGCACAGTACTGACAACGTGAGCGTTGTTGTGGTTGATCTGAGAAGAGGACTATAGTAGCTGCCTGTAATGAGTCGAGGTGTCTTTTTCCTGGCTCTAATTAATTACTTCTTTTGTTATTTGTATTGGATTGCTTATTGATTTGTAAGTTTCAATATGGCAAGTGTATGAATCTCTGTTGAAAACCTTCTACCCTTCGAGAAGAGAAGGATTGGGAAAATAGAAAATCATTTTGGATGATTTTAATTACTATACAGGATATTCTTGTTAGAACTTGTAGCTCATATAAAGAGGTACTGAGAAGTTTTAGGCGAGGCCAAATGCAAAATAGAGACGAGGGAAGCGGCAAATCAAGTAGAGAATATGCTTACAATTCTTCATGGTGCCTTTTAATTTAATCATTACTTCCCTTTTTTTAGGGAAAAAAAAAAAGGAAATACAACAAGGAGCTCTTAGTTCAATGGCATAGCCCAATGCCTTTTTAGTGGTGGTCAGCGTTCAAATCCAATTAGGGGCGTGTGGTGGTGTTAGATTAGTTTTGATTTCTTGCTTGTAAACCAAAAGAAAAATGGAAAAAGAAAATACACATGATTCAACCTGATTTTTACGCTTTTCATTATATTTTCAAACATTTTTACATGTTTCGTTGCTTTTTTTAAAGTTTAACGATAAGAAAGTTGTAGCTGTTTTGAGCAATTGCCTACTAAAACTATCAATAATTAGCGATGCGTGTTTGAGCATTGATAAACCAAAATACTATAATAAAATAGAATTGTTATATACACAGAAAACACACCCAGAATTTATCCAGAATTTGAAAATCAATGACCCAGATTCATTGAGTGAATCTGGGCCGTTGATTTACACTTTCAAAATCAATTGGGGGTTGGGGGTGCTTCACGCCGGAGTGGGCTCTTTGAGCATTCTAGGGAGAAAAGTGTAGCAGTGGAAAGGACGGTGCACGTCGGAGCCTTTGCTTCACGCCGGTAGTGATAACTTGCACACGTAGACAACCACGTCAGTACCTAGCCTGGACGGTGGTGGTCCGAGAAGGCACTTCGACGGTTAAGTTAGTCATCAGAGGGAAAAAATACACCGGAGATCTAGAGAGAAAAGTAGAGTTATGAAGGTAGTAAATGAAGAGAAGGGGATCCCCTTGGTGGTAGTTGTAGTTGGGTATTTATAGGCAAGGAGGGAATGCGCCCGACACGCTCGATGCCCCCCATGTGCTTGTCATTCGCTCTCGAAATGACAATTGATGTGACCCTCATCCTATAACAGACGCCATGTCTAGACTGAAATCACGGCACATGGGTTCGAGTAGTCAAATCATCTCGAGACATTCCCCATCACTCACGTGTTTCTGCAGGCGGCGGTGGTAGAGTATGTGACTGCCGCATTTAATGCTCCATCATGAAATGTGTAGCGTGTCTGGTACGCCACCACTGAACCAAGTTAATCCGAGTCCCCACGAGACCGAACTCGACCTACTCGGTACACGAGTGGCCCAGCCCCTCAGGTGCTCGGCACGTCTCTCGGCGGAGATCCCGAGGGTATTCCGAGAGCCAAGCGGGAATGCAATGTCCTCGGCATTTCTCACTCGGTAGACATCGTTCCAATCTATATTCGTCCAGAACTGTACATCCGCGTCATCCGCTAAGGACACTGTACGTTTGACATCAGCGAGACTGGCCGATCTGATTCAATTTTGCAGGATCGGAGACAGTGACCCTTTTAGCCCTTTATGATGCGGAGAGGGGCCTTTGCCGACCACTATAAACCCGGCCGCTACAAGTAACATTTCTGGGGTCTGTAACATTATTGATAATAAAAAATGGTTATGTAGGGTAGGTTATAGGCAGGCAAAATTGAATGAAGAAGATGGGACACGTGGAATAAGTGTGTCTGACATTGTTTTAAGTAAGATATCGGATTTGAGTGGGCAGATTTGATAATGACGTTTGGACGGATTTGCATAAATCCTTTTGTTAAATGGTTTTGCTAACAGTGTAATAGACGTGGAAGATTCTGTTCATGGGAACCACAAAAAAGAAAAGACGTGGAAGATTGATAATGTACTAGAATAATATAGCTGGTAGACGGTTGATTTGCGGAGAATAAGAAATGGTGAACGATTGATTGATGGTATTTGTATCATCGAATCAAAATTTTCATTATACGTCTTCACACTGTGATGGAGCTAGAATCTCTTGATTATAGAAGTAATATCTCAAAGGATAAAATGATATATTTGCTAAGTCAAACAAGTAAAAGTTAGCAATTCGCCCTTAGAATTGGGGGTTTTATGTGCGATAAATGTGTTTTGTTGATTTGTCCCATTATTAAACGGTGATGTTTAGTGCACCAAAATTACGTTCTTTTTTGAAAAGCAAAGGGGATTTTATTAATTAATAGAAATGGTATAAAGTTTCAAAGCATAAAACCCATAAGGAGCAGATGAATAATGGCATCTCAACAAAAGTGGGGCATCTCAATGAGTTTGACACCGAATACTCTCAACAATCATATATTACATATGTTCAAAGAGGAGAATGGCTGTGCAGCGCCTATAGCAAGTAAGAGATTAGTTAATGTGCGTATAAGTTAACCCGGAAACCTAATAAAAAAAAGAGAGGTGAAATTAAGAAAGTGTTTTAGATATATCTAAGAAACCATATCCAAAATGCTAACCACTTGCCAACCACATAGTATATATCTATGACAGAGAAAGTGAAACAACTGAAGAACCAAAAAACCTATGTTCCTTGCTGCCGTGAATACTAGCCGTAGATATGACTGGTATAAGTTCAAACATGCTGGCAAAATTCCATTTATTTTGTCAATGTTCATCCATTGCGTCAACGAACATTCGTAGATCATCTAAGCTTCTAAATATACAGATTATAATGGTATCCCATAAGAACATAGAATTTATGGTATAAAGAAGGAACAAACGAATAAGCATGTGATGACCCAATGCCAAAGCATCAGATACCTGAATTCCTGGTGTTGTGCAAATGACAAATGTTTCCATAAGCTGCAATCCAATCAGTGAGGGCTCAGATTCACCTCGAATTAGTCCCAATGCCCGCATGAACACGTGAAGGCCTTGGTTTCAAGCTTGCTATTCCTTACCTCGACTAATCCCTTGGGTACATGCAGTCTCCCTATCTTACATGTACCGGGTAATTATCAAGCTCATATTCAACTCGAATTAGTCCCAATGCCCGCATGAATACGTGAAGGCCTTGGTTTCGAGCTTACTAATTCTTACCCCGACTAATCCGTTGGGTAAATGCAATCTCCCTATCTTACATGTACTGGGCCATTACCAAGCCTAAGCCCTGGAGTAAACTCAAGGGGGAGTGAGTTTTGAAATTTCACCATAACTCCACCCATTAAGATTTGAACTTTAGACCTTCCATTTAGATATTCCATGTTCTGGCACAGAGGAGTTGGCAAGGAGAACCAAACCTGATCTTGATACTTGCGTTAAGACCCTGAAAAGTAAATGACATGTTTTATAAGCTGCAATCCAACCAGTGAGAGCTAGAGCCAAGAGAGAGCATAGTATAGAGAGAGAAAGAGATGTGAGAACAATGCGAGAGATGTCGAAGCTTGTTCCTTCTGCCCCTAGCCCCTCTTCTGGATTTGCCGGTAACTCACTATGAATGGCCGGAACTGCTCTCCGATCAATGTGGGTGACCGGAATCTTGGTTTTTTGGAACAAGGGGAGGCCGATCTAGGCCTCTGACATCGATGCGAGCGGTGGCAACAGGGTGACAACGGCGGCGATGGCACTGGCGGTTTCTTTTTCGCTCTTTTTATTTTTTTTGATTTTTTTGTTTCTTTTTTGTTGTTGTTAGTTTTGTAAGTGGTTTTATTTGGCTGGCGGTTTTGTAGGCTAATAGTTTTGTAGGTGGTTGTTTTGTTTACCGGTTTTGGGCCGGTGGTTTAATTTAATTTCTATCTCTTTACAAAAAATAATAATAATAATTAGTGAGGGCTCCTGGCATGTTTTACAAGCTGCAATCCAACGATTGAGGGCTCTGATTCACCTCGAATTAGGCCAATGCCCTATCTAACCTAAGCCTGAACATTTCCAATTTCAGCTTGAATAGGGATGACAATTCAACCCGCCCCTCTCCGAATTTGCCCTGCCCTACCTCGATAGAATAAGGTTTTTTTTTTCTATTTTTTTGGGTGATGGGTAGGGGCAGGGGTGATTTTGAAAACCCGTCAGGGTTAGGGTAGGGGCAGGGGTATGGTCACCCCGCCCCGATATTTCCCGCCCTAACATATATACATATGTATAATTATATTTATGTATATGAAATTATATTTTCTCCCTTATATGCATCAAATTTTATTTGCATTCTTATAATTTTATTTTTACGACTAAAATATAACATTAAATAGTATATTTTCGTTAGGTTGTGAAAGTTATTTGTGAACTCTTATTATTTGTGCTCACCAACATTGGAGTCTAAAATATACTTTACTAATATGTTAAAAAAAAATAGGGACGGGGCGGGGGTACCCATAAATTACCCGATCGGGTTAGAGGCAGGTTTGGGAATTTTAGGGTCAGGGCTGGAATCATGATCAAAACCTGCCCCGTTGCCATTCCTAAGCTTGAAATTGGGTTTGAAATATAACTGCTCTTTGCAGATAGTTTAAATTTTGTGTATTGGGCCAGTCTGGTTAGATGCCTGGTCCAGTTTATTTAAGATGATGATATTGGCCTGTTCTGTGACATAGCAGAAATCTAATGCAACCTATATAGTTTGTTTCCATTAAGGAAAATAATGGCTCCTAAAATGGTTTGTATTTTCGTACGTAATCCCAAGGTATATTTAACATGTTTAACCAATAAGGATGTAAACAAAACCAAACAAGATACTAGATTCGATCCGGTGGAGGTTGGGTTGGAGAGACTTAATTCACACGCCGCGAGTTTCTCCCCAAGAAGTCGATCGTAGTTGATTTAAATTAACACCATCTTGCATGCATACACAAAGCTATCTTCGGACGACAAGATTTACATCCAAAACCTTAGAGACTGCACACTAAACAACATGAATATCGATGAGTTTGAGTGTTCAAAAAAAATCTTTGTTGGGATTATGTATTTTTCAAAAAGAAACTCTTGAGCTTAAAACATCGCGTTATCGGCCAATTAGAAAACATTTCGTTATTTATAAGTGTGGAAGCTTCATGTATCATTGATGAGTTAGGCCCAAAATAGTCTCGCGCGCTCACAGGTTGGGCCAAGGTCCAAGCCAATTTGTGAAAATTGATCTATGTGCGCGTTGCAATCCTCGTGCGCAAATCCCTGAATTTGAAGCTTCGCGTTAGCCCACATTTTTGCCAAATAAAAATATATTATTTACAGAAAGATTTTTTTTCTTTTGACCAATCGAACCATTTTTGGAAATGATTTCCTCTGCCATTATTGCAGAAATTTTATTACAGAAATTTTCCTACCGTTACAGCACTAAAAAAACGTGTTCTTTTACTATGCACTGTACTGTTACAAAACATGTGCTAAATCAGTTTTGAAAAATTGATTCAATCAAATTGCTGTGATTGATTTTTCCTTCCGAAAAAACTATTTTTCCCATGCCTCTATAAGGTGTTGTTCTCCAGCCATTTCACTACACCGAAAATCATTCTCACTACAGAAATTCATAGAGCAAGAAAGGTCGATTGTGTTCTCTATTTCCGACCTTTTCCCGCGAAAAAAGATCGGCAGCGATACCAGATACTACATTTTATCCCCGAGACTGCTATGGATCAAGAATAACTGCTTTGAGAGAGGGTGAGCACAAACGCGTCTTAAAGAGAAGCGACCTAACCCACGGCTTAACCCAAAAACAAAACGGCAAACTTTATTTAGATTTTGCTTATTTGTTACAAATTCTGTGGTAAACGATTCCTTTATTTTTTAAAAGTATTTCCAACAAATGGTTTACGCATCTCCGAAGAGATGATGGTTGTCGGTTGATAGAATCTTGTGTGGCATTTGGAGAAGAATGTACGTTGTCGACTCGTGAGATATTGATGAGCTGAGGGATCACGAAAGAACTTACTTTGAGAAAAAATTTGCATGACAATGTAAACTAATTGAACTAAAATCGAATCAAAATAATTCAGATTTTCGGAGGTTAGCATACTAAAATAATGTACGTACAATTTTATAATTTGAGGGGCCGGGTCACACCTCCTCTTATGGTGGGGAACTGGGAACGGGTGTGTTCTCGGACAGTACAGTACGTAAAACCGTATAATTCAAGGGAAATTCTACTTGCACACTTTTAAAACACACCACCTAATAGAGTGAGTTCCACGACATTTTTCACAATCAAAACCTTTCATTTTATAGATCTTTTTACATAGAACATTATCCATGCAAAGAATTAGGTTGATCGAACATCGATAGAAATCTTTAAAAAAAAACATTTTCCTTGAGAAAAATTGTAATAATACCTTACGACATGTTATTTTTTAAAGTCCACTGTGGGAAGATAAAAAAAACGGAGCAGCAAAATTCTTTTCCTTAATTAGTTGATTTGAACTAGGGGTCCACATACCTCGAATTGGGCTGGGCTTATATTAGATACTAACGAGACTTGTATTTGCTCAAACCCGGCCCATTAAGAATCGGGCCTCATTTTGTATTCTCAAATCCAGTCCAATTAAAGTTTTATTTCTCATACCTATCCAACAAACCCATTTATTTTTCTTAACCGTGATATTACAAACATAAATAAATGAACTACAACGATCACAAATTAGAATTCACAATTGAGAATACTTAAAGTTTTATGTTCTCGCAATACTATTAAAAACAAACCTACAAAAATTATGGTTCTAAAAATTAAATTTTCAGTCAAAAGGGAATAAAAATGTTTAAAAAGTGAAACTCTGCAACATTCATAAAACTTGACATGTAAAAAAATTATATTCGGGCCGGGCCAAGCTTGGGATGGGTCTTGAGAATTTTTCCAAACCCATCCCATTACCTAATCGGAATTAAAATATCAACCTGACCCAAACCCATAAGCTTAAATATATATCCCAAACCCTAAAAAAATCGATTCGGGTCGGGCGGACTAGGCGAGCTACTGGACCGGTGTGCACTCCTAATTTGAACAATGCATTTATTGATATCTGATTAGTTTAATTTTTTGGATGCCTCATGTACACGTTTGAAGCTACAAAATGTACGGTTCATTTTGTTAAAGTAAATTGTCGGTCTCCAAATTGAAGACCAAAATTTTAAAGTAGGAGTAACATGTTTAAAGGATAATGATCTAATAAGGGATCCTTTAACCAAAATTTGGTGCGGACCACTCCTTTTTTTTACCTTTTCGAGCCAAATTTTGACGATCCAAACCACTCAATGTTTTTAAAATGTATTTTCCAAGGTCCATGCGGGAAATCTTAAAAAAAAAAAAAAAAAACCCGGAAGGGCTTGATTCAAACAGTTTTCGGTAAATGTACAGTTTTACCGAAAACTATTTGGATCAAGCCCTTCCGGGAATTTTTTTTGCCGAAACTCCGCGTAGGCCCTTAAAAATGCATTTTAAAAACATTGAGCGATTCGGATCGTCAAAATTTGGCTCGGAAAGGTGAGGTCCACACCAAATTTGGTTAAAAGATCCCTCAGGAGATCGTTATCCCATGTTTAAAAGATACGTTCAAAATGGTACGTACGTACGGAGTAGAAAAGATCTGTGGTTCAATCAAGCTATAGTGGTCTAATAAGAGTATCTTATCAGCCTCACTAAAAAAAATACTATCAAATTTAACCACAAAACACCTTTTATAATTTAACAAGTTATTTTATCAAAAACTCAAAAAATCAGATTCTTTATCTAAACTTTACTACTCCCTCTGTCCCAATTTGTTTGCTCATTACGAAACTACGTGTAATTTTCAAACTAAAAAATAATGTATTTATCAAAATAAATTTTAATTTTTTTTGCACCGTATTAAAGTTCTCAATGAGATCTATTAAACAAGATCCATATTGATTATAAAATTATTTTTGTTAGTACATTATTTTTTACTTTGAAAATTACATGTAGTTTCGTATTGAGCAAAACAAATTGGAACAGAGGGAGTATATTAAACAATTCTCCCTCAAATCTATTAAAGAAATTTATTTTCTCCTCAAAAACTTAACTCCACACATTGGGAGCTGTTTGACAGCGAAAGGTGTAGGTGAAGTACGCGTGTCAGTAGCCCATGGTCTCCTCCCCCTCTCTCTCTCTCTCTCTCTCTCTGTGTGTCTCCTGTTCCATACATGTGTCAGTGCCTCTCTTCTCCCGTTCACTCTCTCTTCTGTCGCCACGTGCTCCTCTCTCTCCCCTGTCTCCATCAAGCCACACCTGTCCCCATCAAGCCCCACCGGCAAAAACAATAAAAAAATGTTTGGTTCGTGAACAGTGCAACACCAAATTTGGTGCGGTACTATAGCAAAAATAATTTGTTGAAGAAAAATAGATAGGCTAATTTTTTAGGGTTTTGAGGTGTTTAGCTCTCCACTTTAACTTTGGAGAGGCTGATGAGGATGCCCTAAACATCAGCATGGAAGTTATATCCAAGGCTTCTCCTCCGGACTCCCGGATTGAAGCCTTGAGAAAATCCAAGCCGTTTAATGTGTTTAAAAGGTATTTTTAAGGGTTCTCGTGAGAAATCAACAGAAAAAAATACCGGGAAGGACTTGATCAGAAATGAAATATTGCTCGGATCAAACCCTTCCTGGTATTTTTTTTAGCTAATTTCTCACGGGGACCATTAAAACACATTGGACGGTTCGGATTGTCGAAATTCGATCTAGAAAGTGGAGGTCTGGATTTTAAAAGTGTGCGAGATCCTTGATAGGAAGTAGACTGTATATTAAATTGACAAAATTTTCTGATTAATATTTCATCACGTGCGAGATCCTTTATAATATTTTCTGATTAATAATTCATCTTGATAGAAGAACCGTAAGAGCATAAAAATATTGAATTGAAAAAATTTAGATACGATGACAATTGACAATGAGAAATTGTATTTTTCTAATGTTTCATCTTGAATAAATTGGTTTAGATTTTAGTCCCAATTTTCTACTTTCAACTCGCGTTTATGAAGGCAAATTTCAAGTCTAAATAAATTGATACAAAGTTAAAAATATTGTGATAAAAACTTTTAAAAATAAGGATAATAATACTAGTGTAGACACCCCAAATTTGATTATCCGTGAATTTCAAGAAGGAGTCTGGATGCATCCCCAATTATGAAAATTGTTAATGAAATTGTGAATTTTATTTTATTTAATTAATGCTTTGATTAATTGGATTTGTCTATTTTCTTAACCCTTTAAGCCCAAAATAAGGCCAAACCAAGAGTGTGGTGAAGCATAAAAAGTTGGCCATTAATTTTATAGGTGTTGCCCAATAACTTCTGGCCACATCCATAGACAATGTGCTGAAACTTAAGGATGAGCTTCCGTAACAATTTCAATGATCTCCATCAGATTTATGGTTGCGAAATTAATACAGGAAGCTTTCCGTGCACTTATAAATTGAAGAAGCCTTTTGTCAAGAAAACTCCTCCAAGAAAAACCTTGTTCCATGTCCTTATTTTACCCCTTTTGTCATCAGCTTCTTTGAAACCCAAAAATTCCTTCTTTTTTTTAGTTATCCATGAAAATCTAAAAGAAAAGACCATAACCCTTCTTCTTGATTTGTCACCACAAATCTCATTAGTCACATCTTCAAGTTATTAATTAGCCATATAAAATCACACGCAAAATGAATTCCCAAGAAATCTTTACTTGAAAAATCTTTGTTTCCATTGTCTTGCTTTCGTAAACCCCTTTCCCGAACCCAAAATTCCTTTCCGAAAATCAGTCACGAAAATCCCAAAAACATTAGTTCTAAGCATACTTTCCAAAATTACCTAAAACCTTGCCTTTTAATCTAAGTTTTTCAAAGCATTAGTTAAATAACGTGTTTTTCGCTGTGAACGGAGTTATACTCACTGAATTCATGATTTTGATGGGAGAATCCGGACGTTGATAAAAAAAAAAGTTCATTCTTCGCCCTTTTATTCATTTTCGGTAATATTTCAATTCTCTAAATCTAGTTTCATGCATCGTTAATTTTATTTATTTTTCCTTGTTTCATTTCTCGTAATTGTCTAAATCAATATAAATTTTCTTTTAAAATCGCATAATTATGAGTAGAGACTAATCATTTTGATTAGGCGGGATGGGTGCATTTTTCAAATTAAACCTTCCATACCATAACTTACATCCCGAACCAAGATCACTCTGGTTATGACGGACTGATTGTCTCGAAGTTTGTACATTCAATTTGGTTGCTAGTTAACCTTAAAATTAAGTGGCAACTCTAATGAACATGATGTTCTAGTACTTTCAAAGTTTCTGGCGGAGGTCCTGGGTGCTCACAACTAATATCAATCATTTTGAGTAATGATTTTTGCACCCCACTTTTGTATAATGCACTTAAAAAATAACTGTTAAAATTACACACCACACAAATATTTAAACCTAGTCTTTGCGTGCAAAATCTTTTCGCATAATTTTGACTAAACACATCAGGGACATATGTTCTTTTTATTATTATTATTTGCACAACAAAGATATCACCCGGGCTATTTATCACTAGAAAATGCTAAAAACAGTTCACTAGGCCGTCGTGAAGGTTTAAAAAATTGTATTAAAATGTGTAAAATATATATAGAAATGTATAAAAATATATTTATTTTTTATTATGAGTAAAAATATTATAAAAAATGTAAAAAGTACACTGGGGTTGTATTTATATTTGTTGTCCTCTCTTCAGTTGGAAAATGTAAATATTCACAAAATGTGTATTGAGAAACAAATTAGTTCGAAATTACATATAAGTATTATCCTCCACTTATTGGCTGGGTTTAACGGGCCAAATAAGTTGCTTTTTTTTAATCTTTATTCAAAATTTTATCGTATTTGTAAGTTTCCCGTCAAACTTCTGTGGATTATTAATGTTTCTTTGTATTTATTTTCGTTGTTTTCTCTTTAGTTGGAAAAGGTAAATATTCATAAAATGTGTATTGAGATACGAATTAGTTCGAAATTACATATAAGCATTATCCTCCGCTTATAGGGTGGGTTTAACCAGCCGAATAAGTTGCTTTCTTTTTTTGTCTTTATTCAAAATTTTCTCGTATTTGTAAGTTCCAAATTATTAATGTTTCTTGATGAGAGGGATTTTTTTTTTCATTCATCATAATGTAATTATATGGGAGGGGGAGGGAGACTCAATCTTGAGATGCAGTATGGGGTATCTAGGAGCCCAATCGCATGAGTCAACCACCAATCTTTTGACGCGAGGAATTGAAAATGTAAAAAATAATGAGAGTTTTATTAAAGCCTGGTTTGGCTAATTTGAAAAAACTGTTTTTTTGGTTTTTTTTTTCGTTTTGTCCTTATTCAATTTTCTTTTGCATTTGTTAGTTTTCGGTCGATTTTTTTTTTATTTCTTGACTTGTCTAGACGAGAGGAATCTAAAAAGTATAAAATTGTTAGTCAAATTTAAAGTGTAGCGGCCAGGTTCGTAAGGGATAGCAGAGGCCCCACTCTACGTGTTAAAGGTGCAAATGGGTCAACATCTCGAAATCAACAAAACTAAATGCAGGTCGACTGATTACGTCTCCGCCAAGCGTGTGGTGCTTTCGGCTATTGATGTGGATGTCCAGGTTGGGACGAATATAGATTTGTATGATGTTCGCTGAGCCCCGCGGTGCCAAGGGCGCGATACTCTTTGACTGGCTCTCCGGGGGCTTTGCCAATAGACATGTCAAGCGCCTGAGAGGTTGGGCCACTAGCGTGCTGAGTCAATTGGCTTCGGCCACGCAGGGGGCTCAGATCTACTTGGTTCGATGGTGGTGTATCGGGCACGCTGCGCATTCCTCGATGGAGCATTAAATGCGGCCGTCACCTACCCTGCCACCGCCGCCTGTAGAGTCACGTGGGTGATGGGGAATGTCCCAAGGTGATGTGACCCCTCGAACCCACGTGCCGTGACGTCAGTCGGGGCGCGGCGTCTGTAGTAAAGATGGAAGTCACATCAGCTGTCATTCCAAGCGTGAATGACAGACGCGTGAGGGACATTAAGCGCGTAGGACGCACACTCTCTTTGCCTATAAATACCTAATTACAACTACCGCAAAGGGGATCCCTCTCTCCTCATTTACTACTCTCATAACTCCACTTCTCTCTCTAGCTTCTGACATATTTCTCCCCTCCGATGACTGACTTAGCTATCGAAGTGCCTTCCTGGATCACCACCGTCAGGGCTAGGCACTTACGTGGTTGTCTTCGCGTGCAAGTCACCCTCTCCGGCGTGCAGCAAGGGCTCAGGCGTGTCTCACTCATTCTATCGCTTTCTACTCCACTCTAGAAGGTTCAAAGAGTTCAGTCCAGCAAAGAACACTTCCACATAAAGTTTTGTGATTAAAGATAAAAAAAATTCAGAAAACTAATTTATTTTGGTTTATTTTCATCTTTATACAAAAAAAAACTATTACTTTTAACCATAATTTTATACTATTTAGATTCGTCTCGACAAAATAAATTCAGAAATCATAAAATTTTAACGTAAAACTAACAAATGCAAAAAAAAATTGAGTAAAGATAACAAAAAAACAAAAAAACCAGTTATATTAGCGTCATTCTGTGAACTTTCTCCGCCCTCTCTCCCCTGCCAAACACCCCCGATCTCCGCCCTCTATCCTATACCCAGTTCCCAATTCCGGTTAGGGTTTGATCGTGCAAATCACTGAAACCATGATTGTCCACGATACCGATCACGATCACGATCACGACGACTCCTGCTCTAAATCGATAATCGAAACGGTGAACGGCTCTCACGATTTCACGATCAAGGGCTACTCTCTGGCCAAAGGAATGGGGGCAGGAAAGTACATTTCCAGCGACACCTTCAAAGTTGGAGGTTACGATTGGGCGATTTACTTCTACCCCGACGGCAAGAACGTCGAGGACAACATGGCGTACGTGTCGGCGTTCATTGCGTTGGCGAGTGAAGGGACGGATGTGAGGGCGCTGTTTGAGCTCACGCTTTTGGATCAGAGTGGGAAAGGGAAGCATAAGGTTCATAGTCACTTTGATCGGGCGTTGGAAAGTGGGCCTTATGCTCTCAAGTATAGAGGAAGCATGTGGTTAGTGCGTGTACACTCTTTGTGTTTTTGTAGAAGAAATTTTTGCATGCGATGATTTGGGTTCTCTTTTATGGTTTTTTAGAGGTACTGATTAGGGTTTAGAGCAAGTCCACCGACACCAACATGACATTGCCAATTTTCAGCACTAGTTCGGTGCCATTTTGGTACAATCTAAATTCCAGACTACTGAATTAAACTTGTTTCAATTTTTAATGCAAATAAAATGGCTTGAAAGTGGGAGAAATTGCAATGCCAGCTTTGGTGCCACAATGGTGGCTTTTGCCATTGTTATAGATCAACTAAAGGCAAGGGTGGATTTAGACTTCGGCAAAAAATATGCTAAATAAGGGCAATAGCAAGATGGCCTTTGGAAAAAGTGGCTGTGCAGTGGACTTTTGGTTGGGTTTTAGGGCAGACTTGATAACTGGTATGAGTTAGTATATCCTAATGCACGAATGCAGAATGAGGAGAGCGTTGCCTTTGGAAGCTAGGGTTTGTTTTTCAAAGGCAGCTTATTAGGGTTTTGGAAATGGTTGTTTGGTCAAAAGAAAGTGTACCGTTCTAAGACATAATGTTTGTGCGGTGCACTCTTTTTTGGGGTTGAGCCCATGCTTGACGAATAGTGTGATCGCATTGGTTCATAAGAATTACCATAGTACTATGGGACATGTTTTAAGAAGATAAGTTTGGTGCCATTTGAGACTGACGGAAGTGGTTTTATCTGTTTGTGGGATAAGGGGAGGAACTAACCCACTCTAGTTCTAAATGGCCTTCATCCCCCATAAACCTACCTACAGCATGGGAATCTGGGATTGCCTAACCTCTAGTTTGGGGTAGTAGGTTGTTGCCCTCTTGGTCCTAGTTAAATCCTGTCTTCTGGCCCACTCCCAAACTGTGACTAAAAGGACCATTTTAAAGTAGCCCAATCTGGCACATGTAGTCCGGAATTGTGATTTACCAACCAATCAATAGTTTGCATTTGCAGTTATTGAAACAAGCATATAGCCTCAGTTCTGTAGATAAAGAAACTGCACCTTAGTACTCAAACATTGTTCTTTAACCAAAGGATTCATCTGATTTTTGTTTTATTCAGTTGAATTCAAATTGTCCGATATGTTTAATCATCAGTTACATACTTCGATAGGATGTTGCAAACAATTCTTTTTGTATTATAGTATTATACATTTAAACCTTATGCTCATATAACTTGATTCCATGCATTTCAGGGGTTACAAGCGTTTCCTAAAACGATCTATGCTGGAATCTTCCAACTTTATCAAGGATGATTTCCTTGCTCTGCGTTGCACTGTGGGAGTTGTCAGAACCCGTGTTGAGGGACCTAAACAAGAAAGTATTACTATACCACCCTCAAGTATGGGCCAGGATTTCAAGTACTTGCTGGAGTCCGAAGTTGGTTGTGACATAGTTTTCGAGGTTGGCGAGGAAAGGTTCAAAGCTCATAAGTTGATACTTGCTTCTCGCTCTCCTGTGTTTAGAGCCCAATTTTATGGACTTATTGGAGATCCTAACCTGGACAAAGTAGTATTGCAGGATCTTGAACCCTCGATCTTCAAGGTATTGCCACTTCAATCACATTTCCTTGTACTTGTCACTCTTCGTGAGAGAGACGAGGAAAATGGATACATTTCAAAATATGAAAGAGCTTTATCGTACCGTTATGGCTGTCATAATTATTAAGTGTCCTGGAGTCCACAGTTTCTACTTGCTTCCTTTCTTAGAATACTAAGATTTGCAGAAGTTCCCATCGCTCTGATTTCTGTACTTGCATGGCTGGTCATACTATCAACAGGCATTAGATTTTAATATATCGATGCATTCAACCCATTACATTGGCATTTTGAATTAGTGGTGACAACATTTGTTTGGCTATCCTTGCAAGTTGCCACCCTAGTTGTAGTTGCATAGATTTATTTATGTTATTCACTGTGTTCACTTCACATGTCCAAAAGAATTTCCAAAAAAATTCTTTCTCCATCTCTCATCTCTCTAATCATTAATCACATTTCTCTCTTTACTCATTCCTCTCTCTCTAATCATTATTCTCATTTCTCTCTCTATCTCTCTCCAATTATTACACATCTCTCTAATTATTACTTTTCTAAAAACCTATCTAAACACTATCTCAAAATTATTTCTCAAAATATTTTTCTCAAAATTCTAAACCAAACAAAGCGAATATTGTGTTTCTGTGTAAAGAGCCATTCTGGAACTCATAGGGCAGTCCTACTCCTTTGATATAATATATTTTACCTACTCTTTGGCTGTGCACTTCCAGAAGTTAGCTGCATATGCATAACAAGGCCACATGGGGCTATTTAATGCTTTAATTTGAACAATGTGTTATTCTCGAGGTGATTTCATTGTCAGCAATTAGATAACATCTTCTATGTACTTCAACCTTGTTTTGTTTCATGTCCTATAAGGCTAGAAGGGAAGATTGGTCGTCAATTGTTCTATTTAAGTTTTGCATGACTGTTATTAGAAGGCTTGGATTGGTGTTTCATCCATTTTGCAGGCAATGCTCTTTTTTATCTACTCAGATAAGCTTCCTGATGTAAAAGAAATTATGGGTTCAACTTCAGTGTTCACATCCACTATTATGGTGCAACATTTGTTGGCTGCTGCTGACCGCTTTGGTTTAGACCGTCTGAAACGGTTGTGTGAGGAAAAACTGTGTGAAGCAGTAACTGTTGAAACAGTAGCAACAACTCTTCCTCTCGCTGAACAACACCATTGTCCACAGCTTAAGGCTATCTGCTTGAAATTTGCAGCAACAAACTTGGGAGGTGTGTGTTATCTGTAATTCTGTATTATCTGACTGGTGCAATGTTCCGTGTTATTTCAATATTAATATCTTGGGTAAATCTTCCTCGCAGACATACACACACAAACACCCTGATTACATGGGAATGTCAATTTGGATGTAGATATTGAAAAATGACATTATAGAGGATATTTTTTTTGTCATATTTTAGAAGCTGCTATATTACCTTTACCCGAACCCAACCCATCATCAAGAGTATCAACATCCTCTCTCTATACGAGTTAAACTCACAACCTCTCTGTACTTAGTGCAGCTACACAACCATTGGGCCAACTGTCCTGATTCTAGAAGAGGTATCTAGGAAGTCCTTGTCTCCTTGATTCATTGGTTACTCCTATTGGAAAATTTTGTTTACTGACTTAACTAGAAAGATAGAGAACTTGTAAACTGGTGTCCACATGTAGATGATTGTCGATGTATGTCTGTGTGTTACCTGTTGTATCTGGCTTTACAACATCTAGCAATCAAAGAGGGCGGAAAAGAAGTTATCTGACTTTAACATGGAATTCTTCCCTGCCTCCTTTTTTTTTTTTTTTTTATAATAACTATCACACAATCTAAATTGTAACTCGCTGCAAATATTAATATTTCTTCCATGTTCTAAATCTTCGAACGGAGACTAGGGATCCCTGGCATATTGTTGTTGTGTGTAGTTTGCTATTTGAGGGAACTGAGGGGTTAGGTAATGCATGTGTTCTTGTGCAGTTGGTTATTGGCATAGATTGTTTGCATATTTGGTTATTTTCACTATGGTTAAAGATAATTGATCTCTTAGGGTTTAAAATAAAATTTTCAAGATTTGAAGGGGTGCTAATGCTAAATGTTTTTGTGAATACCAAAATATAGGTGGAAAAACTCCTAACGTTTGGGGTTGCAGTGGCACCCACCTGCACTCCCCTCTGTCTGCCACTAGGTTGGTTGCTTCCACTTTTGAATAGCTATAAAAGAAAGCAAACAACAATGCAAATAATTACTCCTAAGAGCAAGTCCAATGCAGTTCCATACCTGGACCTGGTTCTGTACCCATATTATAGAACCGATTTTAGACCTAAGGCCTCCAATGGGGAATCAAAATTGGTTGGAAAATGCAACAAATGGATACTTGATTCTATATTTGGAACCTCATCCATGCCACCTCACCAAATCCCAACAGGCAACAGCCATTGACCAAGAGAGAGCAGGAGTAAACCTGAAAATGGCCGGAATCTGCTGTTTTCGCTGGAAATGGCTGGAATATTGAACCGTAGTATACGTCTGCTGTTGCCGGAATCTTCTCTCACCGAAACATCTGATTTATCGGAATCTAGAATCTGCTACAACACCAGAATCTGGTTCAATCGGAGGTGAAGGGGTTTGATCAATCTCTGGTTCAATCTTGAGGGTCTCATGGCGAGGGTTGAAGCATGGGGGTTTGATTGGAGGTGAAGAAATTGACCTGTGAGAAAGAGAGGGTTTGGTGTGGTCACTCCTATAATAGAGAGAGAGGGAGGGAGGGAGGGAAAAATACTTTCAATTGCTATTTATTTGTGGTCAATGTGTGTGTCAATTCACACCAATTGTACACCAAATGTATCCCTTGTTCCGAAAACATCTTTCAACTTAAAAAAAATCTACCAATTATGGCAGAGCCTCAGTGGCTAGTTGTTCTACCAAGTACTGAAAAATTAGATGACAAGGGGGGTTGAAAAGTAGGGGAAAATGAGGTTGAGGGACAGCTAAGTATGGAACTTTAGAACAACCACTGGAGAGGAAGTTCCAAAATTTGGCCCAAAAGAAGTTTTTGGTGCCAAATTATAAGAATGACTACGGTCATTTTAGAACTAGCGTTGGACTTTCTCTAAGTTGGTTTGGGATCACCATATGTGCACCCTAGTGCTCCATATATTGAATAGCTACTTCTCAAGATGTCAAGCATCTGAAGGAGTGGGATCTCAAAGCCAGTGATTTTTTTTTTTTTGTGGGAGTTTCTGCTGAATTGACCTGAACCAATGCCTTTTGCTTTTTTGGCCCTTGGCTTGTTGAAGCAACATTGAGTGAATGGGGTAAATCATGGTAATGTGTTGAAAACAAGGGCTTGTATATTTACCACTATTTCAATCTCGTTTGTCATTATGTAACCATCAATCCGTAAATGCCTTTTTGTGGACAATGTGTGTATATTTCTCGGTGTTTGTAATTTCATGCTTGGAATTAATCTAGGAAATTGTTGGTCCTTGCTTGGCAACCAGATAAATGTACAATGAAGCTTTTTACTAGTTCCTTGCGTTTTTTTGGTTTTTTTTTTTTTTTTTTTTTTATTTTTTATCGCAAAGCGAAATCAGATACGTAAGCAACCATCCGTATTTTTCATTCTGATTCGTTATTACAGCTTTCATTATGTTCTCCGCAATGTTTTCTTGTTTCTGAACTAGATATGATGAACTTATTTGAACGACGAAACTTCTCAGTTTATTGATCCTGGCAGTATCCTTTTTTGTCATTGTTCTTCTCTTATGATTAATGGATTTCAAAGGAGCCATTGATTAATTCCCCCCCCCTTTTGTGTTTTTCAGTGGTTATGCGGTCAGAAGGCTTTAGGTACTTAGAAAAGAGCTTCCCTTTGCTGTTGTCTCAGCTATTGGAGGCAGTTGCAGCTGCGGTGGATGAGAGCTCAGGTTGTCTGTTGAATAGGAAGAGAAGTACCACCAGTAGCATCTGTGGGCTAGATCTGGCAGCTGAGGGGGCAGCAGCAGATTCAGCAAATCTAGCTGTCAAGCGCATGAGGAAGCGGTCCTAGGTTAGTAGATGCCTCTTAAGTGCAAGAAAAGCTGAGTAGAACCATCTATCTAATTACAGGACGGTGGTATGCATAGTATGTTCATATTATCAGACAGAAATGGTTATTCATATGGTTTCCTGAAGGGTGAAATTGTCTTTGCCTTCTGCACCCTCTCTTTTCTTTTGGATTTCTGGGATTTAATTCTACTGTGGCCTTTAGGATTATGGCAGCAATACTCTGTAATGGGCCTTTCAAGTTCCAAGTAATTTTAAATGGCATTTCAGGTTTTAATAGAATTGGGGGGGGAAAAGGATGACTGCGAACCTGTAAACCTGGTGAGGACTCGAACCTGAACATTGGGGGGAAAAGAAACGGATACGAGAGGATGCCAAGAACTTTTTCCTCAATTCTTGTTTAGTTGCTAGTGGAAAGAGGAAAGAGGTAGGGGGGAAATAGGAAAGAAAACAAGTGGGAAATGTTGACATAGCTTCAGGGGAAGCTCCCGCTGTCCATTTTACTTCCATTTTGTTTCAAAACTAAACCAAGTAGAGGAATCAACTTTCCCTAGTGCTTCTTTCTTAATATTTTCTCTTGCTCTCTCTTTTTCCGAACAAGTTCTAAATATAATGTTGGTCTCTACATTATTGAGATTTTGTTGGTGCAATTTATGCCCATGGGGGTTTACCATTCAAGAGAGAGAGAGAGAGATGATGGAAAAACTTGAACCATTAATGCAATATCATGCGTTCACAGTAGAGTAGGAGTAGATATGAACTACTACTAAGATTGTAAATGAACCCTATAGTAGACAGTAGACACTGTTTGTTGATATACATTCGAACCAAACATACTAATTAGACATTCTTTTTAAGGCAAGAAGACTCTAAACGAGGCCATAGGAAGGCACCCATTGCGAACTCCCTCTTGTATGCCAAGTCACCCTGCACGCACAACCCGTATTCAGCTAGGAGCCTGTCGAGCTTTCCTTCAGGCATGTTCTGGTAGTCCTTCTTAGTGTACCTTGGGTAGTGAAGGGGCATCTGAAAGAAAGAAACACCACTCCTCTCCATGTTTCTCTCTCTTGCTCTCAAGCTTGCTATCTTTCCTCTCAGAGTGGGATTGCCTTTTATGGATGCACGGGTGTTGAGGATTGTAGCCAGCTATGTTGTCATAACGATTGGATGATTTGCCTGCTCATGCAGCATGATAATTGGCATCATTTTTGTGTGCGTGCGTCTGGGTTAGAGTGAGAGCAAGGATTCCATGGAAGTAGTTGTATGAGCAAATATTGTGATGGGCTCTGGCTGAGAACCACTTCTGCACTAAGAAATGCTGCGGGGTTCATCTTTTCTGCCCAGAAACCATTGTCTGGTTTCAGTTTTGGAATCGCTGTGCTAGAATTTGTTCGGAAAACTAGTTTGGTGAAAATCTCACCTTTTAGGAGATGGAGAAATATATTCACAAACTCTTGTTTTCAAAAATAGTTTGGTATTACTCTTTTAAGGAAACAGGGATCGAACATGGTAAATGTTGGGTAAATGATCGTCATCATAGCCGTTCGATGAGTACAAATCAAATGGGATAGAGATGCAAAATCAATTTTTGAATCCGAATTGAGATGCTAATACAAGTTTCTTTTCCAAATCACGACGCAAGTTGATACCTAAAATATTGGCAATAAATGCTTTTGTAGTAGACTATTTCCAATTTCCATGTAGGATCCTTCTAGTGACCATTCTTTGACCGGCAAGACCTTACCGGTAAAAATACACTCTTGCCAGTCAAAGAATGGTCTTAAGTGTGAGCCCAGTGGGCTGATTTTAGATTTTTCCTTCTCTGTATTGTGTTAGTGATGCTTCATTAATGTTGTTGAGTAAAGAGCTTACTGTTTCATATCATTTTCATAAGCAATTGTTGAGTTGAGCAGGTTAACGCAAGGTGACGGAATGTAAAACCAAGCAAAGTGACATCAAAGTCATAGGATTCTGTATACCCAAGTCAACCAATTGAATAATTTGAATATCTGGGTTGCCCTCGTCACAAGTTGACTTTCTTTATTTCTGAAACTGTATGGGGCTCAGGTTTAAGTTGTAGCCTATCCTTAAGTGTATGATTGAAGAAATTTGATAGTAAAGGAAACCAATAATGCTTGGATACCGACATCCTGGGCAGGATCTCTGGATACATGTGTTTGGAGCTATATATATGATGGACATGGATCTTATTCGTATATTGCGAAATTGACGTGTTAGCAAATGGCGCTTCGATATAATTGATGATATTAAGGCTATTTTCGTTACTCTCAGTTGTTATTTATTTATTTATTTTCTATGAAATGTAGTGGGGTAGCTCATTGGGTGGCCTCTACACGATTGAAAAAAGCCAACCCAGTGAATTGGAATTTTTCTCTCCCTCCCATCTTTTTCAATTTTGTTCCTCTGATGTAATCTGTTTTTCTAGTTAATGAAAGTGATCTACCGTTTAAAAAAAAAAAGAAAAGAAAAAAAAAAGAAAAGGCAATAACAAAAAAATATTTTCTAGTCATTGGACGTTGGGAGTCTTGGGACGCCAAGAGAGAGTTTGGGGACGTATGGTGAAATAAAAACTACTCCATTATTTTTTTGTTGGAGTATAATTTTTTGCTGTAGGTGGTGAATATCTTTTGGTTCTTGTAAACATGGATCGACAAAAGAAAAGAATGCCCTACATAAAGCTCCAATCACGGGAATTGCTCCACGGGGTCCACTTTGGGGTTCTACACTAATAATTCAACTCATTTATTGATTATAAAATATGTTTTTCAAAGGCCTCATCGAAATCAGGTCAATCGGATAACTCTAAGTGTTTGATCCAATCTTTCAATTTTTGATCTCTCTAAACGCTAAATCAAAAGTTAAATGTTTGGATGAAATTGCTTAGATAAAGGCAGTAATTTTATTTTATTTTCAACCGCGAAAAAGTAATACTTAATTAGTGAGGATAAAATATTACGAGAAGAACCCAGACAAAAACATCAACGTAGTTGGTGAGAAGCCAAAGATGATAATCACGCAATCAGAAGACAAACCGCGGCTGCTGAACATGGAGAAGATGAACAAGGTGGGCAATGAAGGTTTTTTTGAGGTTTATTTTTTATTTATTTTAGACTAAACTTTTAAACTACTTATAAATTTTTATTAATTAATTTTATGCACGTGATTTTTTCTACTTGTGTTTACCGTTTATTTATTGTTCTTGACTCCTTAATTAATATGCAGAATTTTAGATATGGATTCAATTGGTATGAATGGGGATTTAATATCATCATATTAATCGAATTACTTAGTTTATTACAACTAATATTAAAATATGGGGTGTCCATTGTGATTTGTTCTTACGGATACATTGGATGATTTTGGCTTAAATATTGAAGCAATTAAAGGGAGAACATATTTTCGTTTCAAAGAAGAAGTTCTTATCGTAATATTATCTACAGTGATTAAAATTAGCTTCTAAAATATTCTGTAGAATCATAGCAAAAATGATTGCATAAAATTAATCGATATATACTCCCTCCGTCCCAATTTTATAGTCCCTTATGGGAGTTCGTGCCACTTTTTAAAGTGTTATATGTTATAATTTACAATGTTTTAGGTGATTTTGAACACTTTGTTTATTAGATTAAATCAAGATCTATCAAACAAGATCCATATTGCATATAAAATGTATTACCGATTGAAAAATATAATCGTTTTTTTATCCGGTTAGGATAGAACGAAGGACTATAAAATTAGGACAGAGGTAGTATATTTTTGGGTGTGAATTCTGAAACCTTAGTTAATTTTCCCAACCGTTAATCTCTACTGTTTTTGCGTGCTTGCCTAATCGTTTCGTTTTGTCTGTCTAATTTTTAGCAGCGTTGATACATACCCGGAATTGGGTACACAAAATTTACCTTACACACAAAAGTGTGTGGGCCCACACACACTAGATGTGCAAAGGTGTGTGTGGAGCCCACAAACTGTGTGATTGGGTAAATTTTGTGTACCCAATTCTGGGTACTTGGCATTTTTGAATTTTTAGTTTTAAAATCCATTACTCGACTTTTGTGTTCAATCAATTTAAGTTTATTTAGTTTTTCTATAAAAAAATCACAAGTTCCCGTGGATTCAACGTCGCACTTGCATAACTATACTTCAATATGATTTTTGCGCTTACAAGTACATTCAAATTTCACAAGAACCAAAAAACATATACGCCTTGCTGCCGCGAATACAAGACATAGATACGACTGGTATAAGCTCAAACATGCAGGCGAAATTCCATTAATTTGTCAATGTTCATCCACTACGTCAACAAACATTCGTAGATCAGGACGGCAACCGAAGGCGGTTCCTCCTCCTTTTTTTTGTTCCCATTGGGATTATCTGGCTCAAGTTTGATTGTTTATCTCGGATTTTGTTTCTGCTTTTTTTTTTTTTTTTTTTACAACCTGTTTTATCAGTTGATAACTTGGAGAGTATCCATGTCAAATTTACTTACGTTTTCATTCATTTGTACAATTACATTTTTTTTTTTTTTTAATTTAGATCATCTAAGGTTGTATATTAATAGTAATTTACGATCATTTAGATTTATGTTGCTTACCACATCACTTTCCAGGATGAGGATGAGTCTTCTCCCAAGAATTTTGAAGCTAAAGCTGCCTCTACGCGTGACATCACTGTGGTCCCATTTTGCAAGCTGGAGAAGGTACATAACTAGTACAGTACATTACTAATATATTCCATTCCCTTTTCAGTTAGACTGAATTATGCAGGTGGTTATGTGCCAGAGAAGTAGTACAAATGTACAATAATAAACAGAAGAAGACCATCGATCCGCATGCTAGTACTAGTAGGCTTTTCTTTTCCGTAACTTTTTCAGTTGATGAGCTAATTGTATTTAGTTAGAGCTAGAGAGAGAAAAAAAAAAAATGGGCCACGTACTTAAAAATCTAAAATATTTTACATTTTTTAAGCGAAAGATAATGAATTTTTGCAATAAAACATAAAAACAAAAAGTATTTGACATTTTTAAAAGAAAGGACAAAGAATTTTTGCAATCGAACATAAAGACAAAAAATTAGTGAAATGTTACTAATTTTTAAAAATTCTAAATTTAAACATAAAATTCAAAAAAATCTCCACCCAACCTTTGGCTAACAACTTTCGGCAATCAAAAAAATTAGTAAGATATCACTAATTTTTAAAAATTCTAATTTTGAACATAAAATTCAAAAAAATCATCATATCACCTCCGGCCAACGACCACCCCACCTTTGGCCGACCACATCCGGCGATCAAAAAAATTAGTGAGATGTAACTAATTTTTAAAAATTCTAATTTTGAACAGAAAATTCAAAAAAATCATCATCCCAACTCCAGCCTACGACCGCCACCTTTGGCCAACTACTTCCGGCAACCAAAAAAATTAGTGAGATGTCACTAATTTTTAAAAATTCTAATTTTGAATATAAATTCAAAAAAATTGCCACTCCACCTCCGGCTGACCACCACCCACCTCTGGCCCCTTCCGATGACCAAAAAAATTAGTGAGATGTCACTAATTTTAAACATAAAATTCAAAAAAATCATCATATCACCTCCGGCCAACGACCACCCCACCTTTGGCCGACCACATCCGGCGACCAAAAAAATTATTGAGATGTAACTAATTTTTAAAAATTCTAATTTTGAACATAAAATTCAAAAAAATCACCATCCCAACTCCAGCCTACGACCACCACCTTTGGCCAACCACTTCCGGCAACCAAAAAAATTAGTGAGATGTCACTAACTTTTAAAAATTCTAATTTTGAATATAAATTCAAAAAAATTGCCACCCCACCTCCGGCTGATCACCACCCACCTCTGGCCCATTCCGATGACCAAAAAAATTAGTGAGATGTCACTAATTTTAAAAATTCTAATTTTGAACATAAAATTAAAAAAAAAATCATCATATCACCTCCAGCCAACGACCACCCCACCTTTGGCCGACCACATCCGGCGACCAAAAAAATTAGTGAGATGTAACTAATTTTTAAAAATTCTAATTTTGAACATAAAATTCAAAAATATCACCATCCCAACTCCAGCCAATGACCACCACCTTTGGCCAACCACTTCCGGCAACCAAAAAAATTAGTGCGATGTCACTAACTTTTAAAAATTCTAATTTTGAATATAAATTCAAAAAAATTGCCACCCCACCTTCGGCTGACCACCACCCACCTCTGGCCCCTTCCGATGACCAAAACAATTAGTGAGATTTCACTAATTTTAAAAAAAATTCTTTTTTCAAACATAAAATTCAAAAACTCTCCAACTCACATCCGGCAAGCAAAAAAATTAGTGACATTAGTGACATGTCACTAATTTTTAAGAATTATAATTTCATATATAAAATTCAAAAGAATCAACTCTTACCTTCTGCTGACCACTTCCGGCGATCAATAATTTTCTGAAGTTCTAATTTAGTGTTAAAAGTTAGATTTTTAAAGGAAAAGAAATCAAGAAATTAGTTTCCTGCGTCCGTAGTCTTCTCTTTTCCTCTAGAAATCCAAATCCAAGCACAAAGACTCGAGGATCCTATTGTAGAAACTCAAAGTCAAAGTGGTTGGGTACTTAGGTGAGACAAGCTCAAAGCAGAGCAAATAGATGTATTTGCCATAAGGACTCCTATGTTACAAAAAAACCAGTGGATCAATGTTTGATTGAGAGAGAGAGAGAGAGCGCGCAATATGCCAAGGGCTGGAGGTCATAGTTGAGAGAGTCTCTTTAGGGAGTGAGGGTATTTGTGACCAAAAGTAAGAGAGAGTGTTTTTTCCTTTTATTAAATCATAGTTACAAACAATGTCTTTATGTTTGATTGCAAAAGTTTTTTGTCTTTCTCTTTAAATAGAAAAAATATTGTATATTTATGGCTAATTATTCCAAAAAAAAAAGGTTCCTTTTCTTGAGATAGTTGGATATAAATCATATGACAAAATAAACATTCGTTTTGTAGTGGATCTTCAAATTCAATTTTAAGATTTCACTCTTAGACACAATTCCATTTTTTTTTAGTTGATGGTATTCGTGGAGGAGAGTGATAAAACTACAATGTTTCGGGTACTTGTAGTGTTTATTTATGGTTTCATTAGTTAAGAGTTACAATTTGTTGTGTATTGTCCACTTTTCATGTAGGGTTTGGACGTGGCGGCGCAGACGGAAACTCTTTCGGACCTTGCCGTTTCTGCATTATCGGAGAGTCAGAAGAAGATGCAGCAGCTGCTAAGGGAAGAAACTAGGCGCATCAAGGAGCGACGTGTATGTTTTTGTCTATCCTCTTATGTCTAAGAGAGAGAGAGAGAGAGTGAGCATATTTGCTTCATTGAATCAATCTCGGCAATATATATCTCAAGTCTTAACTTTGTCTATTATGTTCAGGGGTTTGATTTTGGGAACATTCCTCCCCTGGTACCTTTTCCCAACGTTGCTCCCTACGAAATATATGAACCATGTTGGTCTGAAAGTTGTCTAAATCCTGCTCCGAAGCTGTATGAGGAAATGTCAAAGATGGCTATTAAGAACTACAACCACAAATTTGTACGTATATATGTGGTGTCCACTTTTGTTTCTAGATTCTTTCTCCTCTTTGATGAGTTGATCATCTTTCTTTGTATGCGGGGTTTACCATCTTTGTCAAAATGCAGCACACTGCACACCAGTTCACCAAAATCCTCAATGTATATTTCTACAAGCATGACAAGCAGGCAAGAGCATTTCTCGTTTCATCTCTTTGCAGGCTTAGGATACTTCGGTTGCTTCTCCCAAGAATTGCAATTTCGAAGCTCAAGTAGTATCCACACCCCACAGGGTTTTGATTAGCTCTTGCAGCCAGAAGGAGGTACTTGGTTATTTAGATTTTCTTCTTTTAAATGTTGGATTGCTTTGATGCATGGTGTTATGACTATATCTCAACTAGGTTTTTACCTCATGCATATGTTTTCTCAGCCAGATTTTAAGGGTGGACTATGTTTTCCTAGCTCTACAATCTTCTTGACTAAAGAATAAATGAATTGTTGACTAAAGAATATATATCAGTGACTAAAAAATACACTGATATATATTTATTGTAGAAATTTGTGTGCTTAATAAGTTCGCACAAATATTTTTTTTTATAGAGAGGTGATTGTTGTTTAGAGAGAAGTCAAAGGACAACAATAATACAATAGATACTTTTTTTCTCTTGATTATTCTAATTTTTGTTGTAAAAAATGTGCACTTTATTTTTGAGGGGGTGTATTAAAGATTCTAGTCAAGTTTCTTACCCTTCGGTCTCGGCCGGTTTCAGTTATTTGTAGACTCTTTTGGGGTCAACAATAATGATCCGAACTATTCACTTTTTACAGCTCATCAAGAATATGGACCATGTCGAAAATTAAGTTGATCAAATATGTTTGATATGATTTCGAATGGTGAGCTTGTTAAAAAAGAGTGTGCAACAGACTTCCTACATTCGGACGGAAACGAGTCTGTTATCTTGCATTCCTCGTCCACAAATAAGAACGAAGCGGATCGATTCGACAATGGAATGGGCAGCTTGTGTTTTGATATAAGACCAACAAAGGACCAAAAATGAACGAGACTGGAAGGTAAGAAAGCTGGACTGGAGTTCAATCCGTTTTATTCCCACATTTGTGATGGGACCCAAAAAAATTTATGTTTTGTGAATTTAGCCCTACTAGTGTTGGGAGATATCTGTACACGGTACACCCCATGTTATACTGTCTCATCATTTGTGGGAAACTTCCTCTATTGTATGTCCTACATACATAAAAAAAAATTCTTGAGTTTTCTTGCCCAAAAAAGGATTTTTGGATTTTTTAAATGGGCAGAAGTTGCTTCCAAAGTCCTTTCAAATTATTCCTTCGGATGTGAGTGAGGCGAAATGTTCTTTATTGTTTGTCTGAACTGGCTAATAGAATAAACAGGCTAAAGCCAACAAAATTTTAAATGTTAAGACGTGTTATTTTTTTCACATTCATTAATCAAAAGTTCAAATAGCGGAAAAAATTTATGTAAAACTTCGTAAGCTATAGATTGACTTTTTATGGAAAACTCATCCTCGGTGATTGATGTAATATGGAGTACTACACGAATAAAAGAAAGCCCCATTCATGGAGAAAACCTAAAACATCTATTGAGAGCTAGAGAACCTGCTCCAGGAGGTTCGCCTCGTGATCAATGCCTGGTACATGGAGTTTGTTCCCTCTTAAAGATTTTAAGTTTGAAACCCAACTGCTTTGGAGTGAGCCCATACGGAGCTATGTTGTGGCTTTAATTGGCCCCCACTGGTAGACTGTGATCTTGGTTCTCAAGATTAGTTGAGTTGTGCATTAGCTGCCCTGAACACCTAAGTTCTCAATAAAAGAACTAAAGAACCTGAATTTTAAAATGGATGAAATTGATGCTTTGACGGTAGCCATTTTTCCTTTGTGGCTCTATAGATCTTAGCTAAAATCTTTAACACATGAACCTACTGCTGGTGTCGGACTTGGTACACAATATTCAACTTCTATTTGCTTTTAATACCAAACGTGTTTAAAGCTCATTTTTAAATGAATTATTTTACAACTAAATGAATATCTTTATTCTCTTTTGATTTTAATTATAGAGTGTAGCTAGAGATGTACATCATGACTTATCGAAGGAGCTTTGGAAGCTAACTTTATTACTCGATATTTGTGACATGCGTAGGGTACAACAAGATTCTTAGCATTAACTACAAGAACAATTTTGGCACTACAATTTTCCTTATGAGAATAATCGAACCTCTTACTTAACATAGGCCGGTAACGACTGAACATATCTCCTTTTTTGGTTAGCTCGTCAATGTTAATTGATAAATGCAAAAAATAACATTCAATTACTTCTTTTTTTTCTAACAAAGGTGAAATTTTTATTCATCTGAAGGCGAAATCCTAAACATCAAACAAAGGGGAACCCCATGGGGGCAAAAGTGTGTAATAATCCAATTTTTATTATAAAATTAGGATTATTTATTTCCTTTAACGTGGATAATTATGTTTGTATTCTTTAATTACCTCAATTTAGACCCTAACTCTTTTACACTGCACATATATGGATATTAATACATATGTTTATTTATAAATATTTTTACACTCTCATACATATTCATATACACACATGTATATTATGTACATATATATATACTCATAAGTATAAATACACATTCAACCACTCCCCCTTCTCTCCTCCCCACTCTCCACTCCTCCAACCACAAACACCACTACCACGCACCACCAAATACCCCAAAAAATCAGACCTTTTTCCCTCTTGTCTCTGCCAATACCCACCCTCATCACCCCTCTTTTCAACCCCTTTACTCCCCCATGTGTTCTACAACACCACCACCTCCACACTCTATCTCAAACTCCACACTCCACCTTCCTCTTTTTTAAAACAAATAAGAGCAATTCCTCATTTCCATATTTTGGATAACAAAAGAGAAAGGAAAAGAAACGGCAGAGAATGAGAGAAACAATTCAGCAGAGAGAGAGAGAGAGCAATGTGTCACCACTTTTCTCTCTTTTCTTTCTACTTTCTACACCTCCATCTCGCTAGCATTGCCAACCCCATTTGGAGCTATAAACAGCCCCCAAAACTGACCCATAAACAGTCCTCAAAACCAGCTGTAAAAACAAGTCCGTTATCGCTATAAAACAGTCTGAAACAATCCCGAAAACTGCCCAAAAACCAGCCATTTTAACATCCTCATACCCACCCTTCTTCTTTTCCGTTTCAGTCCCGTTTCGACTCCAAAAACAACCCAATACACTAGCTCTAGTACAGCCCAAAAACCAGCCTTGAATTTGTTCCGTTTTGCCCCAAAAACACACCCGAACCAACCAACGGAGGAGCTCCATTGCCGTGCGACTTAACCGTCAACCCAACTCCACTTTTACTCCGTTGCGTGCTAGAACTTCGGACCGAGGTAGTTAATCCACCTCCCTAAATATAATTATCTATGTATATTTGGTTTGTTAACGTAGAAATTGAATGCATATATGCATAGTTTGGTTCGAACATGTTTATGCATATATAACGATCGAAGTATGCATTGTGGCATGAAATAGAAAAGAAAGAACCGGGTTGGCTTGATAAGGCACTCATAACTGCCTCAATAAGTGACTTGTTGAGGCATTTTCCCTATTGAGGCATTACAACTTAGTGCCGCTTATATCGATGCAGCTAAAAGTGTAATGCAGCACTTTCTATGAGGCATTTTGAGGAGCCTCTAGAGCTCTTTCTCGTAGCACTTGTAAGTGTCGCATAGAATACTCCAACGAGGTACATATAAATACCACATAATCCACTTATTGAGGCAATTTCTGGAGCTGCAATAGAAAATTAGGTGCACCTATTTAACCATGGTTAACAACTAATGAGGCATCTATAAGTGCCCTCATAGCTCATTTGACGTTGCAATTCTAAATACCTTGATAGGTTTGGTGTTGTGACACTTAAAACTGCCCCAAAAAGTCTTTCTAGTTTAAAAAAATAATAATGACCCACTAAAGGTTAATTAGAGTTGAATTCCCATTCAAACACCAGTTGCGCACCAAATGAGAACAATGAATTACTCCGAAAGATTTCAATATAATAAGGGGCGTTGTGCAGATCCAATGTCAATACAATATGTTCAACAAAAACCAAAGAAAATCAACCCTAAAACAAGCATTGAGATTACATTGAAGTTTTGACAGTCGACGTAAAAATGTCACAAGAACTTGTCTCAAGGAACATCTCAACACCACCAACAGCTCTTGAGAAGATCGTCAAAGGCTTTAAACTACACAAGAAATGTGATTGAAACCAGTTAATAAACTTGAAGTGAACTCACAATCAAAATAGTAAACATTAGAACATGTAAACATACGAAAAATATAAACTTAGTCGTTTTAGACATACCACAAACCATACCATGTCCAAACACGATCTCTTAACATGAACGCCAAAATGCTCCAAATCTTAATCTTTGCTCTCCACTAGTTTATTTGCTGCAAATACAGTACATGTGAGACACCAAGACATCCTCAAAGGACCAAGATATTGTCTCCTAACAAGCTCAATGTGTTCTTCCATAGACACCACCATCAATCTAGATAATCCAGCTCAATGTGGGTAGAAGAAATATGTCCACAACCCCACAAGATGGCATTTGAAGATAAACAGATTCTTGAAAATTTAAGACACTTGAAAATCTAAGACATAACATCTGTACATGAAGGCATTTCCTCAAAGCATTTATCAGGAGTTGGGTAAAATTCTTGTATGAGAAAATACTTCTAAATGAACCATCAGTGTCATTGTATCTAAGCTATTGATAGGAAAAGAAATAACAATCAGCTATTGGTCTAGGTACCAAAAACGAAAGCAAAGGCAAGAAACAACTGAATGAAGTACTCTGTCAAATAAAAAAATGCTCCCTTGCTATGTACAAATTGAAGACTTCTGCACCATGAGCACAAGTTCAAGTATCCAAAACCAGTGTATACAAATCAAGACTGTAATCTTCTATATCGTTGGAAAAAAAAAGACATGTATATAATTTCATGTTTAGTGCTAACACATAAGAATTAGCAATATTTTGATTCCCGAACACTTCAAGAGGAACACTTCATAGTATACATTATACCAAATTAATCTCAGCTATTATGCTTATCTTTTGCAAATAAGGGTGGGTAAAAAGAGGTACCTTGACCTGGATATCCTTGAGAAAATCATCAGCATAATGCAAAGAGTTTCTTCCTTGTGTTTATGCGGAAGAGTTGTTGTATTTTGAGGGCAATACACAAACCATGAAACTTTTGCTAGTTAAATTGGCCAAACACTAGTATATCTGTGAGGCCATTTTTCTTCATTTGCAAAGGTTCGACTATTATGTCCAATAACCGACTCCTTTTGCCCAGATGTTTGTTGCCTTTATTTGATAGGGCCATACCTGTTGTCAAGAGTTCAATTGCTCAGATACACAACATTGCTAACCAAACTTTGAAACCAAGAACAAAATAGATGAGTGAAAGGAAGCTATTTTTCATGTAAGAAGACAATTAAAGTTTCAACAAACATGAAGTAATATATCTCTAAATAAATTACTTGTTGCACAACATCACCATTATGAGCCAATTACTCCAAGCGCCAACTACAATTTAACCAATACACAAAATACAACCAGAAACATATTTTTTCTTTTTCACACAATTTATTGGCTGTCGAAAGTAATTTAGGACACTATCCATTAATTTTTCTAGAAATCAGTAAACAAGCAATGCCCTTCACAAGTCGTAATCAATCTCTAAAGCGCTAATCCGGAAACCCACTCGAGTCAATGCGTCAAGATAGTTTGTGCTTGTGTTTGAGTGCGTACTATGACAGTGAGTGTGTGTGTGTGTGTGTGTGTGTGTGTGTGTGTGTGAGAGAGAGAGAGAGAGAGAGAGAGAGAGAGAGAAATACCCGTTGCAGTAGATGGAGGTGACAGATCGATACAGAGAGGAGATGATTGGGTGCTGTCAGTCGTCACACCCAAAAATCATCTTCTAGGGTTTTTGAGGAACGGTTGAGCCTTGAGAGTAAGTGGAGAGATTTGAAGGATAATTGGCTCATGGAGGGAAACTTAAGGGAACGAAAATTTGAGTGTGAATTTTGCGCGCTGAAACACGATCGATTTTGGTGAAGCAGTAGTGAAATTTGGGCGTAATCCAGGGAATAAAAAGCTCCACCAATGCTTGTTTTTAATCTCACCTGGGTGGAAAAGTGAGATTAAAGGGGTTTTTTTTTTAACTGCAAGTTTTACCGAGAAAATTTTCGCTGAATTTGGCTGAATTTGTTTTCTTTTGAATTTCACCTTTTAATTCCAGGGATAAAACAGTATACTCTTGTAATTTATGTGTTTGGTAGGGCAAAGTCTAATATCAATAAGACTCCACGATTAATTCTCCATTTTCCCAGCCGACAGCCATCCACTAATTGATTAGAAAATCAATCCACATTAAAAAATCAATGAAATTGTTCAGCAACATTTGGGGCAGTGGGGCGGTGGTGTGGGCTGGAAAATGATCCAATGCTTTGCGCTCACATGACACGTAAAACTCCACAACATCGGATACATCATATTTACACCCTTTTCTCCTGAAACACTCAAACAAGTACCCTGCGGTATCACATAAAAACATAAATTAATTAAAATAAATGCAACATAAAATGAGACTTAAGCCCACAAATGCGTAACTAGTCGATCCAAAACTCCAAGTTTTGAAATCAATTGGATATGCGTAACTTAGATGAACGAGTTACACATATCTAATTGACCTGATTTTTAGCAAGGCTGTACAAAACATTATTTTGAAATCATTTAACGGTTGGGATTATTCACGTGGGACCAAAAAGTGGGCCACAAAAGCCATTTTACAAAATGAACGGTGAGGATCGTCACAATTGTGTTGCGATGAATGACCTTTCAAAATCCGATAGTCGAAAAAATTGGCAAGAGTCATTAAAACATCAACGCAAACAAAGTGAACGGTGTCAATCGTCATAATTGTGTTTGTGATTGTGTGGCTATCATACGTTATACTATAACATAATAACTTGGTTCAGAACAAAGTAAGTTCAATGTATATAATTGAAAGGTAGGTGCAGACTCATTTTTTTGAATGTTCGATCTGAACCGTTACAATTTAATATCTTATCAATTCTATCATTCTTCCCCAAATCAATGTTCATTTGATATCGGCAACCGCACGATCGGAACACATTTAGTACTTCTGGTGGAATTTCAGTACTATAATGCACTACTTCAAGGCCACCTTAATCATTTTTTTCAAAATCAGAACTATTAGATGTGTTTAAAACATATTTTTAAGATCATATGCAAGGATTTGGCCAAAAAAACTACGCGAAAGGGCTTGATCAGACTAGGTTTTTGGAAAAATAGTTTTACAAAAACCTATTCCGATCAAGCCCTTACGGGTAGTATTTTTTTCCAAATCCTCGCGTAGGACCTTCAAAACACGTTTTAAACACATCTAATGATTCCGATCATCGAAATTTGGTCTGGAAAGTGGAGGTCCATTATTGTGAGTCTGTGGGAGGGTGGTTGCATTTATAATTTCTATCATTTTCGATTTTCGGACGTATAAAGTAGAAAGGAATCAAATTTAATTTCTATAATCGAATTTTTAAAAAATTGCATAATTTCTATAATCTAATTTAATAAAAGAATTTAATTCCTATAATTTCTATTATTATTTTTTTTAAAATTTAATTTATATCATTTCTATGTGTTATGGTGTGCTTTTACCTTGAACTAATTGGCCAAAAAAATGAGGCTTGGGGGTTTTGAACCCTACCCACCTATGTTCTAGTAGAGAGCACTAACCACCAACACTAGGCTTTTCATTAGGCAAAATTTGAAATATTTTATATATAATATGTACAACTTCAGGAAAAAAAAATTTTGGTTGCCCAGGCCGGAGATTTTTTCGAGGCAATTAAAAGTGCCTTAACATATTGTCAAAAGCACAACTAAGTATTTTAAATTGGTAATTAAATCAGGTCAAGTCAAGTGCTGCTAAAGAAAAAAGGAAGTGAAAAAATAGATAGCAAAACGACGTAGTATTATGCCTCTAAGAAACTGCCCCATTAGACCCAGTTTTAAGAGGCACCAGCAACTGCCCCATCAAAATTACCACAAATAAATCAAATATGTAAAATTTGGATTAAGATCAAGTGTCGCATTAGGTACAACCAAATGGGGCACTTAAGAAGGTAGTGCCTCTTTAGTAACTTGATAAGGCAATTTAAAAGAAGTGCCCTTTAAAAAGTGCCCCTAAATCCCCATTTTGTTGTAGTGAGTCTGTAAAATTTTTGGCCAAACCACAGAACTTTGTATCCCATGAAATATGATCTTACATAGTTATGTATAGTCCTACTTTAAGGTGTGAAACTCAAATGCATTATTTATGTAAACTGTTAGTACTAAGCATAACTTAATATGCATTATACTTCTAAAATAGAATGTTTTTCCCTATGACTCTACTGGTAGATTTATTTTATAAGTACTAGTTAGCTATTGATGGGCAACAATGAAATTTTCTAAAAAGTTATAAGTTCAAACAATTTGTATTATTATTATTATTATTATTATTATTATTATTATTATTATTATTATTATTATTATTATTATTATGAAAGTTAACCGATGACACCCAACTAGTCTTGTTGTTAATTCTAAGTTAACTAAGAATTGTCAATAATAAAATTTTCTAAAATGTTAATAGTTGAATCAATTTTTATTGTTATTATTTTTTTATATATAACTTATCTATGAACGTTATATTGAATATCAATGTCTTGTGCAAGTATAGTCTGGACATTTAGCATATTGTGCATTGATCATAATGCCTATTTTTATTATGTGCCTAATATGTTGGATAGATTTTATTTCATAGAGATGTGAGTTCAATTCCATGATTTATTATGATTGACCGATATTTTACATTATTTCCTACTAACTTAGAATGGACAATTAGGTTCCCGGGTTGGTGCTCGTACTTAGAAATCACCTAGACGGTTAAGTTAATGGATACATGGAATGATGATATGGGGATTATGGAAACGATGGTTTCAGATGATATTGATGAGTTGAGAATTTTGAACGGTAGAAAGCCGGTTGATTTCGGAGAATCAAAATATTATGATTGGCAGAGAGCCAGAGATTCGGAAACCTTAAGTTATGTCAATATGTGATTACTCCTTATGAATTTGTATTATAGATCAGATTGGTTTATATACTCCCGAGGTTACAGATAGTTCCTCGTGGGCCCAGAAGGTATCGACAGACCCTAGGGAATTTATCATTGTGAGGCGATTGATGAATCCTACTAAGTCGATAACTTAGGTTATTCATCTGGGCTCCCAGATAGGGCAAGCAGGGGGGGAAGGAAATCACGATTGGCCGTAATTTTAGTGGTTGACACAGGAGGATGTTTCTCAAAGGATGAGATTCTAGAATTCATTGACTTAAAAGATAGTATCAAATTGAAATTGCTCTTTACTTTATTTGCATGATGTACCGTCTTATTTGTAAGTTATGGTTTTAGGTAAGGTTTAGCTATTGAGTGATTATTCGCTCATGGTGTTGTTGTGTCCCTGGCATATTACGCCAGGTGTTGAAGGTACATAAGAGGAGTCGTACTACCAAACAGAGGAGTTTGCTGCTGAACAATTGGAGGAGGAGAACTGGAATCAGAAATCTAAACCTCTACAAAGTCTCGAGTCTCCTTATTTTTGTGTTGGAATAATGTAATTTAATTTCCCAACAACGTACAACTTACGTTTGTAATCAACTTAAGACACTTACGTTAATTTAATCACTAAAACTCTTTTGAATAAATCTTTTAAATAATTTAAATAATGCTTCCGAAAATCGGGGCATTATAAAGTGGACGTCCATAGACCGGACCCACTATTGGAAAAAGGCTTTTTGAGCACAAGTATGTGCAGCCCGATTACATCCATGTCTAACAGAATTAAAAACACAAGAAGTAAACTGAATCTTCAAAATAAAACAATCTTGTGTGATCACCGCAATGTCAGAAGGTGGTGCTTGTGAGGCCAAACAGCTTTTCACAATTGCTTCTGCATCAAATTTAAGGAATATCCAAGTAAGGTGAAGAGCAATTCCCAGTTTCCAACCGTTTTGAATCGCAAAAGCTTCCGCAACACGAGACAAGTTGATACCGGGGTGCGAAGTAAGTAACATACCAATAACCTTACAAATAACACATATAAATAGTCCAAAGTGGAGAAAATAATACCGTGAGGTCAAAAAAAATTCCCATGTTCCTTATAGTGTGTGTGTGTGGGTGGGGTGGTTGTGCACAACCGTGTTGCGCACGGTGTTGTGCACCCCCTCGACCGTTGGGTCGAGTTTTGGACGGTTTAGATGTGATTTGATTTTTTACCGGTAAAAAAAGAGTCAAAATTAAAGAAAAATTGCCGAAGACATCCGAGTTGTCCAAACTCCCATCTCCAGAAAAAGATTTTTGTGGGTCACTAGATATTTGTCCGGTCTTTTATCTCAATGTCTCAAAATAAATCGTAGTACACATAAATTGGTCTAAACACCTATATTCCAACAAAAAATAAATTAAAATAAAGCGTTCTCTAGTCCTTTTCAAGCTCATGCCGTGGGTTTTGAGTAATCTTCACCCCCATTTTAGGCAGGATCTGTTCACTTCTCTTTTAAGTAAGATTTTGGAAACAAGTTGCTTCCTCCATATTAAGGTGAAGGCACTTTTCTTTTCTTTTTTTGAAAAGGTGAAGGCACTTTAAAATGAGAGTTTACATTTTTTTGGCGTATAAAGAGAGGTATAGGTAAATGGTGGCTAGCTCGTGCAGTAAAATTCTTGGATTCCCCACACTGTATTCTGAGATCGAGTCTTATTCTCCCTTCTCCCAGGTAATAGCCTAAGAATGACGAATGACAAAAAAAAAGAGGTACAAACACATACTGCTAAACAAGGCACAATATTATAATTGATTATTTATTTTTCTGTACTAGAAAATTCTAAAAATCCCGAAAAAGTATTGTCATTTTAAAAATTAAAATTAGAATACCAAAGCATTTAAAACTTTTAGTTGCCTCATCAATGTCATCCAAAACTCTGAGAGTCTGAGACCAATCATTCTGCCAGCAAAGTGGACAGACACTGTTGCCTTCACGAGCTACTAGAGCGTGAATCTTTTGGGTAAAAATGCGGGTGCGAGAAAAGGTGCTGGGAATTGGCACAATTTGAATATCAACGGCCCAAATGAATCTAGACCGTTGATATTCAAATTCGGGGTCAATTCTGGGTACCATTTTTTAGTACGTAGCAATGCTCGAATCTTTTTCACCAAGTATTTCTCCAGGTGCTTAAGTGGTGGAGTTCACCTAAATGTGTGATATTGAAAAAGGCTCATGCAACATCACCTGACAGCGTTCTATGTGCAAATAGAGATGTCAAATGAGCCAAGTCAACACAAGCACGATGCATTTAAGAGTGGCACAACGCGACACGATACGAGACAATCTTACAGGTGGGTTAGGGCCGATAATTTGTGGCACGTGACACAAGCAAGGAAAAGCACGGGCACGATCACGGGTATAGCACGGGCAAGAGTAAAAATGAGAAATGCTTAATTTGTATATGCGTCATGTCCTTCAAGTTGCAATGACCCATCTTGTTCTCTAATTGCCAAAAAAAAAGGTAAACTAAAAGTAGGCGTAAATTCATCACACGGTAAACTTTTTAAATATTTGGAAACAGAGTATCTTACATGGTATTACCTGCAAAAATTTGATATCTTAATGTGGTGGAGAACATATGAGAACATTTCGAATAATTTCTATTATGCAAATGATCGATAGTTGAATAGGTGTCAATCTAGTTGAGATGTAGTGATGCAAACGATGCAACTCTTGCCAATTTCCTTAGATCAAGTGCATTACAAAATTGCTATTGTCAATATTTTTTTTGTTTAATTTACTATACCTATTTCAAAAAATATTCAGTATAAACAAATGTTTTTTTCTTCTTTACGGCACAGGAAATGGCATTGTGCGACACACAACACAATCTAATATATGGACCGAGGTAGACACGGCACGAAACACGTTTGACACGTAATTAATCGGACTCGGTCCGACATGGCACATTGGACACCTTTAGGAGCAAATAATAATTCTATGCTGTTACACCAAATTTCCCACCACATTAATCAAATTCCAGCTCAAGTCAAACAAAGGGAAAAAAGCCTAATACCACTCGGACGTCAACCCGGTTTCTTCAACCTGTAAAAGGAAAATCCCAATTCATTCTCTGTTTTCAAATCCGCCATTTCCGCCCACACTCTGTATCTATATCATTACTGTGGTATAAATACGGCAAAGCCTCTTCGAACCAACGACGACGAGAACAGTTGGGAGGGAGGAAAAAGCGAGGGAAGTCCTGACTCGGTCCGAGTCAGACTCAACCGTTGAATACTCGCTTGGACTCGGATCGAAGGTAAATCCTCATTCTCTTTGTCTTTTGGATGTAATATAATCTTTTGTTTTTTGAATTGTTGTCGATAGATCCGCGTTTTGGTTGATTCTTTTGAAGGTAATTTGGATGTTCTCAGCTTCGTGACGTCGTTTGATGTGTTTTTTTTGCATGTATTTGTTGTAGATCTTGAGTGTAACCGACAATGTACTTACGATCTTGTTGTTCTTTTGGATTTATTACGTCAGAATTTGTTGCATTTTGGATAGGTTTTTATGCATTTGGTGCAGTTATTTGATTAATTTTAAGTTTTATCTTGAATTGCAGTATAGAAATTGTAATTTTAGGTTGTTTTATTGTTTATGCGATCAGATCCGGCACTTATATAGTTGATTATAGCTCTATGATGTGCAAATTTGTGGTGCTTGGTAGCCTTTGGGGGTTATTTGACATTAATGTTCAAAAGGAATGGAAATACATTTGACCTTTCTTTTGGTATTGTAAATTAATGATATGATTCTCTGAAAAAAACCACGCTCGCATGTATGTCGGATTGTTTCAATTGGCGACAACTGCTTGGAATGTTAAAATAGAGTTACAGCAAGTGGATCAAGCTTTGACAGTGTGAGTTTCGTGATGACTTGTTTCTGTCTCCATTTGGTTTCTTTTTTTCTTTTTTTTGGCTAAAATTTTATTGACTTTCACAAGATTTTCTACTGACTTGGGTGAGGCAGAATTCGAGGAACATGCCTTCTGAATATTTTCATCCAATGAATTTAGAAATCCATTTTCATGCTTGGTATGATTTTTTTCCACTATGCCAAAAAATTGTGTATAGATTGCTCTGTATTGTACTTGAGGAACATGTGTGGCACGAGAATTTCTTAGCAGAACCTGAGATAAGGTTTTGTATAGATTTGCGCTTTTTGGGATGGAAGATCTCCAACCCGCCCTCTCAATCCTCCCCTGCTTTGAAGGATTGAAATATGATACCTCATAGATAGAGGATGGAAGAAAATATTGATGATAATCCTTTTTTTAGAGCATGGGAATATAATTATTCTTTTTTTAAGTTAACATAAAAATTTGACATTTCAATCTCTTCAACCCATCTGCAATAAGAAGTAATTCTTTAACTCCCAACAAGATTTGGGTCGCTACTCCTTTTTCTTTTTCTTTTTTTGTGGGGGGTAACCCGTAACCCATCAAAACTTCAAGGGATTTGTCTTATACCCATTCAAACCTCCAGCCTGTGTTATAGCTGGAATTTGTTTTCTTATACAAGCTAAACCATTTGGCCGCTTCCCTGAAGCCTGGCTTTTAGATTATCAGGCCATTTTTCTATGTTCCTGCCTCCTACTATATGGTTATAAACTGGCTAGCTTCCTGTCCCCTGCATCTGGTGTTCTTGTGTCAACCTCGACTCAACATCTGTCTGTACAGGGCCTAGAAGTTTACCTTGGAGGTGAGCTCATCGTAATTTCTCCTGATCCTAAATTAATTTAGGATTCCGTGGGAATGCATCCTTTTTGCATTTTGTCTTGAACGAATATTAAAGGGGTCAAATCCACCATCCAACAATATTTTAAGTGCATTTATTGGTGTATCTCAGTTGTAGACTTCTGCTTACATTTTGACTGTTCAATTGACAGGATAAACAGGGAATCTAACGATGAAGGCTCTTATTCTGGTTGGAGGTTTTGGTACTCGCTTGAGGCCATTGACACTTAGTGTCCCAAAGCCACTTGTTGATTTTGCCAACAAACCCATGATACTGCATCAGGTTTGGTTTCTTACTGCACCTCTGATATTTCATGTTAATTCATGTCGATGAATGGAACTACGTTTTTGGCTACCTTCTCTGCATAGTCAATGTATGTTGACAATAAACGGAAAGGATTCTTTAAGTTTGTTTTCCATCCAAAAATATATGTTGCTTATGCATTTTCATGTTTGAGCCTTTGAGGCAAAACTGGTTGTTCTGTGAAATGGAAAGATTTCAAAGCCTAAGCATGTTAAAATAATAAATGACTTTGTTTTGCCGCTAAAATTTTGCAATACCTGTTAGAAGGGTTATTTTCTAAAGAACAAAAAATAGTTTGAATATATTAGTACCTATTGCATGATATTTGCTACCTCTAGTTATACTCGAGGACTTTTGGGACAGCTGAACCCAAATGACTCAAGTGAAAACTTCATGATGTGTCATTCGTCTGTGAATTTATGTACCTGTCTTTGAATTATATCAGATTGAGGCTCTCAAGGCTATTGGAGTAACTGAAGTGGTTCTGGCTATCAATTACCAACCGGAGGTAAAACAACTAAGGCTCTTTTTGCCATGTGCATTTTCAAGTGCTGTTCAGAAATTGCTAATGTGAATTATGAATTATGATAAGTAAACACCTTGTTTCTGCAGGTGATGCTGAACTTCTTGAAGGAGTTTGAGACAAAAATCGGAATCAAGATTACGTGCTCACAAGAGACTGAGCCCCTGGGCACTGCAGGCCCTCTGGCTCTGGCCAGGGACAAACTGATAGATGAAACCGGTGAGCCATTTTTTGTCCTTAACAGTGATGTTATCAGTGAATACCCTCTAAAAGAGATGATTGAATTCCACAAATCCCATGGAGGTGAGGCTTCCATTATGGTAACCAAGGTAACAGATGATCCCTCGATTTTCTCTTTCTTTGAGCATATTGAACCTTCCATCCCACTTTCTTTGTTAATTTTTGGCGGTTGTGCCTTTAAATCGGATTGACAACATTTAGTCTTATGACTCTTATTTAGTTCTACAAGGTCTTAAATTTATCTATAAAATGATACAATAGACAATTTTGACGGTATTTTGAGACATCCTAAATAGTAGTAGAAATGGACAAACAAGGTGGGAGAGAGGGAGTACCTTATTGTTGAAGTAAGATGATTGAAAGCTATTTGGTTGGTTAATATAGGTTGATGAGCCATCAAAATATGGGGTCGTCGTCATGGAAGAATCCACTGGGCAAGTCGAAAGATTTGTGGAAAAGCCTAAGTTATTCGTGGGTAACAAGATCAATGCTGGGATTTACTTGCTGGATCCATCTGTTCTTGATCGAATTGAACTGAGGCCTACATCAATTGAGAAAGAGGTATTCCCAAAAATTGCATCGGAGAAAAAACTGTATGCTATGGTTCTCCCTGGCTTTTGGATGGACATTGGGCAGCCGAAAGATTACATAACTGGATTGCGACTCTACCTTGACTCTTTGAGAAAGAGATTTTCGGCTAAATTGGCTAGTGGAACCCACATTGTAGGAAATGTCCTTGTGGATGAGACCGCGACAATTGGAGAAGGGTGTCTTATTGGGCCTGATGTGGCAATCGGGCCAGGCTGCATAGTCGAGTCAGGAGTCAGACTCTCGCGATGCACTGTGATGCGCGGGGTCCGCATCAAGAAACACGCGTGCATTTCAAGTAGCATCATCGGTTGGCACTCCACCGTGGGCCAGTGGGCCCGCGTGGAGAACATGACCATTCTGGGGGAGGATGTTCACGTGTGCGACGAAATTTACAGCAACGGGGGAGTGGTTTTGCCACACAAGGAGATCAAATCCAGCATTTTGAAGCCGGAGATAGTCATGTGAAGGTATGGATAATAAGTTATTTGTGAATTCCAATGTGTTTGGTTTCGTTTTCGCGTTCTTTTGCAAGTGTAAACAAGGTTGGATGGTATGAGCTACAATACCCAAAGGTTGTGTCTGTATCTGTCTGTTGTGAAGTGTTTGAATTTCATCAGTGGTGTGAGAAGTGTAATTTTTTACTGTGAATAGGAATAACTTAATCAAATAAGTCATTCGTTGTATTTCTCTCTTTTCTTTTGTTACTTATCAATGAGAATAACCGGAGATGAATCTGAATGTTGAATTTTAGGTGAGAGTTGATTAAATTTTTTTCCTGTTTGAATTTTCAGTTTATGACGATATGCGAAGATCAATGTGGTTCGCAAATATTTTGGGTGGTTCGCGATTTTTGTCGATGGTATTCAATTGTGTAACATGTTTGGCTGTTGTGGATGGGGAGTGTTTTTCAGTTTTTCCCTCTGTTCTATTGTTAACAATTGAAGATAATTGACCCCTTTTTTTTTTAAACTTAAGATACTTTACCTTATTTCGCTGATTTTGATTTATTTTAGATAGGAACCAATGTTTAAAAAAAATACTTCACGTTTTTAAATTGATGCGAAACAATTTGAAAATTATGAAATGATGTACTTTAATTTATTTTTCCTGACAAGTGAAACGATTTTTCATTAAAATGAAATTATGAAGCGAAGGGAGTAAAGGTCTTCCATTGGAAAAAAAGAAAAAAAATTGAGCAAAAGAAAAGAAATGTGCAAAGAGGAGGCAGAGAGACGTTTTATATTTTTTAATCACTTTCTAATCCTGAAATGTTTTCCTACGATAATATCCATCTAACATTCTTCTTTCTCTTACTCAAGATCACATCTTTTTCCTTTTCCTTTTATTTTTTTACTAAATAACATAAGAAATTGAGCATTTGACACAATAAAAATTACCCGATAAACATCAATAATAAATACTTTTCTTAGAGATGACAACTTTTTCTAAAATGAAGACCGTGAAATTTATGGTTTTCGCTTAAAAAAATCAGAAATAAAAAGAAAAAACTCTGCGATGGATAAAATGAAGCAATTAGTCTTAAAAAAATAATCATATATGTGTGTGTGTGTGTTGGTTCAAAAAAATGTAAAAATAATGATAAAAATGAAGCAAAAACAATACTAAGTACTCCGAAGAATTACCCGAAAAGAACCTTGAAAGTAAAATCAGTGATTTAGATTCTCATGCATATTTATCTGAATCACAAAAATTAATTTTGGATAATTTTCGAAGTATTTTTTTGAGGTACTTAGCATTTCCCATGAACTAATGAGCCAAGCGTAGTCAATTACACTTTACTAGGATAGCACACCCGATCACAACCCTAACCCCTAAACCCCGACTATATATACACTCCACACAGACAACAGCCCTAAAACCCTAAACCTCTCTCTCACTCTCTCTCTCTCTCTCTCTCTCTCTCTCTCTCTCTCTCTCTCTCTGTGCAAATGGCCTTCGCAAACATGCTCCGCAGGACGACCGCCGCCGCCGTGCCTCTGGCGATTCGGGCCATCGGAAGCCAAAGGTCCCACCACCACTGCTCTGCTCTTCTGTCCGCCGCCAAAAGCAGCGGCGTCTCTCGACAGCTGTCTCGGGGTTTGTTCCCGTCGGCCCGCCACTACTCTTCGAAGCCGAGTTCAGACGAGTCGCTCCTCCGAGTCATCGAGTCGGAGATCAAATGCGCAGAAGAGTCTGACGACCATGGTGAGGTATAAATGTTTCTCCCTTCTATTAGTATTTGCAAGGGTTTAAACTGGTCTACTATATTAATATTATTTCACCTGATCTAAGTCGCATAATGCTCGTGGATGAAATTGTCGTCTTATAACATCTCGAACTACTACTAGATTTTTCCATGGGTAGGATTGAAAGCACGAACAAAATTAAGAACCAAGTTTTGCAAGAAGTAGGATTGAGAGCGCAAATGCATAGCAAAGATTGAGAGTGTGAGCAGAAGGTCCTGTTGGAGGATTATATGACTAAGCGCCCGATATGCCGGTGAGATGAAAACTCGCATGTGTATTGGCCAGTTCCCATTTTGCATTGGCCGGAAAATGACAGATACTCGACCATTATGGGTGATTTAGGCAGGTTTTTTTTTGTCAAAACTGTCGGTTAAAAAATTCACGATTGCAACAACCTGTTAACGTGCCCCAAAATACTGTTATTTAAAAACTTGGTTCTTTGTTTTGAGTTTACCGGGCCTTAAAGCGATTGTGAGGAAGTGAGAAAAGAAATGATTATGATTTGTCACAGAAAAATGGACTATTTTCTGTGTGTTTCTTAGTATTTTTTACCCGTGGTGGCAAAGGATTTGTGCCTATTAGTGGTCTGAATTACATGTATTTGTATATTGGATAAAAAGATATATATTTCATAACCATGTATTGCTATTTGTGAGGTCCGAAGAAGAGATGAGACTGTGTATGTGGGTAGCCGTCTTTTGATTTTAATCACGCAAGGAAAAAAAATGATTGAAAACTAAAATTTAGGGGTTTTTCCTAGACAAAAATTTAAGAAATTTTGTTCACCTAAGGGACTTCCAAGGCCAATCCCATGGAATTTTTCTGAAAATTGGTATAGTATGCGATGATATTTGAAGTTGTGTGGGGACCTGGCAATCCCGACACCCCCTTGTGTTTCTTCACATCCACCGCTGTGTCTCGCCATCCAAACGGTGATATGATTTTACTTTAGTTTTGTTTCCCAACCTCTCTTGTAACCCAAATGGGCTGTTAGTAGTTCATGAGGAATAGTAGCAGCTTAAGTTACAGTTTTGGAAATGCATTTTTCATATTTCTAGGACGAAAGTTTATTGTGATTTCAGTTTCTTTTGCTCTGATTGTATCATTTTCCTGGAAATTTTTGGGACCACGAAGTTGGGTTTAAAAAGTAGGAAAGAAAATTGCATGAGTTTTTCGACAGTGTAGGTCTTGTGTAATCTCTTATTTCATATGAAGGAAAGGGCTCAATGGAAATAAGTAAGATACTGAATCAGGCCTACGAATAGTAGCAATTTGAAATTCTCACTTGTGCCCATTTCTTTGGTACTTGTGAGTTGAGCCATATTTTGATAGTCATTTAAAATCCTGACAAAGTTGTAGATACAGTAGATTAATTTTACAGATTTGAGTTTGTAAACTTCGAATATATCTATGGAAAAGAAGTAGGTAATTATTCGAAATGGTATTCTGAATAGTTCAACTAAGGGGCAAAAGGAAAGAGGTCCTCGTGACCTGCTAATTGCATGCTGATTAAATAAAAATAAAAATCTGCCTATGCCAGCCATATCTTGTCAGGAGATTGTTGGTGGGTACTCTTTGGCCTATACTTGCGTTCCAGAGACATCTCCCAACCAAAAACTCTTGCTTTATCTTCAATTGTATATTTAAGAGCCCTTTTGTTGGGTTAGAAGTTAGACTTGGTACCTTATAATTGATTCTACGATGGAGCTCAATACACAATACAAAGGGGGCAAGGCACAAGAGACTTTAGTCACAGAATTTGTCCATCTTGGGTGCCGCACCTCGCATTGGTACACTAATGCATGAACTAGTTCAAAACCGGCGCAAATTCATTCATGCACGCATATTTTACAGTTCACGGATTCATTATATAGAGAGAGGCGAACTGATTGGTTGTAGTCCATGAAGTGGTGATTCGTGTATGATTTAGCACTTTACTACTGCAGTCTGCGAAGCTTTCTGACATGCAACCCACCCAGCTGCAAAGCATGTGTGACCCAAGTCTCTAGAAGGAAAAATTGTTGGGTGCTACCTATGAGTCTATGACTTAAAGTAGGCTAGCTGTTGACTGTTATGTAGACATCAATTACATATGGAGAGTCGAGACGCATACAACTAATATTCTTGTAATACTAAACGTTAAAATGGTAATTAGTTATATTGTTGTCGAAATAAGAACTTACAAAGATACACATATCTAAATAGATGTTCATATAAAACAAATAGAGTAGTATTACCTAGTAAGAGATTACAAAAATGATATACCCATTTTTCTACATTTTTTTATGGCCATAGAAATTATTAATTTTATTTCTTGAAATGTTATGACTGTAGTTATCAAAAAACTTGAAAATTTACATCCATAGCGAAACACTTTGAGACGCTCCGAAATACAATTCTTTCAAATTTCGGCGCTTTCGCGCACTCACACCAGCACACTTTATGTGACTTAGCAAGTGACACACCTAGCAAGCTACACCAAGGACAAATCGGACACCTTGCCTGGAAAAGAGTTGACTTTTAGAAACCCGAGACACTAAGATTAAGAGTTTCCCTTTCCTTCTGCAGGGTATTTTCTGACAAAGCCAAAGAGGCATTTTTTTTTTCAGATGGATATTACTTTTCAGACCCAATATTTCCTGAGATTTGGTCTCTTGATTTACTTCTTGTCCAACTTATCTAGAATTTGATCCAAACAGAAAGCTATCTAGAAAGACCTATAAAATGCCTTGACAACAGGTTTTGTTTTTTGCAATTTATCACTTGTCTTTTGATAGGTGGAAGATGTCCCAGATGGCTTCCCATTCAAAATTCAGGATAACCCTGGGCAACAGACAATATCATTGTCCAGAGATTATCAGGGCGAAACCATCACAGTTGAAGTTAGCATGCCGGACCTTGTTACTGGAGAGGACGATGAGGACGACAATGCTGATGATGATGAGAAGAGTAATCAATCTAATATTCCACTTGTTGTTCGAGTTTCCAAGAAGAGGGGACCCTGTTTGGAGTTTTGTGTCACTGCTTTCCCTGATGAAATTTCAATAGACAGTTTATCAGTCAAGGATCCCGACAGTTCTGAGGATGAAATTGCATATGAGGGTCCTGACTTCTCGTGAGTATTTGAGTCCAAAGATTCTTCATAGTTTTCATGTATGATGTTCTGGTATCTTGTTTTTAACTAGTTCAAATGTGTTCCTTTTTCCTTATGTTTCTTAGGGATCTGGATGAGAATCTGCAAAAGGCTTTCCACAAGTATCTGGAGATACGGGGGATCAAGCCCAGCACAACCAACTTCTTGCACGAGTATATGATCAACAAAGACAGTAGAGAATACTTGATGTGGCTCAAGAACCTGAAGTCATTTATCAAGGCTTAAACTCCTGCTTCATAGTACAATTTTGGGACACCCTGTTGCGTCAACTAAATAGTATTTCTCTGTGTTTCATATTTTGAATCTTCATCTGCTGCTAGGTACTATTCTTATGTATTACACAGTGATGAGTATTACAACCCTAAACCCGTAGGGTTTTGGGTGAGCCCTTTGGGCCTTGACGACATGCTCTTAAAGTTTTTAATGTTAAGACGCCAAATAACTTGTCAGGTTCTTGTTGGGAAAAGTTCATGTTTCCAATTTCCATATCTACTTTCTTTACCATGCTTTGGTTTATCCAATATCATTGGTTTTGCTGTCGTTACTTGATTATGCTTTCTTTGGCCGGAAAATTTGGTTTGATTCTTTTATTGTTCGGATTAGATACTCTACCATATCATGGTCAAGAAATGTCGAGGTTATTTGAGCTGAAATGGTGAAGATGTCCGGGCAGGATCTATCTGCATCTGCAGTTAACATCCATTGTTTTCATGTGGTTATAATACACAGGAGCTACTCTTATTTGGTTTGGCAAAATCTCTAGTGTTTACTCTTATAGCTACCTTTCTTGTAAAGCTAGGGGTGGAAAATAGCAAGAAGTATCATCTCTTACGATCAGGGAATGCTAAGAGGAAACACCGTTGTCTTTTTCGTGATTACACAATCGCTCGTGTTAACCCAGTCTTGACTTTGCTCGCGATAAAGCTTCAAACAAGAAAAACACGATCTTCACGGTACAATAGAAGATTTTGAACTTAAGACTAATTAATGCAGGATAAATTAGAACATAAATATAAAGCTAAGGTTGTTGAACTATGCTTGCATTGCACAAGTAGTTAAATCTCAGAGACTAAATGACATTTTGGCAACAATTTGCATTTGTAAAAGTACAGAAAACCAATATAACTGTCGCACATAATGGTACAATATGGTGGAAGGTGCAACCACTCAGGAACTCTTTCAGCTTCAAAGAGTATTCTTGGCTTGCTCGATACTTCGGTCATCTGAGAATCCTTCTTGATACAACAGCTACAATGGTGGTTTTGAGAATGCCAACCCATAAACTCATCAAGCGCATCGAGTAAGGTCTTTATGAGTGTAAACAACCCCTTTATCACTGTCCACCACTTGCCCGCTACCTCTAACAATCCTGCATTCAGAATACAGGAACAATAGCTACAGTCAACGTGGCAAAAACCCGACAAATTCATTGATCATAAGGGACTAATAATTGCAATCAATTCATTTTTTTTAATATTGAAATTTAAACTGAATTTGTTGACATGCATGCATCATTTTCCTTTCACGTTCTTTTTTCCTTCCCCCATTCAAGAAATGCAGAGTCGTTCAGTGAATTTGATTCGTTATCTGTTATCTGGAATATTTTCTAAAAGAAACCCAATTCTCCAAGAAACACAGAACAACGTCTCCAGAAAATGTTACCACAAAAATGAAGCCAATAGGAATGCGACAAGTATTTTGAACTCTACTACTTATGAAAGCATGAAAAAGAACATACGAAGAAAGCAAAGAACAAGAAAAAAAGAACAATACCAAGTAGACTCTTATGCTTTTAACTAGTTCACTTGGTTTAGAAGTCATAAGACTGAATACTAATATACTATAATTTAACATTGACTTCTTGTGGAAAATTGGGGTCATTACTGCAGACTGCTGTATTGTTACTGATAGACGCCTAAATATTCACACTAGTGCCTCCTAATTTATTTGCTAAATCTATTTATAGTTTACTTGGAGTTTAATGCTTTGATTTTCACATTACAAGTATTTTGAGGCTCTGATACAGAAAAACGCAAAATCAAGTTTTACTCGGCATCGAAGCAAAGCCCATGGCCAAATAATAACTAAGATTGGGCCAGATGAATCAGTCATACTGCGGACGTGTTTTTAGAATTGAAATTGGTAGGGTTGTTATAGATATCTTGGTGGGCCCACCAATTGGTTATTAATTGTTTGGACTAAAAGTTCGAATCAGAGGAAAGAAAAAGGGCTTTCCGAAGTCAATTTGGGGAGGATTGACTCAGAAGGAAAAGGATTTGTTTGGGCACATATATAACACATAGGTTGCGGCTTGGGGTTCGGTAGTTGGCGATGTCCAGCTAAACTCGCATCTAGGGAGAAGAGGAAGCCCCGCTCCAAGAAACAATGTATTTTGTTTGAACTAGGGTTTTTATTTGGGTCGGATTATATGATTAGAACTTGTTCAGTTTATGAAAAAGTTTCTATTCTTTTAATCAATTGCGTATTTGTATACTAGTTTCAAAATACCCGTTCAGATAATTGTTTTCAATATTGTGCTGGAGTTGAGATAGATTAAGTTTGTAAGACAGATCATGCCATTGGGTGGCCTAACTGTGCAAGTGGATTCAAAATCCTAGACTTTTTTTTCTCATATCCTTCAATTATTTTACTTTCAGTTCTCTTTAATTAATAGTTTTCAAAAATCAAATCTCATTCAATTGTTTCCTAAGAATTAATTAGAAATTAGTTGAATCTTTAGTAACTCCAATTGTCTCCGCGGATTAGCCACTATTCTCTAGAGTAGTAGTTAATTCCTAGTTCTAAATAATTATATTTTTGACTCAACACAACACAATCAGTTATCCAGTCAAACAATAAAAACTTCAATCAAATTTATCAATCAAGACAGTGGCATACCATCTTGTTGTGAGCAGTCCTTCAACTCCTACTGGTCCACGAGCATGTATCCTGCTTGTACTTACCCCAACCTGTTTAGCCAAGAAGAACAGTTAAACATGGTGGAAAGAACTTTGTATGCCACGTTTGTTAAACATAGCCAGTAATACAACCTCTGCACCAAGTCCAAAACGAGCCCCATCACTAAATCTTGTGCTTGCGTTGTGCAATACAGCAGCACTGCCAATGCAAGTAAATCAATTCAGCATGGGCGGCAAGGCATGGCAAAAATTACGTATATATAGGACATATACTTGGTTATTCTTCATATGAGCATTCCATCTCTAAATTACCAAAACTAATACTGCTATATTTAATGAGGGTTTTATTAGATCAAAATGCATTTGTTCGTACTTTCTTTCTCATATTTTTGGAAGATCATGTGCACAAAATAGGCTTTCAATATTATACATAGATCCCTTCATTTTCTCATCCAGTTCAAAATTAAGACACAGGTGTACCCAGTGTCAGACCATGGAATCAAAACTTCTTGTTCCTCTTTTTTGGTCTAAATTGTTCATCAGTGGAGAAAAAGAAACACGTATCACCAAGTGCTTATATGACTGTACAGTAGCTAAAGTTTAAATGAGAAAATCAACATGTACGAAGCAATCAAACCTGTCAACTTGTTTTAGAAAGATTTCTGCAACTTCATTGTCTTCTGTGATAATGCTATCAGTGTGTGCACTGCCAATATGGGTAAACATCAGCAAACCAACTGGATAAACATTTTACTCAATACAAGTTGCCCATGTGAGCGAATACAAACCCACATATGGAAGGGTTACAATAGAAATGAGAACATGCCTTCCATGACGGTGTATGTGATCAATGGCGGCGTATACATCGTCCACAATTTCAACAGTGCAAGCAAGTGCACTGTATTCGTGATGCAATGAGCGCGCCTCTGGAATATTCAGCAAAGAGCTTGCCTTGGGGCCACCATGTATAGCAACACCTGAAACAGAGGTACGTTACTAAACATTGTATCAAATGATGTATTTATCTCAATGTTTCAGTTATATAGAGTTCATGAGTTGCATTTTACAAACGAGCATTATCCGTGATAACGTATGAAGAGATTCACCCAAAAGTCACGTTCAGGACAACCAAGACTGTTGTGGACGTCTCCATGAAGTGTTTGATAAAAAGTGTAGTATTATGATTTAAGATATCAACTAAGACACGTTAAATAAGAGTCTACCACACATTTAGGAGTTGCTGAGTGTTCTTGTCCGACATGACACTGTAGAAGTGTCCGTGCTTCTTGGTTCATGTGGGGCACTGGTTAACTGTTAGAAGGAAATTTGTTTGCAACTAAGCCTTACCTTTTATTTGAAGTTCTACAATAAGGTCGTCAATGCCACCGTTCTGCACCAAATCCTTGTGGACAAGGAGTGTTTCCTGAGATTGATCAAAAGATTAAAAAGTTTCCCTATGAATTTAAAAGGGGTAGAATCAGAAACCAAATAAAAGAAAAAGTAGTGATTTTGTCAAGGTTCTGAATCTCATACTAGCTTGGTACCGATTTTCCTACTGTTACGGTGCGGACCGTGCGGTACCAGTACCAGCCAATACCGGATCCCTCCCTCCCTACATCTGTGTGTTTGTGTGTCACAATCAACTAGCCGGTATGGAACGGTATTCACAACCTTGGTTGAAACCCAGTTGAGACCTCATTTCACATTACATTGTGAAACAAATAATCATGAAGGAAGAATGTCATTTACCATTGCATTGCAGACTGCTGGATAATCTGTTTTCGAATCTAGAACAATGTTCTTTGCCATATCCATATTAGCAGACTTGTCAACGTAAACATGACAAACTCCATCTGAACAACAAAACATAGCATATTCAACACAACACCTTATTCAATTTATCATTTAAGAAAATAATTTAACTTTTTGGAGCATATATCTTTACCAGCATGACCCAGAACAGGAATTTTTGTTGATTCCTTGATTTGAGAGACAAGTTTATTGCTGCCTCTAGGAATCACAAGATCAATTACATCATCAAGCTGAAGAAGCAAAGCAAATCCTTAATTACAACTTATGGTCAATGCATCAGTCATCACTCTCAACAAGAAAATGTTCCAGTTATTGTAATCATTCCAGTGGCAAACAACCTTAAGCAAATCAGGAATCTCCTCTCTAGAAGTCACAAGTCCAATAAGCTTTTCACCAACATTTTCTGGGATGGCAGAAGTAATGACCTAAAATTTTGGGAAAACGTCATAAATGCTGAAAAACATATCGATTAGAAGTTACACGTCGAAAAGATCCTGCAATCAAAGAAGCCAAACCTTGTGCAAGATTGCGTTGGATCTTTTAGCCTCTTTTCCACCTTTCAAGATCAACCCATTCCCTGATCTTATTGCTAATGAAGCTATCTATCCAAAATAGAAAGAGAAATAATAAGGCTTGTATGATACATGAAAACAGTAAACTTGCAAAGACAAACAAAGAATGTCCCACGTGTTGCTCTATGAGACGAACAATCAGTATATGCTCACAAAACAACTCAAGGAGAAAGGGAGAAGACAAAAATACAATAACTATATAAACCAAAACAAATCAACTTCAGTTTAAACTTCCAAAGCATTCGACAACAACAAGCACAGAAATTACTCAGCCTATGTGAAAAGGAAAAAAGTAGGCTGAAACTTGCACCCCTTTTACCTGAACTAATGCGTCAGGTCGAGACTCAAAGATAACCAGGAGAACACCCAAGGGAGATGAGGTCTTTTCTAAGACGAGTCCATCTGCAATCTGGATCAAAGAGGAGGAACCACTCATCAGATATATGGAGATCATGAGATGAATTAGGATGATAACCCTAACAGTCAATGACCTTTTAAAAAAATATGAAAAACAAAAGAAAATGAACAATGTTGTGAATAGTGAATGTGAAGCAGCATTAAAAATTATCGCAGAAGTAGACCTAATTTGCTTCACTTATAGCTCAAGGCACAAAAGTAAGATTTTGATGGTGCAGCAAAGATGTCTTGGCAATCAAACCGCATATATTTGTTTATGAACTTGAAATCTATATACCATGGTTTACTGCCATCAAAATATCAAAAATCTGTCTACAGATATTGTGGAAATTCCACATACCTCAGTTCTCTTTAAAACCTGACCAATAGGCTCTTCCATGGTTGCAAGCACACGAATCGCATTCGCAATACTTGAAATCTGTACCAAATCGTAAAATGAATTCAGAACCAAGAATACATGAAGGGTTTGAGAAATAAATCTAAGGATTCCCATTGAGAATGTTTTGTTTAAGGGAATCTAGTTTTGCAAGTAAATATAGCTGGGAAAGAAAAGAAGGTAACAGCAAAAATGCAAAGGCGATACCAATCCAACCCAAGCAAATTTACTATTTTCACAAAGAATTGCATAGCTGAAAGAGTACAAAAGGCCGCCAATGGGGTACAGGTTTCAAAACCCAGATCCATTAGAGGTTAGGTAAGGTTGAGCCTATGCATAGGCTTGGGAAAAACATGAACCTTCCTCCAAAAAAATTCAAAGAAAAACGAGAACTGATTGGAGGAAAATCTTGCCTTCCCAGGCTTTAGAGCCAGCCGAGCTATCAAAGCTTTTTCGTAGCCAGCCTGCTGTGCAGCAGCAACATCAGCTTCATTTTCTACTGTGATCAGCCTTTCATTTGATTCCATGGCATCAGCTATGTCAAACAAAATTTTACTCCTATCTTGTGGAGACAAAGCCTGCAGGGCAAAGTGTGGCATAGTATGTACAAATGTCAGGCTGCAAACAAGAATTACTTAAAGCCATGAACTGGAGGTTTTGCTGCCAAAGAGCAACCCTAATCTGGTTGTATAAAGGGATATCATGTTTTTCTTACTTTGGAAAAAAAGTATAATACGTACTACGTTAAACAAATTGTAATGAAATCAAGGAACGTGATGCTACCTGTAGTCGTCTGGAACTCTCCCTAGCAGCAACTGCCATCTCACGTGCACCAACTTCTGCAAGTGGAGCCCATTCATGTGCATCTTTGTGAAAGAGGGTACCAATCCGCTCACCTTTAAGTACCCTTAGGATGTTGTCAATAGCAAAGCCACTTCAAAAAAAACCAGTAAGGAATATTCAATGCTTCAGGCTTGAGAAGCAGCAGAAATGCGCACATACAAATTGTAGATAGCAGACACATAAGCTTCCAGCAAAGCATGTATAGCTTTCAGCCATTCCATCACTGTTCCTTATAGTATTGAGAAGTTTCAAGAAAACGTGCGAGATGAAATGATGAGCTCTTCCGTTCTCCTTGGGGACAGAAACCTAATAGACTTTTAGGAGCTAGTCCTCTTCATCAAACAACTGAATTGATCTCTTTCCAATAAATAGGTGGAGAGCTTTGTATTTGATCTAAACAAATTTGTTGAGAGATATTTTGATGTGAAAAAACAATGCCCATGTTTGTCAGTATTCGGGCCAGGTGTGGGGCCCTACACGCTACAGGGGAACACTGTTACCCCTTACAACGTGCAACACAGCAGCTTAGATAATCATTCGAATTTAACTGCCATAAGAACCACAGAGTGAATATATGTGGCGCAATTTTGGAGTCGAAGCAAAGACATACATTCAGACTTTTAAACATTTTGGATTGACAATTAAAAGGAAAATGATTGATAAAGTTCGAAAAGCTTTATTCAGCTAGGGCGCGAAGGTAGGACAGTTAAAATATTTTGAGAGGCAATGAAAAAGGGGCTTCTCACTGACATCATTTTTCTTGAAGGGGCTTCTCACTGACAACTTTTTTCTTCCTGTGAATTATTGGCGATCAGTGTGGTGGCACTTAGCTGAAGATATGTTCTTGAGTCCATTCATCCTTCATTGGATTAACTAGAGCCCCAAAGTAACTATGTTATATTGCCTTAAACTGTCTTTCATAGCCTTTCATTGGTTTACCTGTTGGGCAACATCTTCACTTCTAACTAACAGAAGGACCGAAAAGGACCCACAACATATGCGGTCTTGACTTTCTGTATCAAACACATATGCTGCAGAAAAAATATTTCATCACAAAGCTGATGCATTTATACAAGCATGCATACGTATCGATTGGAAAATGATGGCATTCCATCCCCAAATCTTGGATTATCTCGCATTATCATGCACAAACCTAACTCATCCAGTTACATTAACATTGGTACTCCACCTTAGGAGGGAAAACATGACCCATCTTCACAGAGAGAGACATGATTGAAAGTCACAGCCTTTAACACGTATAGTCAAGCATACTACAAGAATGTAATACAAATATGTTCAGTCTAAAAAATGCATTACATTAGCCAAAATACATAGTTCTTGCAGAATAAGAATACCTGGTAAAAACGACAGGGATTTTAGTGGATGCAGTAACAGCAGCTTGTACTTTGGCAGTCATACCCCCTCTCCCCACCCGGGATTTGTCTCCAAAAGTAATGGCTCCCTCATGCAATTCCTTAATGTAAGTACTGATTAGCTTAGAATTTGGATCACTGGGAGGGCCGCTAAAAAGACCCTCCACATCACTCAAAAGGACAAGAAGGTTGGCCTTGAGCTCCAAAGCAAGTAAAGCTGATAAACTGTCATTGTCCCAGAATATCCCAGAAGAATCCTACAATAAATGCTTAAAATCAATAATCATATCCCACATATATAAAGAATAACATACAAAAGAAGTAACTAAGAAATGCGATATTCTCAGTACAATTAGAATCAAAGGATTGTATCAGTAAGAACATTCACTGAATGTTTTAGCAGGCACATACACAAATGGACTTTAAAAGGCACACAGGAGAACCCACCCCCTTACTCCAACATAGATAAAATGGCGTGCAGACACAAAATAATAAAATAATTCTGTCACAACCAATTGCGCAGGCGCAGCGCTACCATGCGGATAGGTGGTGCATGGGCATTTATTACCTCCATTCAGAAGAAACCTCTCAAAATAATGAATAAAACAAGGACCTGAGGACAGACATGACCCTTGACATGAAATTTTGATCTGAGAGTATGCAAACAAAGCCAATAAAAGAAGGCATACCACATACGGAGCTTTCCTTGTGCTGACAGCATCATTTTCATTGAATATTGGGACAACTTTCAGATCTAACAGTGATTCTACTGTTTCAGTAAGTTGCCTTCTGAATTCAGAATCCCTAAAATCATTATCAGTAACGAGTAGCTGAGCTGATGTCACATCCAACTGTATAAGAAAAAACCAAATATTTATGTTTCAGAAAAGGAAATTAGCATCAAACTGCCAAACCTTCAGAAGGGTGATCATTCAGGTATTTCAGAAACTAAGACTAATTCAGGCTGCAATGCGTAACTACATGCTGTGACATCCAATTAATTATCAACTGCAATTCCAGAAGTAAGTTACGATCATGACCTGGCTAAACAATGTATCATAGAGAGCCATTAGACCATTTTGCCCAACAGCTGCACAAGCCTTCCCATCAAGTTCGACTTGTGGCTTTTGGAGGTCAGCAAAGCTGCAAGCCATAAACAGCTATATCAGCCAATAAGCAAATTAACTACAATTTGACACTATAATTCGCGACTACCAACATTTTCCAAACAAGTTTTCCTATAATATCTTGAGCATCATTGAATTTTGAAGTCAAAGCTTCAAATTTTACCATGGACCCTTACAATGTCCCCGATTACCAAATGAAACAAACTTAAAGACTATTATTTTTTCTTGAAAAAGCAAAGGTCCGTCCGATAAAGCAGGGGTAGTAGGAAATTTGAGTCATTTGACAATCAATCACATCCACCCTTGGTCCATTTATCACAGGGTGGATCATTTACCACAGAGTAATGCATGATACAGGGCAAACTCAAATTAACTTCACACTGATGAGGGAGATGCACAAGGCTGTAAGGCACAAAAAAAGAACCTGCTGTTGACCAATCTCCGGTATCTAAGCCGTTGGCGACCAATACTGACAGCTCCTGATGTAACCAAAATAACCTCGAATCCTTGAGAATTCAGTTCTTGAATCTATGGTTCATGACAAATTTGTAAGGCACAAGAGATGCCAAAATAAATTAATAAGTGAGGTGGTAGAAGAAATACACCACAACATAATAGTGGCAAATAGCATGTTTTACCTGCTCGCAAAGTGATCCTAATCTTCCAAGTGCCAGTCTTCCATCAGCTCGTGTGACAACAGCGGTGCCAACCTTTGATAATCAACAAGAAAAAACAGAAAATTGTCAAAGCACAAACCCTTTAAATTATTTCAACATGTTAATGTTCTAGTATGCATTTTCTTGTGTCAAGGAAGTTTCCCATCATTGCACATGTAGACGAATTCCTCGAAATGTCTCCTCTCCTTAACAATTCTATAACATGAAAGCTCAAAGCAGAGTGAATAACTTGGGTTATTAACAACTTCTTGGAGTATTTTTTATAAGATATAGAACAATGCAAGCTGTGTTATGTGTTATGTGTTATGTGCAACTGCAATATCAGTGCAAAAGGTATATAACACATTTCCAAGTTTGAAGTGCAATATACTGCACTAAAGATTGTGATTCCATAAGATCCATTCCAATCAAGCTTGCAAAGTGTCACGCAGATGACCACAGCTAGACCTGCTTTTCCCCATTGGCTTTTCCTTCCAAAATTCTATCTGGTCCCCCAATCTCTTAACTGTCTGAAATCCCCTTCCATCTATTGTGCTCCTCGTACTTTAGACCCTAAGTCAAGTCATCCGCATGCACGTGCATGAGAGAGAGTGTAAGTGCTAGCGGAAAAGCGCCTCTCAAGATTATTGGATTGAGAGCCCAAGCGCAATGCAAGGATTGAGACCAGGTGCGGGAGGGCACTACCGAAGAATTAACCTACACTATCCCGTGTGGCAGCTTCTAAAAGTGACACTAGTCTACTCCCGAAAGTCAAAAAAGATTCTTGAAGTGAAATTACCCAATGGTGGACCAAAATCATAATCCTCTCACACGTCTTGGGTTCCCCAGGAATCTTTTGGAGGGAAGATGCAAGGTTCACTGTGACACCTCAAAAGGTAAAGGTTGTATCTTTGCACTTCACAAGCTCACGGGAAAAACAACTCCACTAAAACATAAATAGTAAAAATATCATGAACCGATAAAAGAACAATGACGACCTAAAAATTCAGAGATATTGAAAAATTAAAGCAACCACGGCCATATGATTAAAAAAAAACAAGTGGTGTATTTCTACGTAATGAAACGATAAACTATAAATCTAGAATTACCTTGATGATGATACGCTTAACGCCCTTGACGAACGCTCGTGTCGGATCCACTGCATCCATTGCCGGGCGCAGAGAGAGAGAGAGAGAGAGAGAGAGAGAGAGAGAGAGATTCCAACTCCGGCGATGAAATGAGGCGGGACGGCGGGTGGTGGCTGCGTAGGGTTTTAGAAGACTTTCGCAAGAATAGGTCTCCGTATTCAAAGGCTACTATACTGGAGTACTGCTTACCCGAGCGACAGTACGACGGAGATTGGACCTTTTTAGGAGAAAAAAAATGATACATACACAACCGGGTCACCCGGGAAAAACGGCGTCGTTTTGTACCCCAATCCCACCCCCAAAAAAACGCTCTGAAAATTTCAAAATTTCGGGTCTTCTCCTTCCTCCTCCCATTCGATACAGTAAGGAAAACCCTTCCCCCCAAATTTCCGTCGCTCACCCTTCAAAGAGAAAGAGATGGCGAAGGTCCCACGCACCCACCGTCGCCGGAGAAAATCCACTCAACCATCGCCACCGACTACACCGACGAGGACTACTCCATTTCCGGTGACCACTACCACCTCCGTACGTCGGCGAGTTCGAACCTCTGCGGTTGAAGGTTGTATTTTTTTCCCTTTTCCAATACTTTGTGATTTCGATTTGCCTCTCATTAGTCTCGCAAAGCTGCTGCATATGCATGGCCATTTTAATTGAAAGCTAAGTGTGTATAGTTTGGTAATTTTTATACCATGAGAAAATACAAAAATGCGGTAGAATTTCAAGATAGAGATAAAGAAAATCAACATTACTATTTATTCATTTGTGTTTGATGCCTTTACAAGAAGAAGAAGAAAACCTTTTATACTCTCCTAAACAGGTCCACTAGCACTCACCTGGATTGATGAGCTGGACCTTAACTTCCTGCCACTACTCTACTAACTATTCCTTAACAGAAATACATCAAAATGTAATACAAATGAAAATGAAAGCACAAATGAAATGAATTTCTCATTTTTCTTTGGTTCTTCCATCTGAAAATCTGTCCATGTTTGGATATATGTTGTTTTGCTTATAGTTGTGATATTTCTCCCTAGCATTGCCCATTACCAAAATGGTTACATTCTTTTTTTGGAGGCACTTTTTTGCATCTTATAAACTGTATTTGGTATGTACCTAATTGGTTTCCTTTGTTTTTGAACCAATAGATAATGTCGATGGATTATGTTCATTTGGCAATGCCTCCGAATAAAGAGTGTGCAGAAGAACATGTATGACATGTATGGAATGTAGACCTAGAAGATGAAGAAGAGGTATGGAATGGTCCTTCAAACTAGGAGTGTGATAAGACTAATAATACTGAGAATGGAAAGGTAGCAACAGAAAATTGTGGGGGAGTTCAAGAACCGAAGGAAAGAATGACATTCGACACATCGAAGGAGGCGTATATGTTTTCCTTAACATATGCTAAAGGAAAAGGGTTTGTTGTGGCAAAAAGAACTTCGAGAAAGGGAAAAGATGGAAAGTTGAAGGGTGTGGGCTTTGAATGTAGCCATGCTGGAAAGGCAAGGGTAAGAACAAGAAATGCGGCCAAGCCACGGCCACAAACAAAAATTGATTGTCCAGCTCATGTTACTGTTGCAATACACCCGGATGGAAAGTAGAGGTTAAATCGGGTTATTTTGGAGTACAATCATGAACAAAGTCCAGCAAAGGTGAGGTATTTTAAAAGCAATAGGGTATTGGATGAAAGTGTAAAAAGAAAGCTTGACGTGAATGATCAAGCCGGGATCAAACTGCACAAAACTTTTAACTCATTCCAGATTGAGGCTGGGGGACCTAATGAGCTTCGATATATTGAGAGAGAGAGATTGAAATTATATGGACAAACTTCGACGGTTGCGACTTGTGGAAAGAGATGCTGAAGCGATGCATAGCTATGTCATGAGAATGAAAGCCGACAATTCTGAATTCTTTTTTGCTATAGATTTGAATGAAAAGGATCGACTAAGAAAATGTATTATGGGCTGATGCAAGGAGTAGGGCAGCTTGCTAGGAGTTCGATGATGTTGTGACATTTGAGACAACGTACTTGGCAAATAAGTATGGCATGCCCTTTGCTCCATTTGTAAGTGTGAATCATCATGGTCACTCAATTTTATTAGGATGTGGGTTCATCTCTCATGAAGACACCGAATCATTTTCATGGTTATTTTTAAGACTTGGAAGACATGCATGTGGGGGTGTGCTCCGAAAGCAATTATTACCGACCAATGTGTGGCCATGAAAAATGCCATAGAAAATGTGTTCCCTAACACAAAACATCGGTGGTGCATATGGCACATTATGAAAAAGTTGTCAGACAAGTTGGGTGGGTACAATGCCTATGACAAAATCAATTGGTGTATGCGTAAGACAATTTATAATTCATTGACAATAGATGACTTGGAGGCTGCTTGGAATGGGTTCATCAAAAAGTACGAGCTTCAAAGTAACACATGGTCAGAGGGGTTGTACTAGGAGAGGAAACAATGGGTTCCAACTTATGTGAAAAGACTGTTTTTAGGCGGGAATGTCATCCACACAGAGAAGCAAAAGTATGAATGCATATTTTGATGGTTACATTCATTCAAAAACAACCTTGAAACAATTTGTAGAGCAATATGAAAATGATTTGGCAAATAAGGTGGAACTTGAAAAACAATAAGATGTGAAAAGTTGGAATAGTTACATACCGTTAATAACTAAATCGGAGTTGGAGAAGCAATTTCAATCAATTTACACAAACGACAAGGTTAAGGAGTTTCATAAAGAATTTGTGGGAAGACTTGAGTGTCGTTGTGAACTGAAGAAAGAAGGTGGATCCGAATATGAGGTAACGGAGTGGGTTACATTTGGAGAAGGAGAAGAGACACAAAGGAAATAAGTGTCATTCAATGTTGATTTTAAAGTCGAAACTAATGAAACACATTGTAATTGTTGATTGTTTAAGTTCAAAGGAATGGTATGCAAACATCAATTGACAATGTGGAATCAAAGGGGAATCGAGAAAGTGTCTGACAAGTATGTTTTGAGAAGGTGGTGCAAAAATGTGAACAGAGCCCACACTAAAATTCGAATAAGTTACGATAAGTACTCAACGTCAATTGAAGTGCGTCGGCATGACAACATGTGCAATTCCTTTAAGGAGGTTGCCTATTTAGCGGAAGATTCTCAAGAGAAGTGTGAAATGGTGATAGCACGGATAAGCAAGCTAAAATGAGAGTTGATAGAAGCTTCGGCTGTTTGTGAGAGTAATGTGATTTGTGAGAATAATGTGGTTTCACTTGGAGATGGACTTCCATCGCCCCAAAAAGCGTCAACATACTTGGCCCGGAAGTTCTTCGACCAAAAGGGAGGCCGCCATGCAAAAGAAAGCAAGGTGTGGTAGAAAAAATTGTTAAGAAGAAAAAATAAATAATAAAGAAGACAGTGTCCAAGGAAAAAAGTCAAGGTATAAGTTCTTTATGATTGATTGCTTATCTAGTTAATATGGAGATATACATATTCAATGAAAATGCATAGTAATTATATTTTTTTGTAATTTCAGGAGGTTGAGGAGAATGGAAATGGCCAAGGGTTCGGGACACAAGAAAGTGTTGTAAATGTAAGAAATTTTATTTTTAATTGCACAATTTCATATAAAAAAGTTATTGACTCTCTCTTTTTTATTGATGGGCAGGTTCACCCAAGTTACATGGGACAATCAATGTGGCCGAATATGCAACCAAATATGGCCCAAGGCGGAAGTATATTTCCATTTTCTCAAACTTTTGGTCCAACCGGAACAAGCATGCCCTAGTTTGTGCCTTCTTTTCCAAGCGCTCAAAGTAATATGGCAAGCCTTTTCAATGGTCGAGTTTGGAGAGCTCCATCAACTATTGCCGGCAGTGAAGTTTGGGGAGGAGGACAATCAAGTTTTTTGGAAGATCAAAGTCAGTACTGGGGAGGACGATGACCAAGTTTGCTGCAAAATCAAAGCCAGGGACGTGGAAGACAACAAAGTTATCTGGAAATGATGAATGAAACAGGCAATGATTAAGAGTAGTTTTATATTTTTGGATGGATCGTATTGTGTGTCTTGTGTCGTCTCATGTGTTCATATCATGTCATGTGTCTGCTTCTATTAATCTGTTAAGGAGTCTATGGATTTAATATCATTTGAGTTATGGCATATTGATCTATAATGGAATCTACAAATTTGTTATGGTTATGATTATGATTATGGCATCCTGAATAAGAACAAACATGTTGCTTTGATAGCCATCTATCTCTCATATCAAAAAATGAGATGACCAATTTTAATCATAACATTAGCTTGAAACATGAAAGCCACTGCTCCACTTTATTTATTTGTTTTGCTTGGTTGGATGCCACTTCATTATGCTTCTTTCATTGTTCAATTTATGAAAAAAATTTGGTAGAGTTTCCTTGCATTATGGCCTAGTCCGACGCCTCGCGTCTCAAATTAACAACATCGACAATCTAATAACAAGGAAAAAAACATTGTATATGAGTCCAAAAACTTCATCTTATATTGCCATTGACAATCCAATAAATTATGTTTGCAAAACTAAAAAATCTTGTTTTACAATGGTACTACAACTTGATACTTCAAACCAACTAGCAAACAAATTACAACTTCAAATTGTGTCTCCAGCTGGGGACTTTCTTCGTCTACGACTTTGTTACAAGCAAAATGAAAAAAAATAAAAAATTCCCTTGATGCTTAGAGTTTCCATTGACATTTGAGAGTTTCCATCAATGCCTTCTTTTATTACTTGAACATCAATTGTACTTCAAGGACCGAGTCATCACGAGACTACTCTCTTTAAGTTGTTGTGCCAACCCAAGCATTTCATCTGTCAAGTCATCTTGAAGGTCTTTGTTGGAGGCAAGTAAGAGAATTAGTAACAACAGCATATAGATACTAAGATGTGTTGGAAATAACGACATAAATAAAGACCCAAAAAAGGTTTAATCAGAGAATATAGAAGCAGTCCTTTTACACATATCTCCAGAATAAAGTTTGCATGTCTGCAATTTCACAGTATTGAAGCTACTGGATCTTTCTTAAGCTCCATTGTTCCATATTTTTCAAGTTACTTCAAGAATAGCATTCCACAACCTAACCACTTCGTCTTACTTTATATCTGACTAGCTAGAATGCTAACATTGCATTCAAAGGCACTCGCAATTCCTATCTGCTGAACAAAACATTAGGAAAGCATTCATAGTTATACAAGACTTAAACCAAAGTCCAACCTTACAGAACGAAGAGAAGCACACATTTCAAGTAGTTGGAGTGTCGGACATTTATCAAACAAGCATGTCTACTATTTGAGTTCACCAAATTTTCACAGAATTCCCAATAATACATATCTCTGATGAAAGCTAAAGGAAGCCTAAAAGGGTAAATTGATATTTGCTACATCATGAACTGGCCCAGATTTCTAATCCATGTAAGGCCATCAAATCAACTTTGGAACTATTTCAATTGCCTTAGGAGAAATAAGATTGTCAACTCCAAAATCAAATTAAGAAATTAGGGCTTTTACAGGAACCTAATTTTTTTAACAGAAACAAACTTATTGTGCACGACTTGGAGAGAGACGTATACCTTGGTGGTAGCCAGTAGATATGGGGACGAGGTCGTATTGGCATTCGTGCAGAGTAGCGTGAAAGAGAGAGAGAGACCTACGAAGTTGTTCCGTTGTTGCCGAAGGTGGAAGGAGTGTGGCCGACGGCAAAGGCAGCGATGGTGGTAGGATCATGGTTGCCAAGGTTGATTGTCGCCCCTCTTTCGCGATGTCGCCAGGGGAGAAGAAGAGAGAAAGAGATCCAGAAATTTTAAGAGTGTTTTTTTGGGGGTGGGATTGGCGTACAAAACGACGTCGTTTTGTACCTGGGTGACCCGGTTGTGGAGACCCGGTTGTGTATGTATCATTTTTGTTTTTAGGTGGGCCGTGAAACAGTCAAAAGGCGCCACGTAAGCAAAAGTGGGGCCATATTCGTTATCTCAATACGGCGTGGCGTGTTGTGAATGGGGAGGTGGAAGATCTAGTGATTTGTGTGTGTGTGATCGGACGGTGTTGTTTCTCTTGATAATCAAGGGCGGCTCCTTTTAAGAGTAGTACAATTTTTTACTCCCTCCATTAGGGATGGCCATGGGGAGGGTAGGGGGTGGATATCACCACCTCCATTATCGATCTCCGAACCTATATCAATCCCCATCCCCTCCCTGATCTCCACCGGGGATTTTATTTTAACCTCAAACCCCGCCCCGATGCTGGGAACGGGGATCCCCACGGAAAATCGAGGATCCAAAAATAGTTGCTCTTTAATGTGTAGTTTTTTTTTTTAATAGTATACAAAAAAACATAAATTGGATGACTTTCAAATACTCGATCAGTCATCAACACATGTTACATCGGATATATACTCGTCGGTGTCCATATCTTCATCATCAATAGTTGGAAAAGGATTTCCCGACATTTGCCTTCATACAACCGAAAGCAAGTCATATCAACTTATAATATAATAAATATTATATATATATATATATATATATATATGAACGGGAATGCAGGGAGGGGCGGGGATCGGGTAGGAGACTGACAATATCATCCCTTACTTGATCCTCGAATTTTTTAAAAAATAATTCTCATCCCCTACCCGATCCCCGAAAAAATCCCCGAATCTCCTCCCCAAATGGGTAGGGGACGGGTTGGATAGGGGCAGGTAGGCCGAGATTGCCATCCCTACCCTCCATCCCATATTTGTTGTCCAATTACATTATTCACTAGACCTCAAAAAAAAGTTATGTGTTCAAATGTATAATTATATATATTCAATATGGATCTTATTTTATAGTTCTCGATGACTACTATTAAACAAAATTTTCAAAATTATAAAAAAATATTATAGATTGAAAGATATAAACAATTGAAAAATAGCACGCTTACTTGTAAACGGATAACAAATATAGGACGGAGGGAGTACTTCCAAATTTATTGGTCCATTTTGGGTTTCGAATTAAGGAAACATAATTATTACACTTTTTTCCCTCATTTTACGCATCAAACATTGAAAAAGGTAAACTAGAATTTTGTTAGCTAATGTCTTTCTTTTTCTTTTGATACTCGGATGTCCTGATCAGTTTGTTTGCACCTGGATAATTTAAGGGTCTTGGAGGTAACGATCAGACATAACCTCCAATAGCTCCAAAAATTTTTGTTGGCAAGAGAATAGAACCTAAGATATTAGATGAGAGCAAATCCCCAAGTTCCAAAGTAAGACTACTTTGTCGACTCCTCGAAATGCCCCCCTTAGTTTTTTAATTGGCACAAAAAAATTAAGATAATAAAAAATGGGATTTGGAACCAAAAAATTGGGAATGGGGGACAGGAACATCAAAATCCGTGGCAGCTCTCTGGATAGGGGGGAATTGTGCTGTGCCCACGAGGCCTTTAATGTGCAGCGTTACACGGTGCACTAGGGCGGCCTTACAGGGAATAAAGTAATTGCAAAAATAAAATCTTGATATTCACGGGAGTTGCTTATTTATAAAATTTGTTAAAATCAGTATTTGCTAAAATTAACCACTAATTTTAATTTTGGCAAATAAGAAAAAACCTTTTGTCAAAATCAAAGATTATTGTGAGAGATAAAATCAAAGATTTTAGCAAATGTTTCCTCATTTGTTAAAATTAATTGCTGATTTTATCAAATTGGAAACTCAAACGGAAAATGCTAAAATAGGCCATGTGGAATTATGTTAAGGTTTAAAAAATATGTTAAAATATAGGAAAGGTGTATAGAAGTAGGTGTAAATATATTGAAAAATGTAAAATATGTACTAGATGTGTGTTTTTTTTTGGTATTGCTTATTGTGAGCCAATAACAAGACCCTTATGAAATATGCATGCAAATTTGCAAATGAGTATTCTTAATTGAAAAGTGTGTATGAAAATTCTACTAACTTTTTCACTGCAATTCACACTTAATTAACTTATGGTTAGTGAAATTTTAGTCTTAAAACAAGGGTAAATTCATAATTTCAGTGGTCTTCATACTTGGGGCAAATTTGTTTAAATTGTGGAGTCAAATCTACACAATATCGTAAAATTTTGACTGAATAAATGTAAAAGGCAGTAAAATGGAACATATAGTTTAGTCATCCATATCGGCCCCTACTCCATATTAGAATGTACCAGATATGTTCAAGAATCTCGACCATCCATTGTTAGCCTCTTTTTTTTTTTTCATTTTTTTTCCCTTGAAAAAAGAAAGCTTGGATTTTATGTTAATTTTCTCTTAAGGGTTAAGACCCAAGAGTGTTATGTATATAAGTTTCACACTTACACATAAACATAACTCTTTTTTGAGTTACGCGAGTGAAATGTTGAGTCCATTTGTTGAATCAGTATTGTGTAATATGAAATTCGTGGTAGGAAGAAAAGGTTTTGTAAAAAGAGACAAAATAATTATTGTTGTAAATAGGTATAACCGAGACCGAGATACATGGTGACATAGATACATATTGCCTCAATAGGAAAAAAAGGTAGCCGGTACGAAATTAACAACTTGCCATGGAGTACTAAATAAGCTATACTAACTTGATGAGAGGAGAATCTTAAGCGCATATAACTTTCCATCAGTAGGATTGTGATTGCTTGTGGGGTATTTTCTATGGGAGTTCACTAACACCTTGTTGGGAAGAGTTTTCAAAAACTGGTTTTCTACTTCTCGAAATGGGCCCACGTGTGGCAGGCTCCATTTCTCTCTCCTACTAATTATACTCTACTACATATTACATGCTGAGATGAGTGCAGAGGCCCACTTTAAAAGGCACTCCACAAATGATCCAAATCATCCTTTTAGTTGTAAAATTAATTTTTGAGTCACTCCTAAAAAATGAGCTCATTCAAAAAATTATAAGTGGTTTGATCTGTCATCTAATTGTGGTTCACAATTTAGGACCTTGAATTTTGACTAAAGTTGAAAGAAAGTTAGACAACTTGATCAAGTACTTAAAGTACACGATCGACTTGTTTTTTTTTTTTTTTTTCGGATTCCTCAAAAAATAATTTTAGAACTAACGAACAGCTTGGATTATTTGTGTAAATCTTTGAAGTGGATCCCACAGACCTGTCTTGCATAAGATATGCAATAGAGTATAATTTCTATAAATTAGGAGAGAGAGAAATGGAGCCCGCCACATGTGGGCCCATTTCGGGAAAAGTGGAAAACCAGTTTTTGAAAACTCTTCCGAACAAGGCCTAATAGGATTGTTTTTAGTTTAATTTTTAATGAGGCATCTAACATGTTTAAGACGTTTAATCCTTTTTGCTGGATCTCTTTTATGCAGTACTGTTTCATTGCGTTGTTAGCATTTTGATTGCTTCCGTAGTCCTTTTGGGCTCAATTTTGGTTATTAAAAAAAAAAAAACCTTCCCACTAGTACAAGAACGCATAGAAGGTAAACACAAATTTTGCCGAAAATAACTAAAAGTTGGGACTTAGCCCTAGTTTTTCATTTGATAAAGGAGATTGATATTCGTACTCTTAATTTTGATGCAAAGGGCCTAAGCTACAGTAGTTTTTCAAAATTACCCTTTTGCAAGTTCTATGATTTACTTCAGACACTCTTAAAAACCTTTACTTCAGACACTCCCCAAAAGCAAATAATTTTTTTTATCAGAAAAAAGCAGATAGTTGTTCAACTCATTTTTACTGCACGACACTAAATTGCCTACTGCCATATTTAATGTTTACTTGGTAGAGTCTTTATGTTATTGTCTCTATGTTCTGCACCCCGGACAACCTTGATAAGTGGTTGATTCGGCCTATGATTGTAGAACCATCCTTTTGTCCATGCAAAGTCTATTGAGAGTTATGTTACTTTTTCTCTCAAGAGTTCTCTAACTTTGGTAATGTGTTTTGTTTGTCTCACTATGAGTTTTAAAAAGTAGATTTGCAGCCGTTATGAATATTTTGAGGGGAAAATGGTAGATAATTAGTACAAAAATATAAAGATCTTGTGTCGTAGTTGTTATTAAGATTTTGCAACATCGACATTTTCAATTATGTGCTGTTTATTTTGGAGAATTCTAGCAATGTTTAGTTTTTTGTGTGTGTGCAAAATGGTGTGAAACAATATGACATAAATGCATGTTTAATGTTTGGAATCTAATGCTTATGTTGTGGATGTTTAATGTTTGGAACCTAATGTTTATGTTAATGTTTAAAAACTAAATTTTATGTTTGGCTTTTGTTCATTTTTCCGTTTGGAATGCCTTAGTAAATAAGGAGGTAATTTGGGTGAAGTGCCTCTAGTAATTTTTATATTTTTAAAATGATAGGTTTGTAACTTCATTAAATATTGGAGTGTCTGCATAAAAAAAGGAAGCTCAAAAATCAACACCCTTGATAAAATGGGAATTTCATAAAATTCTGACTTCAATTTGAAACTGATTAGGAGATGCGTTCGCATATTTGACTAGCAAAAGGATAATAGGGAAAAAAAGAAAAAAGAAAAAAAAGAGAGTATAATTTTAGTCTGTAAAAACATTCTTTTCCACTCCACGAATTCCTCTACAAAACTATATCCGAGGCACGACCTTGGAGAATTGCGGAACCAAAATTTCAGTCTGAGAGGACCGACTTAAGAAAAGTATTTTCATTGAAAAATAGACTCAATATACCATGAAGCTTTTATGGTACATCAATATAGTCTACAAGAGTATATTTTTGTCTTTTGTGGACAATCGCAAAGCCATGCGTGCTTATTTCTCTCTTTAAAAGAAATTGAGAAAATTTTAAACACGATAATCTACAGTAACTTTAAAATTTGACTGTATCAAATCAACATTAGTATTCAGATTTTGAGACATTGTTATACTAGTAGTTATATAAATTTTAAGCCTAATTTTTTTTTGGGAATTGATAATCGCACTCCAAAAATTGATGGAGGGGCTCCAAGCTACAATGGTTTTCCAAAACTACCCTTTTGCAAGTTCTATAATTTACTTCAGGCACTCTAAAAAAAATTACTCCTCCTTTTCCTCATTTGTTAACGAGGGGTTTTAGGTATTGCGGCAAGACCATCCTACATGGTGCCTTGCGTAAGATCGGCCACCATCCAAAACACTTTTTGGGCCCGGATTAAGAGAGAGAAAGGGAGAGAGAGAGAGAGAGAGAGAGAGAGAGAGAGAGAGATCTGGGCCGTATTTTACATTGTTAGCTTGTTGAGCAACTTTGCAATACCTTTCAGATAAAAACATAAAGTACTTTCGTGGGAAAAAAAAATTCTTTTTCAACGAATTAAACTACAAATAGAGATCTTTAATTTGGTGCAAAAAAAATTTGAAAAAATGTATACGAAAGTATTTTACATTGTAAGCTTGTTGAGTTGGCTTTGCAATATCTTTCGGATAAAAAAATAAAGTAATTGCGCACATAATTTTTTTATTTATTTTTCATTGCTAAAAAAATTGAAAATTTTTGTACGAAATAATTTAAACCCAACAAGCCAGCAATATAAAGTACTTTCGTATAAATTTTTTTAAATTTTTTCGAATCGAATTAAAAATCTCTTTTGTAATTTATTTTGCTGCAAAAGAAAATAAAAAATTATGCGCAAATTTACTTTATTTTTTTATCCGAAAGATAGTACAAAGCCAACTCAATAAACCAAGATTGTAAAATACTTTTGTATATAATTTTCTAAATTTTTGTGCATCAAAAGAAAGATCTCTACTAGAATTTTAATTTGGTGCAAACAAAAATAAAAAATTGTATGTGGAAATACTTTATTTTTTTGATCCAAAGGATATTGCAAAACCAAAAAAAAAAGAAGTAACAATTGCGTGGAGTACTTAACAATGCCGTCAACAGAGTTGGTGGGTTTAATGGAGGGCAGATATGGGTGACATGGCAGCACTAAGAGCGTGAGATAGAGGTGTCAGACAGGCAGCTTCAGACAGAGAATCCGCTGCCAACGGAGAGAGGCTTTGGTTCATATTTCCGTTAGGAGTGCCTCAAACAAATGAGGAGATAATTTTGGGATGGAGTGTCCCTAGTAACTTTTATATTTTGAAAAGGGTAATTTTGTAATTCCATTAAATTTTGGAGTGCTTGCATCAAAAAAGGGAGCCCCAAAATCATCTCCTTTTTTTTTTGGGCCAAAAGTAAATTTTATGCCTAAATTATGTATAATAGTAGTAAAGTATTCCATATTGGGAGGGGTCGTGGACCCTCCGGCTCATAGGTGGCTTTACAGTTTGATCAGGGTATGCAAGTGAACACCGTAGACAAAAAAATTTGTAGAGAAAAAAAATTAGATATTTAGGTTGCCCACTACATTGAAACCCTATCCAATTAATTTCGAACACTCTACGCAATTAATTTTGTTCACAACCTTTCATTTTATTCAAATTGATTTATTAGGAGACTATGTGACAATTAAGTTCAATTGAATATCTGTAAATGCTTGATCTAAAAATTCGTTTTGTTTGGTCAAATAGAGACCCAATAATCGAATTATTATATCAAGCACATATCTACAATTAAGTGAGCTAAATTTTTGCATCACCTTCTAACAAATCAATTTAAAGAGAATGAATGGTTATGATAATCAAATTAGGACCCAAAAAATGTCTCATTTAAAGTTTTTGGTAAACTTACCCTCACTTAAGCTTCACTTAAAAAACACAGGCTCTCTCAAACCCAGAGCATCTTCATTTAGTTTCTCATTTGTATATGAATAGAAATTGTTTTTGGGATGGGGTACGCTTTCTTACCACTATATTTATACGTATATATGAAATTTTGTTTGTATATTATTGGTTAATTGAGATACTATATATACCGCGGTAATTTTTAAACATCCTGCTACAAATTTCTGGAGCTGACACTGCTCCGGCCCCTACATAGGTCTGCCCTTGCTAGCTTGTTTGTACATTTACACCATACCAAGTTCGACTGAGAAAATTACCTGAAAAAAGAGAGATTTAAAAAAAAAATTACAAAAGTTTCTTCTCTCCCCCTTGATATTGGTCACCTAAAAGATGAAGACCATATATTTGAGCCATTCAGATCCAATACCACTTGCAAGCAACTTGACTGGAAAACAGCATGCTCCCCAAAAACTACCACACACTTGAAACAACCTTCTGCTGCTGAATGTCTCCTTTAACTTTTACAAACATGTCAGTAAGCATACCCGAGCCAACGGTTCCCCAACCGCTCATCAACTTGGTTAATATGTATGAAATTTTACGCTACAACAAAACAGAGACTCGATGAGCACAGACCGACAATGGGGTCAGCTTCACGCAAAAAACCACATCTTGATGAAGATTGCCAGACCTAATTGCAAAATAAATGCAGCAACCAGCACCACTGTAAGATCATTCCCCTCTACATATGACTTTAGGTTCATGGTAACAAAGGAAGCTGACGCAGCACCGATAATGATAATGACAGTCCACCGGATAAATTCGACAGGGATGACCAACAGTAACTGCAAAATATTGCAATTAGAAATGTAAAGAGAAGGGCATCAGATCAAACTGTACCAAGAAAGAGGTGATTAATATTGGATATAGTAAAGAAGATTTGAGAAGTTCCTCCGAGAATTCAATGGACCAGTATATGTCCATCAGGCCAATAAAGGTAAGATCTCAGTTGTAACCATTTCCAAAGAGAAATACATCAACTTAGCATGCAAGGTTTTTGAATCACGAATCAAATCGAGAATCGGACTAATAGCATGTACCAAAGGTTTGACAACACAGTAACTAGAAAGTTTTTCATCAGTAAAGCCACCATTAATTAAGAGAACCTTAGGTTAACCATGCATACAACCAACGTATTGAGTCAAAAAATGTCTCCCTTCTTCCCTCTTTTTCAAATTTTCGATGAACAAATACAGAAATGAATCAAGGACAAAAGGCAAATCATTATTAGCTCATTTTCTCCCGAGCAAAAGAAACATTTGCCCCAGGACCCCTGTGCTCACTTGAAGCAGAACGGTGGACTCTTGTTACGAGTAATCTTCAAGAAACTAAACAATATTGCCAACCAGTGTAATCTTATGCTGATAAAGCTAAAACTAGGATGGTGTAATCTTTTGAAAAACTGCAATGCGGCCTATCAATTTCAAGTTTATAAATATCCAATATAAGTAGTTGTGATTGGTTAACACACACAAGCCACCTAACCTATGACAAAGTTTAATGTGATGTAAATCAGTAAAAAGTCCTCAAATTAAAGAGAGTAAATTTGAGAAAGGTAAACCACATGGGGTAGTTCAAGCGGCAACAAGGATGAGCTATAAACCTAGACATCTTGAGTTCAAAACTTGGCAACCTCTTAGGCTAGGCCACAAAAGAAAAATCTCTTGTGAATCCCCTAGTCCCAGTGTGAATGGCCTGCCTTTGACTCGACCCGGGAGGGAAATAGTTGAGGTGCGTGTAAGTTGGCTTGGACAAACCCTGACCGTTAACCCCCCCCCCCTCTCTCTTTTTTTTTTAAGGAACATAGGCAGAAGTTACGAGTTAACCGACACATGAATACAATAATTAGTTGTAATACCGCATTTTGTTCTTTTTTTCCACACGGACTGAACAAAGATCAAGGTATACCATATAAATGCATCATGGTATCATGTATGGAACGTGCATATCGATTAACCAAATGGATGGAATTGTCTATTCAAATCCTATAGTGAATCAGGAGATATTGGTTATAAGTAACCTGAGCCAGTATGGATACTTACAGAGCTGAGAACAAAAATGAAGAGTGAATATCCCCACATGCACCAAAAGCTTATAAGGCTGGGTTTTGAACCCAGATACTGAAGCAAGAAGTAAAATGCCAACGGAACAATGATTGCATAGCCATATATTGTGCATGCCGCCACATTTACGAAGTTGACATCAAAGTTCCAAGAAGTACTACTGTCAGTACGTTTATCCATCAAGTAGGTGGAACAATTTCCAAGGGAAGCAATCACAAAAATCAACGTGGTGGAGATCCAGACAAGCCCGTAGCTGAAATATCAGAAAACTTGGCAATTTAGAATAACCAAGCATATATGGTGTCTCAGGCAACCATACCAAGGCATTCGAACATTAATTCCTTCATACTTACTAGTGGAAAAAAATAGTGGTCAACAAAACATTCTGGATAGTGGATAATATATACTATGAATTCGTAAAAGCATACACTCACGACTAAAGAAGCCACACATGCAAATACCAAGACTATGGTAGGTAATAGAGGTTACTTTTGCACGTCATTAAAGAAGTTTTCAATTTCTTGTAAGTGCAGTGGTATGTGTATTATGTTTTAGGTTGTATGCTAAATCGTCTGACTGAAAGAAGACTTTCATCCTTCAAACTCTATTCTTAATTCAAATCTTCTGGGAGATTATCCAAAAAGAAGCAATAAGCTAAAAATGGAAAAGAGAAGTAGCAACAGGAAAAAGGGGGCAAAGAAAGGAAACAACCACCATTTGCAGTGACTAAGACAGGTTAGTGGACCAAATTACCCCCTGAGGCTCTGATAGACACATGCAATCAGGGGTGGAGCCAGGATTTTGTACAAGGGGGGTCAAAATTTGAACTCTTAATAGGTTTGGGCAAAAAATGAGGTGTGAAGTGGGGTCAAAATAGCAAAAACCTACGCAAAGGGGGTCAAATTTTGAACTCTTAATAGGTTTGGGCAAAAAAGGAGTGTAAAGTGGGGTCAAAATAGCAAAAACCTGGGCAAAACTATAACTATCCCCACAAAAATTCGAACCTCAGAGGGGTCAACTGACCCCCTTTGTCTCTTCCTCCCTCCGCCCTTGCACGTGATCCATCAACACATGCATGCCAACGAACATACGTACGTGAGAAAGGTAGACATTAAGTCATTTATTTTCACCGAAAAACACACTTAGGGTTTCAAATGGATGAAAGAGAGTTATCCAAACTTTTATTTAATCAAATTTCAAGTACATTCCTAAATAATTTACCCCATATAACCTACAAGTATTGTATAATGCAACGCAAAAGAGGGTTTAGGAACGCTTACATACGCACCTGAATCTGATCCTCGTAACCTTACCTAGTCCAGTGTAACGTAGATCAGGCATATACAATGGAAAATGGAATGTCTGATATTTTATCAATATGCAAATAAAAGGCATGAAATGAATGCACTGCTTGTCACCATGAAACAATCAAAGGAATTCTCCAGTGACATTCCTTTTCAACAGAGAGTACAACATATATTTGCTGCCAAGAAAGAAATTAAACAAAAATAACAAGATCTTTGTGTTTTACTATTCCATAACACGTTAATAAGTGTATTCCATTATTCCACACTACATTAATGAGTGCACTTTCTTTCAGACTCCAAAGGTCGCCAGGAATAATTTACAAGTAGTAACATTCCTTTTAAAAGTTAATAAATAAACAAACAAAAATCCCTCGCCAAGCCCGACTTATCCGAATCTATCATCTATAAACTTCTCCCATGCCTATCCTTGCACCTAAAAATGAATCTTCTCCCTAGTACCCCTTTAAACTACGAATTACACAATTAAAGAATGAAATAATCATGTTTCCAGTTATTCGCTCCCTAACAAACCAAAGAAAGACAGCGTACGCAAACCCAAAAGGTTAATGTACATGTGACTAAAAGTTTTCAGAACTCACAGATCAGGGTTACTGTCAATCTTGTTGAAAAAATCTCCATTGATTGGATACAAGGAACTCATCAATCTGTTCACCACGATGTCAGTGTCAACGTTGAAATATTGCATGTATGATGAGATGCTAAACACTCCATTCCAATTGTTTGTTGCTTGTTGTTGTTCACCTTCTTCTGCATAGTTAGACAAGACTGAATATATTACTACTATTAAGCCAAGATTGTCTAAGACTAAGAGAATAGAACTTAATAAGCATTATTGAGCAAAAAGATTGCCTTCTTGCTACTAGCTCAAAACGAGAAAAAGGAAACAAGAGCTGTATTAAAACCAGACAAGCAATAGGACAACCATCGTAAAATTTACTGATCACAAAACAAGAGTAAGCCATAGGAAAACCAACATCAGCTAATGGAAAAATTAATACTTTCAACAATGAAAATCGACAAGTCAATACCATTACTAAGCCCAACATCAAGCTTCAAACATGGAAAATGGAATTCGAATTACATACCAATTGGACTTCTAAGTGTTTGGTATCCCCGTCCCGCACCTGCACCGTTTGGAGGAAATGTTTGTAAATTTGCAACAGGGGCTGCAAATAATTGGACTAGATGTTACAAAACGTTTGCAATTCAGATTCAAACACCACCAAGAAAGTCTTAAACGACACGAAGGATTTCCAATTCAAGACCCATACCCTCATAGCTAGTGGTCTTCTGGTCTTCACTGACAACGGCCTGTATGATGAAAAGCAAGACAAATCCTTAAATCAACATAAGAGTGGCACTCTTGTCAAGAATGTCGAGAAAAAAAATAGTAACCATAAATCAACACAGAACCCAGTTTCAATCCCAGAAGACAACTAAAATGTTTTATTAATAATCTGCCATCCGAATTAATGCCTCCATGAACAATACCAAACCAGTCGTCTAAACAGAATTTCAGGATATTACGAAAAGTGAAAACCATCCGAATTAAAGGGTTCACTTCGAGCTCAGAACTGTCAGATTTATTCTTTTATTCCACTGCTTGACCTGGTAATATAGAAGCAATAAACTTCCGGTTTTCCATATTTTTCTTCATTTCCAATCAACTATTTTTTGATAAATACAATTCCAATTAATGAAATTAAATTGCCAACAAAATGAGTCGACACAGACTTTCAGAATATTGTGAAAAACATCAAAAATTAAAGAGTTAACATCGAAGCTAGTATGAATTATTAGATTCATTCAATTCAATTAGCCTGGTAATAGAGAATCCAGAAACTTCCAGTTTTCCTGATTTATCTTCATTTCCAATCTTCCATTTTCTGATAAATATACAATTCCAAGGACCAAAATAAAAATAGCCATTACCCACTACAACGAGTCAACTATACGGAATCGTGTCACGTTCCCCAAATATAAAAAATTCAATCGGCATTTCAATTGAATTTCTTTTGTCCAACATAAACAATCTTGATAACTAAATCAGCGGTTACAACAAAGATAAATTCGAGTTTCATGCTGTACAGAAAACATGCCATAAGATCGTACAATAATATCCAAATCAGACGAACAAGTGATTGTAATCAGTGCGTACCGGGACAGAGCCGAGCAAGTGGCTGGTGGGAAGGTTGGTGTAGGATTCGTCCATGGAGAGAGAGAGAGAGAGAGAGAGAGAGAGAGAGAGAGAGAGAGAGAGAGAGAGATCAGAGGGGCATGTTAGTTTAGGATTCAATTGATCGAGATTCGAGACTGGTGAGAGTTGAAGAACAGGTTTCGAGACGAAAGCCCTAACTAACCTCGCTTGCTTCTCGATCAGTGAAAGCAAACGTTATCGCTCGTTACTTCGTTAGTTGGCCGTTAAAGAACTTTCCACGCGCGACGAGGGCTGGATATGGGCCAAACGGTAGGCTTGGAATCTTTTTCAACACCGAGTTTATAGCTGAACCGGTGGTCTGGGTTGATTATCAACTTGGCCCAATACGAAAGCCCATGTTCAGATTTTATTTGGAAAACGGCACAAGGCCGATTCAAAAGCCCATGTTTAGATTTTATTTGGAAATTGCACAAACAAAAGATTTTACTTGCGTACAGGAAATTTGATCTACAAAGTGAGATGCATGGTCTAAATCCCTTATTTTCTGTCCCATGTACGCCCAACTGCACCGCCCACTCCAGATACCCGACACTATTACTTTTGATAACACGACAAAATAAGTGTTTAAAACTCTACAGAAAGATCTTATTTAAACCGCTTTAAATCGCAGAAAGATCAGAATGAAAGTTGTTTAAAACACTAGAAAGATCCATTAAAATGTATAAACCACTAAAACCCTATAATAGAAAAGTGCACCCTAAACCTAAACATAAACCCTAGGATATCCTACGAAAATATTTAAACCTAAACCCTAGGGTGCCTTAATGAAAGTGCATAAACCCTCAAAACCATATGAAAGTGCCTAAACTTCTAAAACCCTATGAAATCGTATGATACCTTAAGTGTCTAAACCTAAAAATAGGGTGAATGACCTTAATGGTAAATTTAAAAAGTGTGACTGATCTTAATGGTAGTAAATATTTGTTTTCTGACCTTAATGTTAATTGTTCCTATAACTATTAGGAACGCTGCTAGGGGTACACTTTTGATTTGAAACGGTGAGACTTTGGTTCAAGCACTTCTAACCGTCCGATTGAGCTGATTTGTTGTGGGCCCCATCGGAAAAATATTTTAAAAACAATGAACGGTTTGAATCACTCACGTGGGACCCAAAAGCGGGTCCCCGAAGGCATGGTGTGCATTTTCAGTGCAAAAAATGATGTACCTCCAGGTTTTTCGAGCTATTAGTAAAGCCAAAATCAGCTATATACTTGACACGTGTTTACCGTAAATGCTGAAATGATGGCGAATGCATCTATCATAATTGATGCAAACGTAAAATCAATTAATAGTGATATTCCACATGAGAAACCTGTATGAATGTGCCCTAGTTCATCGTCTCGCCTACTCTCAATTACAATTGGTCGATACGAATTACAAGACAAGGCCATTAGAAGAGGAGTGGCTAAGGGTCGAAAGAATAACTAGGTCTTTAAAGCCATTTTACAAAATAACTACTCTATTCTCCAGATTTTGGTATCCAATTGCGAATTTATATTTCCATGGGATGCGGAAGTATTGGGTTTCCTATAGCACCGTGTTATCATTTGCCATCGTATTAGATCCTCAGTACAAGTTACAATTTGTAGAATTTTGCATTTTAAAGCTTGATTTGGTGAATGGTTCTAATCAAATCAAAACCATCCGTACAAAGCTATATTTACTATTTGACGACTATGCGAGCCGTTCTTCCGTTTCTTCTTCCAATCTGTATCATTGGCATGCAATACAAGTGGAGGCAATCAAAATGTTCCACTTGATGTAATAAATGTGAGTATGTCTAATTTTGTCTTATGGTTATACGTGCACTTTCTAATTCACATCAAAACTGCATATTTTTGTGGGAGTTTGATTTTTTGAAAGTCAAGAATGTGGATTGGGTAGAGCTAAGTCAAACCAAAGTTTTTCTTTCTCTATCTACTCATTATCCCCAATAAAATGCAGGGTTCCTAATAAAATTTTTCTTTCTCTCTCTCTATTCATTATTCTCAAAAACTTCATTCAAAACCCAACCCGAACAAAACACGAGCTTGGTAAAAGCCTCAACTTGTTTATATCAAATGGGCCGAGCTCAGGCTCGATTTTGACTCGCTTACACTCCTATCCCTGGCACACTCCATGAATGATCATGTATACATTAAAAAAAAATTAAAAAACCAAGTTTGTTACTCGGTCACCCTCAATTTTATAGAACTCCAAATATCAAGTGCTCGCAGGGCACTTTCATGGAGTAGTTTTTTTTTTTAAAAAAAATTTATTTTATTTGTTATGTCAACTGCCATCAATGTGAACACAACCCAAATAAGTCAACTTGACTTAATATTGTTGGCCTTGAGTAATTTTTGGGTGCCAGGTAGGCACTATGTGTCTGTGTTAGAGACCCATCTCGATTATTTTCAAAACACTTTTGGACTGTCAGGATTTAAAATTGAGAGAGAGAGAGAGAGAGAGAGAGAGAGAGAGAGAGAGAGAATTTGAGCCTTCCAAAACACATTGGACGATTGGATTGAGTGTTCGGTCATGGATGCGTTGCCGTAGAATAAGTGAAGGCCGATAGCTTTCTTTTTGCAAGGGTAATCAAGAGGATGTTGTTGAGGCGATAAAGGTGGTTGTTGACGGGGCATGGAGGAAGGAGATAGGAGAAAGAGTAGCAAGTTGATGCCATGATTAGGTGAGACAGGGTTTCTCCTTTGTACGTTCTCTATCCTCTACTGGTGTGGAAGCTTTGACAGTTTTACAAGTAGTTAGGTGGGCCAAAGCTATGAGTATTAGGAAGCTATAGATTTTATCGGATAGTCTACAAGTAACGAATGCTTCATGTAATTCTTTTGTAGCTGGGATATCTATTAGAAGCATTGTAATAGACATTTTGGGCTTGGTTTTTGCGTTTGATATTGTAAGTGTATCCAAGGCCACTCGGCAAGATGTGAGGAAAGCTTCTGATCTAGCCTGTAGTCGGTTTGTAATATAGCTTGGCTAATTAATATATGGCTTACGTTTTCTTGGTAAAAAAAAACCTATTAGTACCGTGTAAATTAGTCTTGACTGTTCTTAAATAAGTAGGAGAAGAAACTCTTAAAAAAAGAAGAGGAAAAAGATGTCTGAGCCCGGGTTCGAACCGGGGACCTTTAGTGTGTGAGACTAACGTGATAACCAACTACACCACCCAGACCTTGTTGTCAAGTGCGTTACAAATTTAATATAAATTCTCTATTTTAAACATCTGAAGTTTCTCCCCTTTGGGCTAACGTAATCATCGACAGCAACAGTAACAAACTTACAATGGCTTGTCACGATATATAACAACGTGGCAAATAAAAAAGACTTCTTTCTTTATGTTGAAAAATTTACCACGTGGCCGAGTCTACGTGATATCCGGACAACCCAAAAGTGTATTGAATGGTCGAGATTAAAACACACTGTCTCCTCTTTCTCTCTCCTTTTTCTCTTTAAATCTGGACTACCCAACGCCAAAATGAAAGGTCTACATACGCTGAAGAGTACCTACCATATGGTACCCTCTCGGTACTTAAAAATTGCTCCTTTATGTTTGTACTTTGTAGGACCGTTGAAACTTCACTTTTGGAAGTTCCATGAAATGCCCATCAGGTTTAATTGTTTAAACGACAGAATAATCTGTTCCTTTTTTTAAAAACTAAAATAAATAAACTCTCTTAGACTTTCTTATGATTTGATCTCCTCATCTCTTGAGTTGTTTCATTATTTTTAAAATTTCCTTGTATTTAATTTGGAATAATATTTGGTTCTATGAACAAATGTGACCAGCACTTTCACAAGTTATGTCATCAAAAAATTGACATTTCATTTGACCTTGTCACTGAAATATTAAAGAAGACTTATTAATTATTAAAGCCGTTAAGGCTAACCGCTCAGGCATGAGTCATCGGTTGGTATACTCTTTAGGTGTTAGTTTATTGGCATTTGGGTTCTATAGCGACATGATACGAGTAAGATTTATTTTGTAATAACACGAGAATTTTATTGTGTTAGATTAGAGAGCAAATAAATGTTTAATTAAAAAAAATAAGTACACACATCCAACTCTTTACGCTTGACGTCTCCTTTCTCTTTTACTCCACATCTACATACATACGTACAATATTAAATTGCTAGCCACAATTAGTGTATCCTCCATTGGTCGTTCATTATTTTGTAATAATGATACAAGTAAGATTTATTTTGTAATAACGCGTGAATTTTATTGTGTTAGATTATAGAGCGAATAAATGCATAATTAGATTTTTTATTAGAAAAAAGAAAAGAAAAAGTACACACATCTAATCCTTTACACTTACGTCCCCTTTCTCTTTTAGTACTCTACATCTCCGTACATACAACGTTAAATCGCTAGCCACATTTAGTATATTCTCTATCGGTTCATTAGAGCAACAAAAACAACTTAGGTAAAGGAGGAATTTCGCTAAAGTAACGAGGAAAAACATGGAAACCCAGTAGGGGGTGTTCCACTAACAAAAAATTGTTTTTTCCAAACACTGAGGCATGTTATTCTCTCACAACACATCACATAAAAAACCACGAAACCCCAATTTTCTCAAAAAACTGGGTTAGTGGAACTCGTGTAGGTATTATACATTTGTCTACTATTCTTTGGCACTTCTGGCTAAGCATTGTTCCAATTCCAAAAGGAAAAAATAATAATTTTAATCCATCGACCTATTTTATCACATCTGTGTCTCTCTATACATTTATAAATACAAAATTTTGATGAGATAGACATATTGATAGCGATGTTGCTCGTTTGATACGCCAAAAAGTGTTAGATAAAGTACAAAAATTAGTACATTTTGAGCTAACATGAGTGTGATTCGGACACACTCTGAAACCAATGGAGTAATTGACTTTTGTAAAATTGTGTTTGTAGTTCGTGGTTGATTTGCTTGTTTTCTATGTCTTATTGCAATAAAATATTTTGATTAAGAATTAGAGGGTGTTTGACAACCAATTTTTTGTCCTTTTCCCTTCTCCTTTTTTAGTTTTTGGTGTTCGGCAGGTTTGAGCAAAACAAGTTTTGGCCAAAATGAGTTTTCTGTTTCTAACAAAGGATAAGAGATGTAAAAAAGTGGGCTCCGGGAGGAGTTTTTCCACTTCTCCTTTTCTCATTCTCTTTGGGGAGGCTATCCAAAAGACCAAGACACCCTCGGTCATTTTCTCACTCTTCTTGATTTGTTCAGAATGTTCCTATAGTTCTTGGGAAGGATCATAATGGGCAGAACCAAGTTTGGGTTGCTAAGTCTCCAATTGCTGCTAATTCTGGTGTTAAATCTGGAGGTGGGAGTGGATAGGTGTCCTAATATTTTTTTCCATTTAATACAAAGTTGACTCTAGAAATGCTGGGCCGAATTTCAGTCTAAAAAAATGAACTCTTTTTCTGCTGTCTATTTCCATTGCATTACAAAAAGAAGAAAAAAAAAATTGGATGGGACACACATTTACCAAAATATTACCCAATATAACTTTAAAAGCTTCCTAAAATAATATTCATACACATTTTTAATACCATAATAAATAAACTAAAGACAAAATTGTAAAACAACCAATCCATAACTCATTTCCCTTATTATTCTTCCAAACACTACTCATGTTCAAAATACATTTTGCACATTTCTCTCTAATACTCTTCCTAAATTCAAAACAAATTCTGACCATAATCTAAAAGGCTAAAAAAAACGAAAACATGAAAAATAAGCTCTCAAACACCCCCATAAGTTTGACAACATTTGGTTAATTGGTCGTGTTGATATATAGTAGTATGCAGAGGATTTTACGGGCCAACCACCTTTTGTGACCCAATACACGCCCAGCTCCAAGAGAAGCACCGCACACTCCTTTTTTTTTTTATCTCACCTGCCAAGCTCCAGCGCATGCAGGACTCTCTCTATCTATATAATATAGATTGTTTTTATTTTACATTTTACTTTTTTAAAAATTCTAGGATACCTTATGAAAGTGTTTAAACTTAAATCATAGAGTACCTAATGAAAATGCCTAAACCACTAAACTCTATAATTTGAAATTGCACCATAAACCTAAGCCCGAGGGAACCCTATGAAAGTGTCTAAATTAAACCCTAAGATACCCTAATGAAAGTATCTAAACTTCTAAAACCCTATAAAACCATATAATACCCGGATTTGGGGTTGCTGTTGTGAAGCCCCCTCGCACAGGAGTTGTTGTGCACCATCTGAGTCATCCGTTGCTCGGATGAACGACCCACATTTCATCTTGCACACACAACAACGAACGGTTCAGATGCAAAGGTGCTGAAGTGAAATATGGGCCGTCTATCTTAGTAATGAACGACTCGGATGGTGCACAGCAGCTGCCGTGCGGGGGCTGCACAACAGCAACCCGTGTCCATAATGCCTTAAGTGCCTTATAACCGTATAAAATAAAATAAAAGTGACTTACCTTAATGGTAATTAAAACGAGTGGCTTATTTTAATGGTAATTAGATACCTCTTTTATAGACTTTTAGAGATAATTAAAAATAGTAAATTACCTTAATGATAATTAGATGCCCATTTTCTAAACTTAGAGGTAAAAATCTGCTAAAAGATTGAAAATTGGGGCTTGGCCTAATAATTGTGTGACGTTCCTTTAGACCCTGAGTTTTAAGCTTCGATATTTATACATAAAAAGTTGACCCTCGTAAATTGTACTAATAATATAAATTATTGTAATATACTACTTTTTTAAAAAAAAGCCCCACAAGATATGATGAAAGATGAAATGAAACATGTGAAGAAGCGGCACTTGCCCTCCAAAATCTTGCCAAAAATGGGAGCCCCTTTATTACAGAATCCCTTGCGCCTGAAGGCTGAAGTGGTGCATCTGCAGGTCAACCTGCTCAAGGCTTATCCGGTTATCCCAAACGGGGATTATTGGTCTTATTTTCACTTTGAATAAAAGTTTCCTACTATAAGTATTTCCCTTCTTTGACTAACCAAATTTTATTTGACTTGAATGATACGTTATCTTTTTCATTTTTTTGGTCTAAGAGGTGCTTCAATAAAGTGATTTTTTTTAATAAATTGACTTTTCACGATTTTTTATGTAATGTATTGTAAGAAAATGACATGTCTCAATTTTTGAAAAAACAGTTTTTTATTAGTGAAACACCCCTAAAATTGTTTACTCTTTCAAAGTAAAATAGAACTTCATTTACAAAAAAAATTGAAATTGCCTAGTAAAAAAAGTAGAATTTTTAAAATCATGCCAAAAAAGTATCTATTCTAGTTATCAACGTAGAAGACCAGTTGGTGTGACTATATTTTAAAAACCATGTCAATAAAAGTGATTTCCAATATAATCCCGATAAAAAAATACTAAAATACTACAACTAGCTTTTCCTATAATGTGAATTAACGGTTAGAAAAAAGTACGGTAGTAAAATTACTCCATCTCAATCATCCACTACGCCGCTTGTACATCTCCATATAGTCGCACACGTGCACAAGAATTGTGCGCCTAACCTTTTACTCCTTCCGGTAAAAAACCAAAAATCAATTTAAAAAAAAATTATTTTGTTCTTATTTAATTTTTTTTGCATTCATTAGTTTTGCGTCAAGATTTTTTGGTTTCTGGATTACCCTCGATGAGACGAATCTAACAAGAATAAATTTATGGTCAAAACTCAATTTTTTTTAATAAAGCCAAAATAGGTCCAATAATCTAACTATTTTGACTTTATTCAAAAAAAATTGAGTTTTGACCATAATTTTATACTCGTTAGATTCGTCTCGTCGAGAGAAATTCAGAAATCACAAAATCTTGAAGCAAAACTAACAGATATAAAAAAAATTTGAATAAGGACAAAATAATTTTTTTTAAACCGATTTTTGATTTTTTACCCAAAGGAGGCTGTCTCATTCAAGAGACAACTCAATAGCTTGAATTTGTAATATTTTTTTTCTTTAATTTGTCCGAGTCACCCAGTTTTATTTTTTTTTTCCATAATTTCTTAATTAATAGTTAACGTATCTTTCATCTCACCCTTAACAACGTAAGCATTAGAGTTTACCAAATAAAGAAAAGTAAGCATTAGATCGATGTAAGTGTTTTTTTATTCAAAAATACTACGCGCACGTCTATGTGTGCACCGATGGCGTCGGGGACACCGTTGTGGGACTCAAACAATCGATCCGAGCCGTTCATCCTTCTCAAAATCGAATTCCGAGTGGGCCCTTATGGGAATCGAGGCAATCGGACGGCTGTATAAGCTTGATCCAAAACCACCCCATTTCATTCAAAATTTCAGTCCGATTGCTTTGATTCCCGTATGGGCCCACTCAGAATTCGATTTTGAGAAAGATGAACGGCTCGGATCAATCGTTTGGGTCCCACGACTGCATCCCTGACGTCGTCTGTGCAAAATCAGTGCACACATAGATGTGCGCGTAGCAATGTTCTTTTTTATTTGTTCTCTCTTAAAAGTGTTTACATTTTACTTCTGGTAGTGTGTGCCTATGTACATGCCTTACTCATACTAGTGCGTTCCATGTCTGAAGGCATGACTAGAGTAATCGATGCACGTGCTGTACACATATTAGCCTATATCCATTCTTTATGTAGTGGCGGAGCAACAATTGCGAGTTCCAGCGGGACGAGTTAAAATGAAAAAAATTCAATATCAAATATCTATATATTCCTTACTCAATAAATAATTAAAAAAACAACTATCAATATCATTGCATTCCATAGTCAAAGAAAAAGTCAAAATATATTTTTCAAGATTGATCATCAATTAAAATAGAACAAAAGTAGCTTAACAATATATCAAAGCGTAACTTGACATGTTCTCAAATCTTGAAAATCATCTACGATTTTAAAAAATGATGCACTAAGAGCTTAATAAATCATCCCTTAGGAACTTGGGAGATCCCAACCGACCCAAAAGTATTATTTTTTTTATAAAGAGTGTCAGGTGTCCAGGGCCCACCCCAACCTTACTCTCCCTTCGCCCCTATATTTATGGTCATTCGAATTTTAGAGAGGGGGAATGAGAGGATGTAGTGAGAGAAAATATGGTTAACTTTCACAGAGGAAATAGATAAAAAAATGTTATTTGAAATTTAGGTGTGGTGAACCAGTGGAAGGAAATGTCAAATAGTTAGGGAGTGAGTTGGCACAGAAAGATAAAATATAATATGATGATTGTGACAAAAAATATAATTGGTCAAAAATTGCTTTGTATTGTCAAGATATATATTCCAATAATATCACCAATTAGGCATCAATCGTGATTTAATCACCTGATAAACTCATTTGCTAGAATCATGATCGATTTAATAACTGGGTTATTAAAATCATTTGAAAAATTCAGTTGCAATATATTTAACTTTTTTGTATATTTAATTTTTTTCCCTAGAGTTAGCTTCATATTTTAAAATTAATTTACATAAATTTAAACAAGGTCCGAAAAATCTCATGCCGGCCATAACCGGGAGTTCACCCTTCAAGAAGACCAATTGACGATTTCAACTCATGCTGGTACTTTCTTCCATAATAATACTCCCTCTGTCCCTCAGGTCATCAGCAATCCACAATTCGCTCAACAATGGCCACCCCTTCTTTCTCTCTCCTCCTCCTCCTCCTCGTTGTCCTCTCTCTCCTAAACCCAACTCCATCTCACCAAAAACCCCTCCAAACCTCCCCATACCTCTCCCCCCCCACCGTCCTCTTCCCCGACTACAACAAAATGCTCGCCAATTTCAAAATCCACATCTACTCGCCGGAAAACCCCGCCTCCATCACCTTCGCCACCCCATCGGAATCCCTATTCCACGCCTCTCTCCTCAATTCCCAGTTCATCACCGACGACCCAAACGAAGCCCACCTCTTCTACCTCCCCTTCCCGCCCGATACCTCCACGCGCTCCCTCTCCCGCCTCGTAGAAACCCTCAAGGTCAACTTCACCCACTGGTACCGCTCCCTCGGCGCCGACCACTTCTTCCTCTCGTGCGCCGGCATCGGGTACCCGCCCGATCGTAACATCCTCGAGCTGAAAAAGAATTCTGTTCAGATTTCCTGTTTCCCCACCGCTTCCGGCAACTTTTTCCCACACAAGGACATCGTATTACCTCCCGTAGCCGCTTCCGGCCTGGCACCTGTAGGTGATAAAACGCCGGCGTTTTGGGGGTTTATGAAGCGAGACGAGGGAAGTCAATTAGTCAAGGAGCTAGAGGGCGATCCTGAGTTTTTGATCGAGGCTGAGCCGTCCGATTTGGGGAGGAGTAAGTTCTGTTTGTTCGTGTACGGCGGGGATGTGTCGTGGATCGGTGAGGCGTTGAGGCTGGGTTGCGTGCCGGTGGTGATCACTGACCGTCCGATTCAGGACATGCCGTTGATCGACGTGGTGAGGTGGTCAGATATTGCGGTGTTCGTGGGGTCGGGAGGTGGGGCAGGGGAGCTGAAGCGGGTGCTGAGTGGAATCGGTGGGGAAGAGTATGAGAGGATGAAGGGATTGGGTGTCACGGCGGGTCAACATTTCGTGTGGAACGAGGTGCCTCAGCCGTTCGATGCGTTTCACATGGTGATGTATCAGCTGTGGTTGAGACGGCATACCATCAGATACGCCCGGAGGGAGTGGATTTAAATTTGGGCCCTTTCCCTATCCACAGCCCATCTAAGCTGTCGATAAGTCCCGAAAGCCGGCTGTCGATAAATTCACAAAAAAGCTAGGAAAAATGCATACTCAAATATACATTTTTACATACTTCTACACATTTTTCACAATGACGGTCCAGTGAGTTATTTGTAGTATTTTCCTTTTTACATTTTCGCACCGAATGTGTCTGAGAGTGGTTCCACTGCTCTCTCGTTCGTGTACTGTATATTGCTGTTTCACGTGTGTTTTGTTGTTGTTTGGCTGTTACAGTAATAAACACTGAGATTCTGTGTGAAGTTCCTACTCTAGCTGTTCCAAAAAAAGAAGAAGAAAAGGATCCTACTTTTTTTTTATGAAACACACTTTTACCCACATTTTGTCTAGCTGTGTGACTGTATCTCCAATGCCGGATCATCATCAACTTAACTTTGAGGATTTCTCGTCGGAATTTACGGACAAAGAGGATCATGGTTTTTTGGTGCAACCGATTAGAGGAATGTGGCCGTGCTTTTGCTAAGTATCGAGGGAATTGGAAACGGAAGAAGATGGACAATGCCATAGCTAGTGGTGGTTGTGACAAGGCTATTCAATACCCTAATCCGAGAAAACACAAACGGGAAAAGGGTTATAAAAGATGACCCTTTTTTTCTATTGCATCCCTCAACGCGTGTGCATTTCTAATCTGTCTTTGGGTTGTCTCTTTGGTTTTGTTTAGGCTAGGGCTGGGTTTTGTTTCCTAAAAATAAAAAATAAAATCTAACAAGCACCTGAGAATAGGAATTTGGGACTTGAAACAGTTCCTCTTTGGGTTGATAAAAATGGATTGGACTATTCAATTGACCCATTTGTAGGCCCTACTCAGGTCCACTCTAATGATCAAAGCCGTTTGTATTCCAGAGCTTGTCAAGACCATAAGTCATACAAAACTATACTTTAGGTTCTAAACGTGTTCTTTTTCCTTGGTTAGAACTAAGTAGCATAAAATGTGGCTTACAGCTCATCTGGTTGTATCCCTTGTCTATCTAGGGAGAGGTATGGGTTCAAGTCTATGAAGAGACATCGAACCCCATTTGATTATTGAATCCACTTACTTACTTACCCACTAACCCCGCTGATGTATATCGTATGACACACACACACAAAAAAAAAAACTAAGCAGCTTAAGGTGCCCAATCTGGATTCACAAATCACAATATGTAATACTCCGTGGAATAAGGTGTGCCTTATTTCCTAAGTCTGCAGTATTAGGTACCCAACCAAAGACGAGTTGGCGTTGCTAATGACTTGTACAGAATCAAAAAGTAGGGCACATTGTGTCAACACCTTCGAGCTTATGCTTATGAATTTTTTGTTTCCCAGCGTATGGCTAGAGTGAAAAGCTTCACATATAATCACATGCAAGGGGAAATTTTTTGTTTCCCAGCGCAGAAACTTGTAACTCTCTCTTTTAAAACAGGGATAGATTATGTAGAATAACGTTTTTATATTTACTATATGCGTAAGAAATAAGGTCACACAAAAAAGCACTAAAAGATAATTTTTTAAGGGTATTAAATTGGAGTGCAATTTTCCCCCCTATAATGAATTTTATAATGATACGTCCAACTTTCTACTTAATTTCTACGAAATATATACATTTTTTTTTTAACTCGCACAAGTTATATCTAGCACTCCTATCTTTTTGTTTTTTATCTGGCATCTTCAATATCTAAACTTTTTTTTGTTAATTGGAAAATGCTAACCTCTGCTCGATAGGTGGAGGATAACGTGTAAAAAGTGTATTCATATTCGTGAAAGTGTATTATTATCCATTAAATGTGTATTGAAACTCGTAGTACCAGTTATGCTCCACCATGGAGTAGGGGTGCACATATTTCGGGTTGAGCCAGACTTATATTATATATTAATGAGATTTGTATAAGTCCAAACTCAGCCCATTAATAATCGTGTTTCATTTAATATGCCCAAGTCCAACCCGATTAAAATTTTAATGTCACAAGCCCTTCCAACAAGCTCATTTATTTTTCTAAAACATATCACAAATACAAATTAATTAATCATAGCAATCACGAATTAGAATTCACAACCATAATAATTATAGTTAACATTCTAAGTTCTCATAAAACTATTAAAAATATACCCATAAAATTATGAAGTTCCAATAATCAAAATTGTCTCCTCAACTCTCCAATAACTGGGTAACAACATATAAGAATAGTACTATTTTTAATCGGGCCGGGTAGGGCCTTAAAATATTTTTTTATACCCAGCTCTTTAGTAAATGGGCTTAAAATCTCAACTCAACCTAGCCCTAGTCCGGACCGGTGTACAAACCTAGTCCCCTGCCATAGAGGTTAGCAAGACCCTTTTGGACACTTCTTCAAATTACTAGTTCAACAAGATCATTGTGAGCAAGTGCACTAGCACTTCATCGAAATTGCTAGTGAACAATGGATAATCTTCATTTTACCTACCCATATCTCTATTAATACTACACCATTATTATTCATTTTACCCTTTTTTCAAGTATTAAAATATTAGTAAAAAAGGAGAGCTATGAATTTGTGCCTCGCTTTGTTTGGCGGACTACAACAAAAGCTGCAAAAATAAGAATGAGCCATACCTAACAAAAAAAAAAAAGAGTGTGAAAAAGAGGACGAGAGTTCTAGAGAGTTCTAGAGAGAGAGAGAGAGGACTTGAGTTTGGGGTTTCCCCTCCCAACCTCTACACCCTCCCTTCCCCCTTCCGGTGTCTCCCTCTCCTTCTCTCTTTCTTCATTCTCACATTTTCATCCTCTCATCTATGGTTTTCCTTTCTCCTCTACTCTTCTCTTGGCTTCCCTCGTTCTTTATGGTGTGTGATTGTTGAGACTCTCGTTTTCTAACGAGATGTTCTCCCATTCACCCCTCTATTTTTGTACAACAGAAAACTCAGATCTGGAGTTCCAAATTTGGGTACTAGCTCTTGCACGGTGGCCTTGTTCGGTTCGGATGGTGGTCCCTGAGCTCTCCAGCAACGGGGGTGAAGGCGCAGATGTGCAGATCTGGTGGTGATCAGGCGGCGGGTGGTGAAGGCGCAGTTGTGTGGGCGTTAGATTCTAGGGACAGAGGCGATCCTTCTGCCACCCACTTCTACAAGGGGAGGTTGGGTCCGACATCGTTGTTGAACTCCTTTTCTTTTTTGATTTTGTTTTGTATTTTGGACCGATAATGTCCTTTGTTTTGTACTCTTTATTTTCCTAATATGTTTCTGTTTTCTATAAAAAAAAATTACTCCGCACAACAAATTCCACACAAACAAGACAACACACTCGTGTAAAGTGAGCCTCACACGTGCTCATCTCTATCTCAGGAGAAAAATTTAGGTGCAAATGGGGTATTGGTATCCTTGCACAACATCTGAGTCGTTCAAAAATATAAGACGAATTTAAAAATTTAAAAAAATGAAAAGAAAAATGAATTTCAATCTGAGCCGTTGTATTTTTGGATAGCATTTGAGCTGTGCAAGGGCACGACATGTACCCTACTATATTTGCAGAAATAAACCATTTTTCCTATCTGAGACTGAGAGTATTGTGTGGGGGCATATCAATTCTATAGGTACATATAAAATCTCTATTTGGCTTTCTTCCAGGTTCAAACTGAGTTTGATGTCCCATTAGCCCTCGTTCATCCCCTACTCCTCCATTATCTTCTCTCTCTACAGATTCATACGTATACCCGTACCATCTATCGATTTACTTTCACATAGATATCTGCCGTCGTACTTGTAATCTTTTAGGTTTCGAACTTTTCTGAGCAAAATCAGCATGGCAGAAGGTACTTGTCGCGATCCCATTCTCTCTCTCTGATTCTCACATGGAGTACTTTACTGTTTCATTGAATCTCGGTCTTTCTTATAGATCACAGTCACAAAATTTAAGAATTTTCGCTCATTCAACAAGTTACGCACACAATACTTTTGCATAATTATTGATGGTTGATATTGCTGAAGGTGAAAATCATTTGGCTTCTTCGTATGAAGAGGCAATGGATGCTTTGTCATCTCTAATTACGAAACGCAGCCGTGCTGATAAGAGCAACAAAGGCGATCGATTCGATATCCTGTTTGATTATATCAAGGTGATTATTACTGGTAATTTGGAGAATGGATCATTTAATTGCTACTATAAGTTTGTTTTTTAGATAAACTGATAGTTTCCTGTACATGAGCTGCAGATACTGGATTTGGAGGAGCCGATTTCGAAGATGAAGGTTATTCATGTTGCTGGAACCAAAGGAAAGGTAGTGATTTCCTGTAGTTGTGTAAGGTGTTAAAGAAGAGTTTGATTTTATTGTGATCGTGGTAGCTTATTTCCCAAACGGCATATGCATTGATTCTAATCCTGTGTAACTAGGGCTACAACGAACTGAGATTATTGTGAGCTTGAGAATCAGCTCATTATGGCTTGGCTTGGCTTGAGAGTAAATGACTTGAGCTCCAATAACTTGTAGCTTGGCTCTTTTATAAAAGCTCTGCTTGTTTGTGGATGCTTGATTAGTAAATGAACTGAGCTTGAACATCTTGATAATAAACGAGCTGAGCTCAAGTTCGATTATTTGGGCTCAACTCGAGCTCGAGCTGGGCTAGTTTTGAACGAGCTGAGCTGGAACACTTCAAAGCTCGGCTCGGCTCGGCTCGTGCAGCCAAGGTTGTCAAATCGCTAATCAAATCGAGAATCGAATTGACCCTTTTCTGAATCGATTTGGTTCAAATTAAAAAATACATTGAAAACATATATATGCAAACTCATATTACAAATACATTGTAAAATTGAACAATTTAAGCTTGAATCACTATTCGAGTTTGTTTATTGATTGATGTTCACATGGTCTAATAGTTAAGAAACTTGTAAATAATAGGAAAATACGTAGTGTAATAAAATGGATATGCGGATATAAATGTCATAGGTTCATTATAAAAATGAAAGCTTTGCCTTGATACAATAAAAGTTTGTAGCCTAATAGGTATGAATCTAGCTTACTTGGCAACATTATGTGGGTTGGTCCGAGGCTCTTAGCCCCTGCCCGGATCATTTATAAACACCGATCTACAAATGCTGCATGAGAATAAGGTTTGTCGTTCCTAAAAAGTATTATGATCTTATATTCAAGAAAAACCACAAAAGTGGTTTCATATTGTCAAATGCAACAATTGTGACAAATCATGATTCACTTATAGATTCGTATTGTTTTTGCGTGATCCTCGAATCATGAGGTTCACCACCGATTTTATATATGCCGCAGTTCACCTATGGATTCTTATAATTTTTCGTGAGGGGTGAATCTAATCACAGATCGAATCATGAATCTTGCAATTTGTCAACTATGATCGCAGCCCTAAGAATAAACGCAGCTCGAATTTATATCGTATTTATTTGTTGTAAGTTTCAAGCTCAATGAAGACCGGTAGATGCAACAATAAAGAAAAGCGATAAGACTATCACTAATGGAAATGCTAGATGGAGGGATGACTTAAATTGATATGGAATAATTTGGCAAAAATTTATGAATCCACTAAATTTAATTGAACGTAGCCCTCAAGAGAATGGGATTGCGGAGAAGAATTCATGGATCAAAAAACAGTTGAACAGGAAACCAAGGCTTAGTTTGGTTATGACTGGTAGTGTCTTTCACACGAAGTCAATGTCTCTTATAAGGTTTCTAATTGACTTTTTGTCCCACAGCCAGCTTATTATATGGGTTCGTTGGACATTAGTTAGTTTTACAGTTGTACTTGCCTAAGACCAATGTGATTCAGTGTCACTTTTGTAGATCTTTCTTTGCATTGACCAACTGAATTTGCATCAAGTAGAACCACGTTCGTGACATGTGTAAAAGTGTACTTTGAATACTCTTCATTGGATGTAATACTGATTCATCTTTCGTCGTGAGATTTACGAAGGGATCAACATGCACGTTTGCAGAGTCTATATTACGTAATTGTGGCTTCCACACTGGACTTTTCACATCGCCTCACCTCATTGATATCCGAGAACGATTTCGACTGGATGGGTAGGTTTATTGACCTTTGTTATCAATTCTTTTATTAAGTCCTGGTACAAAATTTATTTCCCGCACGAAGGTTGTAAGATAAGATTTCTGATTTGTTCATTTTTCTAGTTGTTTAACTGTGGACTTAGAGAGCCGAACAGCTTTAATATGAGGTTAAGCAGTTGGATTGATTTGATAATCTATTTTCACCAAGGGATCAAACCAAAATTTCTCATCGGAGTTTTGGTTTCTTCTTAACTTGTTCGGCCTACATTTTCTGGCCTATTGCAAAGGCCTGTTTATATTTTGACAGTAGAAAGCACCTGTCTTGTTGCATTGAATGTTGGGTAGGCCAATTCCTGCATAGTTAATTGTTTTATTGTTCTTTCAGTTTTGAATGTGTACAAATCCTTCTTTGTTATATTTAAATTGACTTTTAATGCATTCATTCTGGTTGAATTGTTTCAGCAAGGACATATGCCAAGAGAAGTTTCTCGCATATTTCTGGTGGTGTTGGGATACACTGAAGGCATGCACTTTTATACCACTTGTTGTTCTTTACTTGTTTATGGATTTGTTCCCCTGAGCTATCAACCCTTGTACGCCTTCTTCTCTTGCGTTCTATTTGCAGATCTTCGGGAGTTACTTTATGTTCTTTTTGAATGTAAACATTGCAGTGCAGATTAAGCTCTGGAAATATCTACCTAAAATATTAGGCTATCTCTACAATGGGCGTGAGCTTGTTTTTGTACAACTTTTGAGTCAATGCTTAGAGCATCTTTAACCAAACTCAATAGCTCCATATTTGGACACATGGAGATCAAGTGCACTCGAACCAAGCTCCATTTTGGAGATCACATTCTGGGTCTCCAAATATGAAGACCCAACAAAAAAATGGAGACTGTTCTCCATTTTTACTTTTCACTTCTTATTCTATATAATATTAAATAACTTTCAAATTAGAGATCTTATATTAATAAAATTAGTACTATTGAAAATATAATGACAATATCTTTCACTTGACACCATAAGTGGAAAATTCAAAATAGAGTAATTTGAATTTTAAAGAATGATGGTACATTATAAAGGGAAAGTGAGGGAATTGTGAAGCACACTTGCTTTCTATATTTCTTTAAATAGTTATAGAAGTCTAACTAGTTTCAAGGGCCTATGAATTTAGTTCCAACAAAGCTGTCGTTCGCGTCAGGTTGTTGATGTAGTTGCTTGTACTTTTTCAGTTCCCCACTTTTGCAATCGCGGGAGTTTAGCACAAGATCGCCTTTTCTTGCTGCCATGGGGTTGACCTGTAACAAGGTAAAACCAATGGGAACCAAAAAACGAGACTATAGCTCTTTCATTTTGGTGGAAAAATCAACAAGAGCTGCGGATCTAAGTGTTCCAACAGGGGGGATTGTCCAGCGAATGGGGAGCAAAGTCTCCATACGAATAGGGAAGACTTTTAGCTGTAATTACTCCCTAGAATGGAGGTTTCGTATAGAGATGGAAATTGAGATTTGTGTTTGGAGTGTGAATGACTGGTAACAAGTTCCAAATTTAATTTCGAATTAAAACTAGTTATTTTGAGTCTCCAAAATGGAGTTTTGGAGACTCATGGGTTGGAGTTGCTCTTATAGCAGTTTCTGCTCTATATATTTGGCATTTCCAGATACAGGTTTTGGAGCCCTTTTACATGCTTTACTATTGGGTAGCTAGAAAACTAGTACCTTCTGGATTTAGAACCAATGAAAAGGGTCTCTGTATAAGCTCTTGATACTTAGGTACTTTTTCACTATAACATTTACCAAATGGGACACAATCTAGAGGAAGATCCAATATTTAAAGGTTTGTGTTTTTTTATGTCTTCAAGGTTAATATGGAAGATGGATAGATGGGTATTCCTGGACAGACAACCTGTTGTACAGGAGCTTTCATCAGGAATAACATAATATATTATGTCGAATAGCATCGTGACGAATGGGGAACAGACTTTGTACTACTTCCCTTTCATCGTTATTGAACATAAAACTATTTCGGTGCATTAGCTGTGAATCAGAGAGCATTTCTGTGTCTGATTCCATCTCAAACACGCGATCCTCAGACACATTCTTTTTTTCCTTAAAACTATTTTGGATGTTGTCCCCCTGCTAATTTGCTATTACAACCTCTAGTGTGCATGCATATGTGTGTGTGTGTGTGTGTAAATTGATGTAAAAATAAAGAAGAGACGAAGAAACATCTAGCCTGCTCTTATCTGCCATTAAGTTGGTTGTCTTGGCTTTGTATTTGGGCATTTGACATAGAAATTACAAAGCCAGTCTAAGTTGTTGGGCTAGTTTGCGTTTGCATAGTTTATTGTAAAACCTTTGTATTTTGTGAGTTTTATTAAGATCTGGGAACATTTGAATTGCTCTTGCTGGTACGTTGTACAAAATGACCATTAGGGCTGTTGGACGAGACGCAGCTCTCTGGCCTCATAAACTTTAAACCAGCCTGATTTATGTTTTATTTCTTCTTCTTAAGGAAATTTATGGTCATTGGCTGACACCCTATTAGCTTACAATTTTGTTCATTGCCTATTTTCCCAAGCTCCAGTTTCTTTGATACTTTTCAAGTTACGAAATGGAAACAATAGGAGTTTTTTTTCCCTGTGCAAGATGCAACAAGAATTCTATTTTGCATAACTGTTGCATACAAGCACATGGGCATATAGGCTCCTGTATAGTTGTAGATCAATGATGAAAGTACTTTTGATGAGTTAGTTATGGGAATTCCTTCTGTTAACATGCAGGAAAAAACCAATGATGATATACCGATGCCTCCTCTCTTTCGCTTCCTTGCTTTGCTTGCCTTCAAAATATTTGCTGCAGAACAGGTAGCTCATGCAGTTTCTTGTTAATTTTCTCTCTTTCCTTTTCTTCAGCTCTCGCCTTTAAGAATCACATAGCACTAGAAAATGTAACTTCTACCATTCCTTATATTCATTCTACCTGATGGGCTGAGATCACAAGTATTATGTACATACCAATTGATCCTCTGGTTTTCTGCAGGTAGATGTTGTTATCTTGGAGGTTGGGTTAGGTGGAAAGTTTGATGCGACAAATGTGGTACGCATACATAATTGTTCTTCCACTGTGAATGACAATGTTTTTGTTTCTTTAGTTACTTGAGATTTGCTCACTTGTTGGATGGATAAAGTGCTTGGGTTGGACATCTCTTACATTATTATACTAACTTTTCAGGTACAGACACCAATTGTATGTGGTATATCGTCCCTTGGGTATGATCACATGGAAATTCTTGGTAAGTGTTTCATCTCCATAGTTGACTGCTCGTCATGGTTTGAACAATTGTACTGTACTGTTGTAAGTGCTTGAATCACTTTCTACATCTATCCGAAGGAAATGCAACACTGCATGGTTATGCATTTGATAATGATATACAATATATCTTGCATGTGTATGCACTACTTACTAGTGAATAGGCAACATACTAGTATAGTCATGAGACAGCATGATGTGGCTTCCTGTAGTTCAGCTGTTAGAACACAATTTTTATCTGTGATCATGTATACATATAGACATTTTTATGACTAATGTATTAATAGCTTGATTTCTTACTATTTCCACTTTTCTTTGTTAGACTGTAATTGCTGGTTGGTACTTAACGCTATTGACCTAACTGCTACGTGAATTTACATGCTTGCATGCATCATTGTGCTACTTTCTTTGAATTATAATCATCTTGATGTCTATTTGTTCTGCAATCCTTCATGACCATTTTGGTCACGGCGTCAGACTGTCAGTTATGGAATCTAGAATCTGGCTGCATTTTGGGTGGTTGAGAATTTGAAATTATAGGCTTTGGGAGCGGCACTGGACCTCAATAATGGCATCGATTTCTCAGAAAGGTCTATTTTTCAGTTGTTATGTCTACCATGAATCGTGATGGGTCCCTAGAACTCAAATGCAGTAATTTGCTGTGGAGAATTGAACTTTGCTTGTCTGTCAGTATGTTATTTGAGCACTAGTTGGAGTTTGAGTGTAAAATGCTTTTATAAGAGTTGATACATGAGTTTTGTGCAATCGTCGCAATATGCTGTACGCAGGAAATACTCTTGGAGAAATTGCAGGGGAGAAGGCTGGTATCTTTAAGGTGTTCTTCATTACAATGTTTCTCACAACAAATTATATTGCAATAGGGCATGGTCCTTACTCTCAATACACATTTGGTTCTACGTTGTTTTCGTAGTTTGCTTCTCCTTATCTTTCCTATTTTGTTCTGAGCTCATATTTGTCTTGATCAAACTTTCATGCAGCAAGGAGTTCCTGCCTTTACTGTGCCCCAACCTGATGAAGCAATGTGCATCCTTAAGGAGAAGGCTTCTCAATTGGATGTAAGTAGCTGATTTCCTTATTGATTAGTGTAATTTACAGCAGAAGTTGGCAGTACAAATGACTCAAACGTCAAAGCTTAACTCCAAAGTTGAAGTGGGAGTTAACTTGCTTGGGCTTCAGAGCCATAACTGCATGAAAAAAGCTACTCATGTGGGGAAATGGAAAATAAAGCCACCAAACTGTCAACTCTTTTTCGTCTCGCAGTTTGTTAAATTCTGAATTTATGAATTTCTTGGACCACTCTGGATTGGCTTGCTGGCACAAGCCATGATTCAAGCTGCATAAATTACGGTCATGGGTTCTATTTTTCAAACTTGAGCTGAAATATTCCCATCCATAGTGGTTTTGACGAAATAAGCATGTTCTTTGTACCATGCTACCTGGCCTTATGCTACAAGTACCTCTTCAATTTGTTACACCAAGGCAAGCTATGATGGAATCTACCGCATGTGGTTGCAGTTCTGGTTGTTAGGTTTATTTTCGTTCTAAATTGGCAAAAGGAATGAGATTTTGTATTTATTGGAGAGTTGAGAAACATTTTCTGATTACAGGTGAAACTACAAGTAGCACCCCTGTTGGATGTGACTTTGTTGAATGGTCAACGTCTGGCGCTTGATGGTGAACACCAGTATCTAAATGCTGGTCTTGCCATTGCTTTATGTTCTACTTGGCTCGAAAGGGCTGGCCACTATGAATTCAACTTCCTGGATCAAACGGTAAGTTTCTTTTCCACGCAGTTTTAAGATTTTCTTGATTGTCTGAAAATGTACTTCTTTTTCTGTTCTGTATTTTTCCATTCGACAGACTCTTAGGGTCTGACCCGGATTGTTGGGTGGAAAGGAAAGGAAAGGAAAAAATTGAAGGCCTATGGGCTATGGCTATCAACAGTTACATTCTTCAATTTTCCATATCCTTTTTCTTTTCTCATATCCTTTATCCGAACATAGCCTTAGGACTTTGTGATTATTTGACATGGTTCTTTTCTTTCTGCTTGGATGTAGAATTCTCTGCCTGAACAATTCGTTAAAGGGCTTACAGCAGCTACTTTACAAGGACGGGCTCAGATTGTGCCCGATAGGTCAATTGATGCTGAAAGTGCAGGAGATCTGTTGTATTATTTGGATGGAGCCCATAGTCCCGAAAGCATGGAAGTATGTGGAAAATGGTTTAGTCATGCCATCACAGGAGAAAGCAAACAACAAAATGTAAGCAATCAGCAACAAGATGATTCCAGTGGCTCATGTGAATTGGCAAACAGTTACTCTCATGGAAATCCCAAGACAAACTCCACTCAGGTATAATCACCACTGCTTTGATCTCGTTGAATCAATATCTTTCTAGAGACTTAAGCTTATATGAAAAAATTATCTTTGGAGAGACTTAAGTATTAAAAAATATCTTCTGAGGACTTACTTGGTAGAAGTACAGAAGTTAAATTCCATGTTGTATAAACTAACTAGGGCTAGCCTAGTTGGCCACCCTTGTGGCTATTTGTCTCTCTGGTATGGAAGTCTTTCGTCATAAGTTTATTTCTTCCCCTTATTGGACTATTTCTTGGGTTTTTCTGCATTGGGCTTGAATTAGTTGTTGCAGAACTCACATGATTGATGCATTTCCCTTTAATTGTTACTCTTTGAATGTAACTCTCTTTCACCTTGAAATAAAAAATAAAACAAATTCCTTGTTGTCGACAAGGTGTTATTTACTCGGGAAAAAAAAATCACATTTACGGAACTTCTTGGAGTGATGTGAACACGGATGGAGCTTCTGCTGAATTCTCACTGACTCAGGAAAGTTAGACCAGCCTGCATACCATACTGCTGGCCTGCTGCTATCATGATTTAAGATAATAAACAGTGTGGTAAATAACAAAATGAAGAAGGAAAGAAGTGAAGAGTCATCAAATATTTTTTTTGCATGTTTGGGGAGACAATAACAGTCATGATGAAGATTGCATGATACAAAGCCCCCACTTAGTGGCTTTATTGTCAGAGGGGAGCTATTTCTTCAAGGCCAGACAGTTAAAAGTGCAACCTGAGTTCGAATGTCAAATATCTGGAATAAACTCTTGGAGCAAACACTTCTAGTGAACTTCCATACCACTTTGAAAACTCATTACTTGGAAAAGATATTTATGGGGTTTGATACGATAAACAAAGGTAGATCATGAATTATGAGCGATGCAAACATGTATAATTGTGAGAAACTGAATAGTTATTTCAATGGGTAGCGTTCAATTGTTGCTAACTTTTAGAGCTCAATGAAAAAAGTATAGACAAGCCATCTCCATTCTCCACAATGTTTCTTGGCTTGTAACTAGTATTGCCAGGAGGAGAGGAGGCACATTCTGTTACTTATGCATGTGTACTTCAACTAGTACTTGTATCGGTGCACCGAAGTTCCAAAATCATCTCACTCTGCGACAAAGGTTTTGGATTATTTGGAGGTTAAATTAATCCACAGAAATAACTATGCGCTAATAACTTTATTTTTTTGATCTGCTATGAGCTTATAACTTGTGCAACTGGATGCTGATGAGCTAAGTTGTTCACCAATGCAGATATTGCTGTTCAATTGTATGTCGGTGAGGGACCCACAGTTGCTTCTTCCACGCCTGATTAATACATGTGCCAATCATGGTAATTGTTCGAGAGGGATGCATCTGTAAAATTAACAATGGAAAATACCTTAAGGACATTACCAATGCAGGGGTTGATTTAGTAAGACTTAGTGCTTGGGATTTTGCACATAATGATTACATACATAAGTTACATGCTTGCCTTTCCATTGCAATCTCAACTGCTTCAGGTTGTAACCCATGCTGCATGAACATGTGTAGACAACTGGGTGATAACTCGTGTCTACTTCAGCTTCTTGATATTGTACTGTATTCATCTTATTCCGATACGGCTAAATCTTCACATTTTTTGTTTTTATAGAGATCCGTAAACCTATGCATCTCACTCCTTTTGAAGAACTAGGGAGGAGTTAAGGGAGTTTTACGTACAACTAAATAGAACAATTGAATTACTAGATAGGAGGTCCATGTCACCTGGATATAAAACCCATATGGAAACTTCACTTATTTACAAAAGTGGACGGGGCATATCTTTAAAGCAGCTTAAATGTGACATAGCTGACTTTGTTTTTGCCATGCAATGGCTTCACATAGTTGATACATCTAGGGTCGTTCATGCAAGAAATAGTTAAAATGCCTGAAACATGGTCCTGCTGTGGATAACTGCTGTTAGAAAAACTCTAAGCGAGCAGCTGACAATCTTAACCTTCCCAGCTGTGGACATTTTTCCGTTCTCTGTGGTTAGATAACAGTCCTATGTGTTATTCATGGTTGTCAACTTGATATTTCAGGAGTCCACTTCCAGAAGGCGCTATTTGTACCGAACATATCTGTATATTACAAAGTGTTGTCCAGTGCTTTACCGCCAACTGATTCCCAGGTTGATCTTTCATGGCAATTGACTCTTCAAAAAGTATGGGAGGATCTCATTGGTGTTGAAAAAGGTACTACACTACTACTTGTACTTGCAATACTTTATTTTTTAGGACAGAGAAGTGGCCAGAATCTGAGTAACTTAACAATACGATTCCTCTCCTGTTCATAAAAAAAGTATAATTCATCATAGTTTTCAACAGTTGGCATTCAAGTTTCATGTGATTTGAATCAATCTTGATAGTTTTACTGTGATTTGTATTCTTTTGCAATTATCTGTGCTGTGCCTTAAAAGAAGAGTTTTGACTTGACAGGAGGTGAGGTCAAAGATGCAGACCTTGTCTATGAAGAAAATGACAATAACAAGGAGAGTGGAGTTAGGAGTTCTGATAACAGCATTGTTTTCCCCTCACTTCCGCTTGCTATCAAATGGTTGTGGGACACTGTCCAGCGGAATAAGTCCATTCGTTTTCAGGTAACGGTTTACTTTCAAGAAAACATGTTTCCTAAAACTTCTCCAACTAGGCAAGGATTGCAAAAGCATACCACATTTTGAAGTTGAATTATCTTCGAGGAAGAAAGGAATTCTATGTTGTTTGGTATCTGAACTATTGAGGAATATATGGTTGTAGAACTTCTAGGTTTCAAATATTTTGTTATTCATGTGCAACCAGCGCTTCAGGAAAGAAATTGAATAGTGTTTGTCCATTAGTTGCCCCGTGCTCCATTTCCATATGCACCATCTCCAATTAGGAAGCGTGCTAAGCAAATAAGACTTCCTTGCACTTCCACGAAGCCTGCTAAGCAGCACTTCCACTTTGGTGAGTCCTTCCAGAGGAAGGTACGTGGTAAATGACACATACACTATGCTACTATGCTTCTTTAAAGCGATAAACTGCCAATGAAAAGTACTACTTACCAATTATTCTTGCCAAAACAGGTTTTCAAGAGAATAATGACCAATTTTGAAACATTTTCTCGTCAAAATCCCACTCTTTCTAGATTTTAGCTTACTATTTGATTTTTCAGAAAAACTTGAGATCGCTTAATTCACGAACAAATGTATATCATGTTCTGGAACTTGCTTTCTGATACGTATTACATTGGGGTATTGGCCTTCCCTACTAATACATTCCTGAGAGATCAACTAGCGAAGTCAGAGAGTACAGCTTCCTTGACGAAAAATTTACTCCACAATAAAAGCTTGTGATGCATGAAGAAAAGACTATATAGTCCGTAAATTTGGCTGTCTAACGCTTGCAGCCTTTCAACTACATCGATTTGGAAAACAGATGTGCATTCGACCTGCCAATAAATGTTGCTTTAATATGTATCTTGTTTTTGTTGGTGGTGGTAGTGTTGATGATGAGGTTTGGAAGCCATCCACTTCTATGGAACTGTAACTTTTCCCTTTTTCACTGGTTTCTTTGATCAGGTGCTTGTAACTGGTTCGTTACATCTCGTGGGTGATGTATTGAGATTAGTCAAGAAGTGAGACGTGAGATTCGAGTTTCTATCCCTGCTTGGAATGTCTGCAACTTTATGACAGAAAAGGCAATGATTGATGGATTTTGTTTTGAGCAAGTTATCTGATGTAGTATTTGCTAGTTCTTCCATTGCTGTTGTATTTATGGAAGCTGATAAAACTCACGGGGAATGAGAGCGATAATGATTTTCATATTTGATTTAGACACCAATGCCTCTCTATATTTGTATATTGATTGTTTTTCTATTTCTTTTTTGGTAACCGAATGCCTAGGTCAATTTCCGTGCACTTTGACTCATTACAGGGCCTTAAAGTTGACGATCAGACAAACTCTACAGTGACCTTATGAAAGAGAGGCATTTATTCCTTTCTCGTGTCAACGTAGCCAAATCCCTTGAAGTTTATTCGTTCATTGATTGTTGAGTTGCTAGAATTCGAATTTGATCAGTTAAGAGACATTTTCAAGGACGTCAAATCTTTGGAAAAAACTCTAAGCGTTCACTGCATGCAGGCTTCTAAATCCATGTGATTGTTTATGCAAAATGTGTACAAGTAGTACATTTTGTAAACTATTTCGATACTTGCAACCAGGAATTTTACAAGATAGCTAGGAATGCTAAAAAAATTGCAAAGTACATAAAAAGCCCAAAAAAAAACAAAACCACCTTACTGATAATTACATCATTTCTTAAGCTGACAAAATATTTTACAACTAATTTTCACACAAAACCCTCGTTCAAGCTTCATACACCACATTTTTATGTAGTCACCAAAAAGAAAACAAGTATTTTTTGTTTTCCAATTTTCGTCGTACATCACTTCTCTCTCTTAGTGGTGCAATTAGTCAATCTGCGATTCTGCTAGCAGAAACGGTACAGAGTTGAAGGCGGTTCTTTGATTTTCAATAACTACAAACTTCCTAAATACCAGCGCAAGTTGGTTCAAGTGGTTTAGCACTTGTTCCCCTTAAGCAAGGTCTCGAGTTCGAGTTTTGTGAATGGAGGAAACTTGCACTGGGAGAGCTTTACCCCTTCGTGGGCCGACCCGGCTTGAATTGGATTTAGTCGGGGTCCAATGGACTTCCGGATATTGGTGGTTTAGACCAAAAAAAAAACCTTCCTAAATACTTAACTGAAACGACACCGCTCCTCTGCCCATGACTATATCAATTGCCGAAGCTGCTGGATTTCCTCACGAAGTGACTGAACATCTGCCCTAAGCTCAACTTGGTTTTGCTGAAATGAACTCAACACGCTCGACATTTCCATCTGTCAAAGTGGTATAGTATAGTAAGTGAAAACTAGGAAAAGAGCAACAAAAATGCTAAGGAATTAGATTGAATGTAGATATATACCTCCTGCATATGGAACTGTCTTAAAATTTCAATATGAAGGTTCCTCATGTCTTCATGAAGGGATTTACGAAAGGAAGCTAGGGTTTCTTCAAGTGCACGTTGAAACAGCTGAAGCGTAAACGAGCTTCCCTCCTGTGTCTCATTTTTAGATGGAATTTTCTGCACTTGTGGTACCTGTCACGATGTTTCAGGTTAATGACCGATGTCGTTTTTGTACAAAGAACGGCGCCAACTTACATATACCAAAGGTCCAAAAGAAAAAGGCAAAATGAATGAGTGATACCGACTTTTGTTGGATTCTTGTATAGCTATGATTTTTTACACGATAATTTTCGAATCAATTCTAATACGTAGTCATTTTGAATGCACTATGACTAAGCTCACAATCTCAATGTTGAATAAACACAACATCTGTCAACCTCACCTTTCCAGTAATAAACCAACTCCACTGACACATGAATACCAAGCAACCCGATTAAGTACATTGGAGGATACTTACATTCCAACGTGCATCCTTTGTTTCAGCTGCCGTTTTTGTTGTTTTTGGCAAACCCTCAAGAAGAGATGCTGTTCTATCACTCAAGGATGAAAGAGTACTTGTCCTCTCAGCATAAGTGGAAAATCTTCGAGGGGGGCCTAATGCTGGCCCCATAGAATCAGGATTCGAAGAAAGAGATGAGGAATTGAAGGGAACGAGCTCTGAGAATCCTAATGACGTCTCTTGATTGGAGGAAGTGTTTCTGTAGTGTAAACTTGCCATAGTCGGGCTTGAACTTGTTAGGTAGCTCGTACTTGTTTGGCTTGTTGACAAAGCGAGATCTTGAAATCCAGAAAACATTGATCCTGACATCAGACTAGTAGAGGTCGACAGAGCAAATCGAGATGGCAAAGTGCCTGGTTGGCGATGATTAGTGAATTTATCTGATAATCTCTCGCCACCCCAAGCTTCCGGAGGAGTTATGGACGAGTCATCACTCTTGGAAGATGCAGCAGGAGTAGATACCAACTGTGGAATGGAACGGGTGTCATCCTGCATAAAGTACGTGCATTAGAAATTACTCCGTGTTCTATTAGAAATAAAGGGGTTAAGGTGAAACCAGGCTGCCTAACACCAGGGTAGAAGGCAACTTAACCAAATCTATTTAATGGAATTAGAGATGGGGAAAAGATTGAACCTGTTTGGCAGTGGAACTAGCTTTCCAGTCAAAAATTGGAAGAAAATCGCTGCCTCCTCCCTCTGAAGAGGAATATCTCTTACTAGATGGAGAAAACAATGCAGAAGGTTTATTATCAACTAGCAGATGATCTTTCTTTAATCCCTCGCGTCCCTCCCAAAGCTTGCTAACAGAGGGTGTAATTGGCTGTACTTCCATGAGTGGGGAAAACACTTCCATATCATCCTTGAAATTATAACTACGAGCGGCATTTAATCTAGCCAAAGCTCCGCCACTCCACAAAGTGCTTTTAAGTGGTGTTTCCAGTGTCGACGAATTGAGCGAGTTCAATGTGGATGCACTTGAGGGTGTCATGGAAGGGAGTGGATCAGGCATAAGTATCGAATCTTCAAGAGCACCTCCAAGAAGAGCGGTCTCAGCTGTGCAGTTATTTTCATTTACCATGACTGGTTTGCTTCTTTGCCAACACAGACTTGTGACAGCCTGAGGAAAAACACGCAATGAGTTATCCTTGATAAACATGACAATTAAGGTTGGCTTTGGGTACGATGCGTAATTAAGTATAAGCTGAATACTATTAATAAAAACCAAAACGAGGTGGTGATTTTTGCAGCCAGACTTTTGAGGCCTGCTGAATTGATAAAAATCATCAGTGGCGGGTTCAATAGAGGTCAGTAGGGGCCGTGTCCCTCCCCATTTTATACAATTACAACGGTCCCTCCCCATTTTGTACTATTACAATGGTACCCCCTTACAAGTTAAGATGTTTTGGTCGAATCCAATACAATAGAGCTTATTCGACATAGAGGGAGCGAGGGGTGGTACGGTCAAGCTTCTTCCCCGGGGTCTTCTTATGAGTGAGAGGGGGTCCCCCAAGATCTCCTCTGGAAAGAATTGAAAGATAAAGAGATAAATACAATCAATTCCGCAGCTGATCCTAAATGTGCCTACCCTAAATCAATTAAGACCCATTGCATTTTCAACATCCCTTAAGGTTACTGCAACTTACCCCTTAGAGTATCAATTTGGGTTAAAGCCCCTAAAACAGAATCACTATCTCTTCTTTCTTCTGATATCTCTACTCCTAACTAGGATAAATTATAATAAGGCTTTTTGAACCACTCTATTAATTACAAACCTAAAACTAAGATGTGAACAGTGGCTAGTGACATAGCCATAATATAAGTATTCCTGGAGTGCAGTCTTCTGAAAATTTGTTACATGCAAACTTTTTAGTACATAATCTATTAACAACACAGCCTCAATAAGCTAGCAAACCAAACAATTCTTTCTTATAAATACTGACTACTAACACAAGAACGAAATTTCTTATTGACTAAGAGAATTTACAAGCTTTTAAAAATTGATGTCATTCAATGTTTAATCACCGATTTCATAAATTGCAATAAAGTTACCATTTTATTAAATGATTAAGTCCATCTTGAATCAATAAAGTATCAATTAGTTAACCGCACTAATACACTATTGCACACAAGCGTATAAAAAATAGTACATAATCATAGAGAGAACCACTCTCTTTTTCTCTCTCAATATCGAAGGAAGCAAATTTACCTCAGAATTGCCAAATGCACGGAGAACAGTGAGGGGCTGTGGTTTTCCACGGACATCATAGAATACCACTTGTCCACTGCTTGTTCCAGCAGCTAATATCAAACCATCATCTCTATATGCCAGGGAAGAGAAAGGTGCCTCGTAAGGAATGCAAAATGAGTGCCTCCTACTCCCAGAGTCAAAAGTGTATAACTTTTTGTCCAGACCGACAGTAGCAATTACCTGCAATAATGCCAGAGAGTAAAGATAAAAACTCTCCTTTCTATACTGAGGTAAAAACAACACAAGCAACGCATTTCCAGGGCTTTCTTAATTTAAGAAAGAAAGCCCAACTCGATCTGATACAGCGAAACCAGATTTTTAATGATTATAAAACATTGGAAATAGAATTCAATAAGGAACGAATGCCAGAAACAATTGTCCTAAGGAATCTCAATGCCAATATGCCTTTTACAGAGCTGGTTTTATTTTCCATAAACATGAAAACAATCAATATAGGAAATACGAGACCTTATCGTTTGAAGGTGAGAAACTGATACCGGCAGTTGGTGCGGAATGCTGCTTCAACCAAGAAATCTGCAAAGTGCAAAAAATAGGCAATTAAAATCCGAAAACATATTTGCTGATAAAAGAAAACTTTTGATAAACAAAATCATATAAACACAGAATAAGAAACACAGCCCCGTTCAGAATTTGTAGCGACAAAGGTGGCCATGTTGAAAGTGGCAATTCAACTTTTCAAATTCCACCGTGTCCAAAATAAAACAGCTGTCAGTGAACACCATCTTCAACCCCAGAAATGGTTTCATAATTCTACAGTAATTCTTTTAAGACAGGAGAAGCGGACAAGTTTTAAGGAGAGTCATGATTCGTTAAACAGTGACAATCTGTGTATTGCACCATGCTGATCCTGGACCACAGGCTAGCTAGACTTCCAGTTCATCTAAAGTTTTAATAAATTCAATGAAAATCAGTTAATGAACTTGCAAGAAATGAGATTTTCATGGACCCACAGTTTCAAACAGCCTAAAGGCCCTAAACATTGTCAATGGTTAAATAGACAAGTTCTATTAAAAAAAGCAGCTCACGAGCTCATTAAGTTTTCTCATCTTAAAACTTGCCCCCAAAGAAAAGAGTTTCCTTTACCTTAACAGTTTGAAAACTTAACATCGCATTACCTACCTTTGGTCCTCGACCAATTGTATCCCACAGATGTATCGACCCATCATCACCAGCTGTCGCCAATAGGTGACGACTAATCCGAGAATAATCAAGCACTCTCAACACCTGTTCACAAAAAGATTCTTAACATTTCACACTGCAAGTAAAGAAGCATGCAACTAAAAAGCATGAGGAAAAAAAAACTGAAGATGCTTTTGGCTTCAGACAGAACTTGAAACTTGAATAACAACCTGATTCTTTGGATCCTTGAATTCAGCAGCCTTTGCACCAGAAGCAAGACTGTGAAGAATAACATCCCCACTAAGACTGACGGAAGCCAAGTGCTCATCTTTGCAATTGTACATCGCACCAGTTATTGTATCAGTATGACCTTTCAGCCATTTGATACAGCGCTTTCTCTGCAAATCCCATATTCTCACAACTTGACCACTTCCCCCTGAACACAAGTATCTAGACGACTTGTTGCTAAAGCTAATGGCCATTATAGTTTCCTGGAGGAAACCAAATTTTCCACAAACAATCAACCACCGAAAACAGAAATGAGTAAAATAAACAACAAAACCAAGAGTCAGAAATAAATAACCCTAACTGTGGCAAACTTACAATGACCAATATATAGCAAAAACAAAGAGCAGAACTCATCAAGCATATTTTAAGTAAGAATACTGCTGCTAGGTTTCATTTTTAGTCTATTAAAAGTTTTAGGAGTCCAGGATGTTTGGTTTTTTCCATTCTGAAATTGGAACCTGCCAGAGCGATTTGTTACAACGCGTGACCTCTTCTCTCCCCATGATCAAGTCCCCAATTCTCTACCCATCCACTGCATGTCTTAGTTTGTAGAACCCTAGCCAGCTCTATGGACCTTTTTAGGGTCAGAATGAAACCTTCATGCAAACCAACAGGATATATGAACTCATTTCAACTTCTTCGGGACCTAGGCTTGTTATGTTCGGCCCTCTCCATTTACTGGGAAACCAAACGTGGATTTTGCCAAAAACACCCATGCTTTAATCGCTTTATGTGACTTGAGAAAGCATGGCCCACTTTGGAATGGCAAGCTTATGGCATGCTTCGGCACTAGCTGCTCAATTATTTCATTTTGAGATCTATGGAGTTGTAGGAACCAAAATCCAACGGGGCACTAATCCCCATGTCATATTCCGAAGACTTCAACCTTATTACACTGTTAAATATAACAAAATCAGGGATTGTATTGACATAAAATTCAATGAGGAAACGATTGAGTGCAAATTTAGAGGCACTTCATACATGCTAAAGGTATGTATTCATTAGTGAGATGCTCTGGACCATGAATGAAGGAAGCATAGTAATGAGCACAAAAATTAATTTGGATCTCTAGGCCTGCCCTCCTTGATGCCTTTTAGCTTTGATTGGGGGGCATGGTTTTGTAGCAAAACGTCCCTGTAGATCCTCAATTCTCGGAGGTTTAGGGGCACCACTGCTTCAATGGTATTATGAGAGCAACCACTTTATGCATATTGCCAAAGGTTAGGTTTGTCGCTAATCATCCCCAACCCATACCCCAAATGATTGGGGACTAGATGGTTTCTGTTATTATTGTTGTTGTAGTCGTCGTCATACATGCTAAAGGTCATGGTCAATATAGCATCGAAGCCTAAATACACAAAAACTAAATATGTATTAGTTTCACCAAAATTAAATGGTTAAGATGTGAAAACATAATTCCGAGGGGTTGACCTAATGGCCAAGGCTTTCTAATTAGAGGTTTAATGTTCAAAATCTTCTAGGTGCCATTAATACCTATGGGCCTATTCACATAGGGCTTTGCCAAGGCTTTAATTGAGCCCATGCTCGATTGGTCCCAGGATTAGTTGATGGTTTGAAATATCAGTGATACGTAACGGTATCGGTATTGGCTGATATGTAACAGTATTGGTAGGTACCGAGTCCTGTTATGGCTGATATTGGGGTGCAAAGGAAAATCAATATTTCGGTGTGAAGAAAAATCGCATATGTAACGGTGCTACGGCCTAGTAAGGATATCGGCTGTTACATAACCGCACAAGCGGACTGTATGGGCCGTTACGAGCAAAATACGGGCTGTTAACGTTAAACTTTTCCTATGTTGTGTGAAATTTAAGAATTTCACGTCTCTGGTCACCGATACCTTTGTGTCTACCACTGCCAATATTTCGAGCCATGGTCTCGAGTGCACTCCGGACACCTGATTGATACCTGATTGATAGGAAAAAAATTCCAAACTCACCTCAATGTTATCGACAACGTCGGTGCCCGCCATCGGAATAGTCCCCATGCTCTCCCCATTCTTCCGCCACAACGAGATCTTCTTATCGTCTCCGGCACTCGCTACAACCAAATCTGCAAATCATCACTCGGACAAATAGAAGTAAGCACAATTCGAGTCAATCAATAACCATAAATTAAACAATACAAATAGGTAGCAGACGATAGTCTGAGAGACTCACTTGTGTGGTTCCATTTGACTGAATTGACTTGAAAACCAGGCGAAGGAGTGTAGCTCAGCACGCAAGGATCGCCGGAATCGACGGAGGCGTCGAAGAGCTTCACGGTATGGCCGCCGACAGCCGCCAAAAGCGCCGTTGATGGATCTGTGAAGTTCATGATCGCACTGGTGAACTATGAATGCGTGAAGTTCAGTAATCGATCTGAATTGAGGAAATGTGGATGCTCGTTGAAGATCATCAAACGGTGAGAGAGTGTGTCAACTCAGGTGAGTGAACTCGAGGGATTATTTTCAGTTCAGTTTAGGATTTTGATCCTTCAAACCCTGCCCTCTGCCGGCCTGCTTCTTTTTGTAGAGAGAGAAACCGAAAGGAAAATTCAAAAAAAGAGAGGGTAAATTTCACTGACCACCCTTACTTTCGCTGACAATGTCAAATTTCCCCTCCCTTCATTTTTTTTGTCAAACGGAGTTAACTTGGGCAATGAAATGGCAAAATTACCCTTCAATATTTCTTTCCAATCTCTCATCCTATTTCTAGATTCTCATGATACTGTTTACATCTAAAATCAACCAATCCAATGATTAATTGACACGTAATCAAGAGTGCCAAACGTTGACAATTACTCGTCGATACAGACACACTGGATTAAAAGAACATATTTGAGTAAATACGATGTCGTATCGTGTTCAAATATAAAAACGGTTATTAGCAGTTACGAACCATCATTATTGGAAAGAATTGACCTCAAAGCTATGGGATCAACTGTTAAGTATATAAGTTCTACGTGTGAACTTGGGAAACAAGACAAATTGGCAGTTATAACACGTGGAATACTTATAGAAAGGCAGTTATTCATCTTAACGCTTAATCATTTGAGTTCGTTTGAACAATCGCATGCATTCAAAATCAAAGCTTTGAGGAAGATTTGGAAGAATTCAAATTCGGGCGTGGAGGAAGGAGCAACCGCCAACTCAGGGAGTGGAAGTTAGAGTTGAAGCAAGTTGATGTTCAAATTCATTGGCGGGAAGTTGAATCCTGGCGGCATCTATAAATAGAAGAATTCAAAGAGTAAAAACCCAGGACAAATCTTCCAACAAGCGACTATCAAAAAGCTGGGATGCTTGGTTTGTTCATTGGTAAAAAGTAGTTTAGGATTTGAACTCGGTTCGAAGTAGATTAGGAAGTAGATTAGGATTTAGACTAGGATTAAACTCGATTGTTCTTATAACAATCACCCCTATCCCGATTGTTTTCGCAACAATCACCTGTTCGAAGTTCTGTATTTGAAGTTGGAGACAATTTCGAAGTAAGTTTATCTTTGATTCATTAATCGAAGTGTCTTGTTTCTTTGTTGTTCTTCGATTTCCTAAGTTTGTTGGTTTACATTTCTTCACTTGTTGAAAAAATCCTCTTAATTGAGGTAATTGAACCAATAAAACACAATCACCTGATAAGATTTGGTTTTTCCAAAGTTAATCTGAGGGAGGAGATTTAAACTCTCTCTGGCACACTCGCACACAATTATTTTCCATTTGCAAAGAAGTAAAAGAACCAAACAGATACCCAAGCAACTCAAGTCTCAACCAAACACAATACTCACTACTATAGACCTAGCTCCACTCCTCTCTCTAAAGCCAACAATGGGAGCCTCTTTTTCTTGCCACTCTTACCCTCGTAAAATCAAAACACTAACACAATCTAACCCAATTTGACGCAATGAAATTCATGATAGAATAGTTAGTGTACTATTTCAAACGAAGATATGTACTTGAATCCACGAGTGTTCTTGAATTCACAAGAAAAAAAGAGAAAATTCTAAGAGCCTGCGACCCAAGTGGGAGCATTAGGGTGATTGAACATGGGCCTAGCCGAGAAGGTTGGGTCTATGGTTTCTACTTACTAGCCCGCCCGCTCTAAGTGGTGAGTTGGGCTTCGAGGCCCGAGCAAAGGCTTGGGCTTCGGTGCCTTTAGAGTGGAGGACAATGCGTAAGGTTGGTTTCACAGAGCAACGAATAAAAGTTATTGAATTAAAGAGAGTACAAGTCCATTTATTGGGAAACCATAACAAACACTATTAAAAAATAAAGTATCCTAGAGAGTAATTGAGATTCTAAAGGCACCAATTGGAATAAACTAAAACGGAATTATACAATGAAAGTAATTGAGATTCTAAGGCCTTGTTTGGTGGCACTTCTATTTTCTATTTTCTGTTTCTGTTTTTAGAATTTTCACAATTTAAAGAAAGGAATGTTGTTTGTGTTTCACTTCCACTTTCAAATTTTACTTCTTACTTCAACTATTCATAAAGTAGCAAAAACGTCCAATCGAAGGCCTAAACACAGGAATTAGGCTGAAATTCACCATCGCTCACAACTTTTGGGTTGTGAATCATGACCGCAACGCGATTCTATTTCAACGCACTAAGCTTGAGCTAATTCCAAGCTCATCAATAAATAGTCGAATTTGTCAATTTTTAATTTTCAATTAAAAGCTGTTTGGGCCCTTTGGGCTTCAACCGGTTTAGCTGATCATAAAATTGGGCCACCACTTGTTCTATGTCACATTTTCACAAAAAAATTCAACACATGATTATAAATCTCAATTACTAATCAAACTAACTCCAGCAAACTACCACGCTACAACGAATTATTATTTTCGATTGTTGATTGAGATTTACTATAAAAAATCAAGGGAAAATTAGTTGCTACTGAGTTGACTCATAACTCACCAAGCTCTGTATTTTTTAGGGGTAAACCAAGTTCTGTACTTCCTCATTTTCTCTCATCCCTCTCACACTCTGTCTCCCTCTCAAATCCGATGACCCACATGAAATATTTTTGTATTTTCCCTACATCATCATCAAATCTCTAAACCAATAGAAGATCAAGAACAATCTCTGGGTTGGTGGGTGTGAAATTGACTCTCTTTTTCTAGTTTTGGAAGAACAGAACAAACTCTTGTTTATTTTCTCATGTAAATTGATATCTAAACTAATTTATCCAAAAAGAGAGAAACACTGGTGTCCTTTCGAACTTATTCAGAGCCGGGTAGCCCGGGATTTGGAACCTAAGCCTTGGGCCCTGGTCAAATAACTTGTGTTTTTCTTACTTTCCATTTCATTTTGATTTTCTGCTAGAGATTAGTATTTGATAGATCTCGATTTTATCTAAATTAAATAAAGCTTTCTAAAAATAGCATAGAATGAAAAATGACACGCATGCCAAAAGACAAAATTTGGACGGAGGGAGGAACATATTGTTACACGAAATGAATCACTATTTTGAACCTATGAGAAGAGTAGGTCATAAATTGATAGAGAAATCCACAATCAATGGTAGTTGATGGTGAGGGTTTATTTTTTGGGCAATGTTAAAAACCACATGACATAAATTAATTTCTTTCAGATAAGGGAATTTATCGCATCATTGTGAACATTTTTAACTTTGTGACATGACTCAAGGAGAATTTCCACTAAAATTACCGTTTTCCATTATAGTTAAAAGCAAATGTCGTTTCCACCAAATGATATTTTTGCAATGTATTTGAATAGAATGACTTGTCTTCAATAGAAAAATACCAAAAATATCGTTTAAACAATAGTGGAAACTCAGCTTCATTTGTCATATACCATAGAAAAGCTTCCCCCCTCCTCACGGAACGAATAAAGGAAAAATGCTAAGGTGGGAGGCAACACAATAACAAGCCAGCATCAGTGTCTCGAAAAGGTTTACCGGTTGTCTCCAGAATACGGTCAATTAGCAGACATATCCATGACTTACAATGAAATCATATAGACTGACTCTTGTAAGTCATGGTCAATTAGCAGACATATCAAGTTAAAATATTTATAGAGAGAGAACCATCAGAGAGAGAGAGGTCTTTTTCTTTTGGTAAAGAGAGAATTCATAACACAAGTGGCAGATTTAAAACAGACGGTTTCCTCCTCCCACAGCCTGGAGTTCCATAGTTTTAAGTCTCCTTTCCAGCTAATCATGTTGACTACTCGACTGCACTCTAGCATGAAGCAAGGCCCTCATCCTGCTGTGGGAAGAAAAATCTTTGAATACTCGTTTTAGATCACTCTCCCTGCAAAACAAGGGTATAGAATGGTAAGCATAAAGACAGCAGTGATTTACAGTTGAGCTTGGCTTACCAAGAAGATCTGACATAATATGGAAGGAGGAGGGGAAAAAAATAAAGCAAACGAATAATGAAAGTCTGTTAATCCCAAAAACAGGCTAGATAATCCAGCTGTAGAAGCTTTGCAGAAGAACAAAGCAGCTACCAAAGCCTAGCATTCATCAATCATCAATGTTCATAACTAGCCCAGTATGTTTATAGCCCTACAAACCAAACTAAGCCTCGTGCTCCCTTAAATTAGGTGGATTACGTGAATCATTTTTGCCATTCAGCTCTGTAAAGAACTGCGTTCAGTTAAACTTAATGCATTTGTATCCAATATTAACAAAGCAGCTTCCCTTAAATTTGATCCAGAGTTCAGATCCCCAAGCAATCTTGATTGCCAAACAGCACCGTTGCTATGAAGACCTTTGTTAGGTCATCGGGAACAGAGTCAAAACTAACAAAAGATTTCATTCCTCATTCTTGTGTGGCAACAAAAAGGGAATTCAAAAATGAATATAGGAGGGAACCATCACTGAGTTCTGCCTCCATTGTTATGGCAGCCAATAAAGTTTTCCATTATACGGGATTGGTCTTGGAACCCTTCTCTACCAGATTAGCAACATCACTTTCATTTCCTTTTCCTTACCTTCTGGGATCCTCATTTAATCAACCCACCCATCTCAGAACCAACAAAGACATAAGAAAATGAAAAGCACAATTCATTTCACATCACTCAATTTTCCAAGAATATGATACAGATTAGTCAATTTGGCGAAACCATGGCATATAGTGGCAAGGAAGGGCAAGAAAAACTTGAGCACCAAGAATGCAGAGTCAAGAGTCAGTGGCAAGTGTGTTGTCACAAGTAGATTCCTTTGAAAACTAAACTCCAATATGACAAATGTATCACTGTCTAAAGGAGGAAGTGTAAGAAACTCTCAACCAAATCCCATCATTTGGGTACACCAAGAACAGAAAGTTAATCATCACCTTCCCACTGCAGCAACCCAGCAACATCATGATTACTAATGCCAGGGAACTAAAGTATTGACATTGACATGCAAAAACAAACATTAAGATGAGAAGACTTGAGAGATATGATCAAGTAACCTTATCTGGACAATAGGGAGGAGCAATTGCACAAATCACATTTTTGTGGACATCATAAACTTATTAGACTTCTTCTCTGCCGGCTTAAGAATTTGGAAGGAGCACATCAAGTTCTCATCAACACTCATCATAGCGCCAGCATTGTCGAATTCCCCACAATAGTTAGGGGCTGAGAATACAGTTACAAGCTGCCTATCAGCAAAAAATTCATAACCGTCCTCCACAACCTGGAAACAGATAGCATACGACAGCAACCAAGGTAAAGTCATGCCAAGTAACATGGGACGTGGATCATACAAGAAACTGGGTACATGGTATTAAATATACCATAAACAATGGTACCATAGGGGTATGGTTCTATGTAATACAAAACTGGATGAACTTATTCCAAGTGATAAAACATCTTATAGAACAAAACCCAAAATTTCAAATTATTCATTTAAAACTCAAGGCCATAAAAGGATCAATCTTTAACCATTTTCATTTGTTCAAACTCCACTTTGCTAGATTTTTAGTTTACTACATTTAATTTTTTGAATTTTTATTTTTTATTATTATTATTATTATTATTATTATTATTATTATTATTATTATTATTATTATTATTATTTTTTTTTTTTTTTATGAGTCAGTTTAGGACTGTTATATTTATCACAATCTTGAAAATATGACTCCATGTTTTGGGACGTGCATTCCCATACGTAATTTGCTAGGGCATTATCATCCCTGGTGACAGGTCAGGTCAGATGAACAACAAACAGCAGTAAAGCCAGTAACCTGATGAGCACGACAAACAAGATCCAAATCATGCTTTGCCAAAAATTCTGACACCTTGTCAGGGCCAAATGTGTATGAAACTCCTCTATCATTCATTCCCCATCCCTTGACATCTCTACTGGGATCCGACCAGAGCAAATCACACAGTAAACCAGTGTCCGGGACAGCAGTTGGACGGGGTAAGCTTCTAATTTGATCCAAGTTCCCAAGATCAGGGGAAAGACCACCATGCATGCACAATATTCTGTCATCAATGAGAGCCGCAACTGGAAGGCAATTAAAACAATCAGTGAAGGACTTCCATATTTTCACATTAAACCGGCGCTTGCATTCATCAAAAAATCCATATATACGGTTGATCGAAGCACATTCATGGTTTCCTCTGAGAAGAAAAAAGTTCTCAGGATACTTAATCTTATAGGCCAGCAAGAGGCATATTGTCTCCAAACTCTGCTTCCCACGATCTACATAGTCACCTAAGAATAGATAATTGGCTTGAGGAGGAAAGCCCCCATACTCAAATAGCCGTAACAGATCACTGTATTGGCCATGAATGTCACCTGAAACAAGCCACAAAGACAACACATCCCATGTCAAGAAATCCCTATGATGCAGGGCATGTTAAAGAGTAATCATTGTAGACTCATCTACCCAATACGAAGCAAAGAACAAGCCAATCTCTCAGTCCAAGATGACATTGCTTGCCACAATTTTTGATTCATTCAAATGAAAAAAGTGGCTTAAAGCCTAAGAGATGTACTTACTAAGCTAATATAAACTTCATTTGACTGAACCATCAATATTTTGCACTTTAGAGAAAGAATTGTCTCCTTTGAATTATTTTCAGCACGTGTATATGTTATAAACATACCTATCAGCACTAGACACTTGAACCTTTATACTTATCTCTAAGGAGTTGAGTAGACTTCTAATTTGTGAACAGTTATCCCCAGCTTTGTTTGTGCAATATTGCACCACTTTTTCCCTCTTTTTCTATAAAAATGACTAATTTTGTATTTAACCAGCACCAATAAGAAATATTAAAACAATAAAGAGATACATCTTTAAACTGATTTCGGCTTGCAGTCTATGCAAGAAAATATAGTGAAATATATTTTAATTGCGACATTCAAATAACAAATTTCTGGGTTAAGAGACACTGGAAAAAACTGTGTAACCTCAATACATTTCTAATATGTGCTATAAAAATGACCGTGAACTTCAAAACGAAATCTCCTTAGGACTTAAAGCTAGGAATTGTCTGAATCATTTGCATTGAACATTTACAGATGGCAACAACTTCGATAAATTCCATCAAGCACGTTAATCTAGGAATTTTTCAATTCATGCAAGTTGGCCCTAGTCTCCTAGAAATGAAAAAATCTTGGTTGTGTTTGGTTAGATAATTTAGTTTAGTTTTGATGATGTCACAGGTGTAATGAGTGGAGAGAGATAGAGAGAGAAATGGGAAAAATGATTGTCATCAAAACTAAAACTAAAACTAAACAGAGAAACAAACAAGGCCCTTAATCCTGCTTCTGCCTAGGTTCTGACTTCCACTTCTTATTCTACTCTCCATGGTTTCCTTATTTCCACTAAACCTATACCCAAAATACTGCTAGCTTGTCTGAACACATTAAAACATTACCCAGTTCTCATAAACCTGAAGTCCATCGAGTCACCAAGCCCTTACCTACTTACTGATTATGATCCATATTTTCCCAACTGAAGCTAACTTCACATCACAGTGCTAAACTCTAAGAAGAACCTTCTAACTAATCTACTGGTCCAATATGCAATAGACTTTTACTTCATTAAATGTAGGACGCTTCAGCCGCATTAAAGATTGAAAAAAGTAAACAAGTAAAGGCAATTTAAAAAGGAAAACAAGAAAAGGCATAGCTAAGATTCAGCCATGATTGATGAGCACAGTACAAGCTAAGACTACTATTGATAGCTCCTCTCGTGAGCCCACATGACGCCATCTCGAAAATCCTTCTCTTTTGACAAGGATAGCAAACGAGCTGAGTCAAGCTGAGCCGAGCTTGAATGTTCAAGTTGGTTTGTTAATTTTGTAGTGAACCCAAGATTGAACCCAATGAAAATTTGATGAGCTGAGTTCAAGCCAAGCAGGCCTAGGCTTAGGTCGAGCTGGAACTTGTTCACGAGTAATATCATATATTTAAACAGCTATAGAGCTGAAAATAAAATTTTCATTACGTACATAAATAAGTTCATGCATATACAAAATTCTATAAAATATGCACAAGTACAAGTTTACAGAGCACATAAAATATTTACTTACATACACATATTACATAATTTTCACCAGGTACATATTTTGTTTTTACCTATATAAAATTATCATTCAAGTTTTTAAAAGAAATATCCATTCGCTATACTCCCGTTCGCAAGCCAAATCGAGTCGAATGCAATCAGTTTAGGCTGACTCATTCATCAAAGGAGCATTAAAATTGAGACTAATTTGGAAAACAGTTCAAGCAATGAACAGTTTCAACTTTCAACTCCATCGAATATCTAGAAACACACAAACACAGAGAGTTGAAAAGATTACCGCAAATTTTGATGGGAGCTTCGAGTTCGAGGAGATTGGGTTGTTGCATGAAGATGTCGCGAGAAACTACACAGAGTTGCTTGATCTCCGACTCAGTGAGCTGGACGAGTTTGCCCGGCTTCGCCAATCGGACTTCAATCAGCCGTTCGATTATGTTGTCAACCACTGCAGGGTCCATTCCTCCCGTAAGCTTGCGATTTACAGTGGCCCCACCACAAGAAATGAAACCCTAATTAGGCCTCCGATCGTCGTCTTCTTCGACGCAAATTTTGACCTTAATGGAGGCTATGGAGGCAAATGGGTTCTGTTTCCTTGATATTTGATTTACATACACAGGAGAGAGAGAGAGAGAGAGAGAGAGAGAGAGAGAGATGGGTGCGAGTCCGATGAGGCGGATGTGGTGCCACTATTCGGGCCAGGTCCACTTCAGTCCATTATTTTCCATTAAGTTTTTATTTTTATTTTTATTTTTATTTTTATAACAAGTACAAGTATAGAGAGATTTCATTAGGTTGATGGAATATTGATACGAGTCCTAAGCTTAAGCTTAGTTTACCAAAAGATTTTAGCAACTCGTGAGTTGAGTTGCTAAAATTATAGAAATTTCAAATAAAAAATTTAAGTGGTTCCGTTTATCGTTTTTTAATTTTTTTCACACTAAGTTAAAGTACTTGACTAACTCATTTGCTAAAATCATGGTTCATTTTAGCAAATGAGTTGCTAAAATCTTTTGGCAAACTAAGCCTTAGGCTATGTTTCGAACCTATTTATGAAAAGAATGAAAAAGAAAGGGAAAAAAAAATCTCTTCTTTTGATTTGTTTGAGAGGAAAAGAAATCTGTTAAAAAAAAAAGAGGAAAAGAAAGGAAAATAACTCAACTCAATTATTTTAATAAAAATTTTCCTCTTAATTTTCCTTCATTTTATTTTCCTTTATTTTTCTTTCTTTTCCCTGGCTACTAAATAGAGCGTAAAGTAAAGTTGAGTTTGCCAAATAATTTTAACAATCAATTGCAAAAATCAACCATGTTTTAGCAAAAATTTTGGTTAAATTTGTAATATTTTTAATATTCTTGAGTAAAAGTTGTCAACACGGAAAGTCAATTCCTTCACATACATCGATTGATTAGGTTGATTTGGCAACTTATAGTATAATGATATCAAGAATATTGTTGTGGAAACTTACCCAAATAAAATGGGAAAAAATAGAAGGATTTTTTTTTTTACGTATTTTTGTTTTAAATTTTAAAAATAAGTTTGGATCGTACTTTTTAAAATTCTTTGATTCCTCTCATCGATATGAACCAATACATAAAAGTTATATGTGAAACTAGTGTCAAATACAAATTTTTTTAATAACGACAAAAATAATAAGCCAAGTGACTTATTTAAGCCAAACCATGCCTTTGTAGTATTTAGTTTGGCTTTCTCTGCCTCTCATTTCCTATTTATTAGTAATTGTTATTTGGCATTTTTTAAGTGGTGTTTAGTTACTTTTACGATTACAAATTAGGAAATGATTTTCACGCTCTCCTTTTCTTCTCACATGCTATTACTTCTACATCCAGTTTTTTCATGAGAAGGGCAATATGACTGCTTCACATAAATAAAAGACAAAAAAGAGAATGTACGAGAATAAAAGGACGGATTTGAAAATCATTTCCACACACATTAATATAAAATCATATAGCGCGTGCAAAGAAAATTAAAAACACCACGTGATGGCATCGCCTAATAATTTTTCCAAAGGCTCCCTTGGAGGGCGGATTTGACTGGTTGAGTATTCTTCAAAAACTCACAATGAGTTTCCGTTTTGATGTTTAGAGAGGAGATGCCAAAAATAGGGTAGCGGAGCTTTTTGACTTTTCATTGGTTAACTTACAAAATGTATTCTGTACATATTTCTCAAACAGTACTCTTGTTGCAAAACTTTCTGTATATTTCTTACAAACACTCTACCAGATTCAAAATACATTCTGACCATAATCTAAAAAACCAAAAAGTTAAAAATTAAAAACTGAAAATGAATTTCTCAAACAGCCCCTCAACAACCACGGGCCGATTGACCTTTATGTGTCTTTTTTTCTTTATAGTAGTAATTGTTTTGGACTTTTTTTAATGAGAATGAAAAAGAGGACTGGAATGGTTAAAATTGTTGCAGCCCAAAGCAAACCGAGGTTGAGCAGAAAGTTTCACTAGAGACTTTTTCTATTCAGCTTATCAAGGAATTCATACCAATTCAACTGATTTCAGTCCCAGTTCAAAAAAAAAAAAAACTGATTTCAGTCGGATATCGAACGTGAGTACCAATTCAATTGACAAGCCTCAGATTCAAAACAAGTTACTCATGTTTAATATCCGACTGAAATTCGAGGAGGATCAGAAAAGATGATATCAAGGATGATACTGGAAAAGCAAAGTCTCCAAAATAATACATGAAATTTCACACGTATGGCCCATGGAATTTAATAATAGGGTGTTTGGTTAGAGTAAGATAAAAATCATTCTATATTCGAGCTATTTTTTCAAGAGTATTGTTTTGAATCCTCAAGCTCCTCTTTCCTCTTTCGACCATGAATGATATGATCATCAAGAAACCCTAATTGCAATACCAAATACGAAGAAGACAAAGTATGATCAAAGCTTTTAATCTCAACTCAAGCATGTGATGAACAATATTTGCGATACACTTGCGATGTGAGTCACGCCATGTTCTTCCTCTTGTTCCATATCTTTACATCCAAAAATAGGGATACCAGCAGCAGTCACAAAGACTAACCACTGTGTCAGATGTAATAAGTTGACCTTTCAGCTAGCTAGTTAAAAATGGAGCTTACCAATTGAAGCACCAAAAATGATCTTCAAAGGTGTTTGTTAACGGAAACTAGCCGTTGGCGGGAATATCTGACAAAATCTGCTTCATTTTCTCGTACGTCATGAAAACTATACCAATACTTGGCACCACCTTGAAGTATTCAGGCAAAATCCCTCTGTACAATCCGCGAATGCCTTCAGTCCTGATAATATACTCAAACGTACCAAAAAGGCCGGTGTTGTACACTCGTGCCCGCCCGCCAGCTCCTTCCAACTGCATCCGTCGCCTCACGAGGTCGAGAGGGAATGTAACTGCCACGTATACAAGCAGAAAATTATGAGGAAGTGCACATGAAAGTATATATGGGAAAGTATATGCATAGACTTTACAACAAGCTTCCTGAAAAGAAATTATCTTGGACTTTCATTTTTCCACGAAGAAGGTTATGCCCTGTGAAACCTGATAGTAGAGTAAAATCGATTTTTTGTCTTGGAAGGAGTGCCAATTGAACTGCATGTCAAAAGTGAATCACAAACTACCACTGCTAGAGGAATCAACACTAATTATAGAGGTGCAACCGCTACAAGGAAGATATGAGAACAGCAAGGTCGAATCTCACACAAATATGCACATTAACAAGTGAAATGCTTCTGCTAAATCCAAGTACAAGGGTGGTGACAGTTCCCAAGGGTCTAAGGCTTGGCTTATACAGCCTGAACTATCCAATATAGACTATGTTAATGTAAAAGTCAACTTAATTAGGTTGGGATGCCTATTTGCGGAAGAATGGCAAACTACCATCCTCCAAACTTAGGAATCTGAATGGAGTCAACAATAAAATGTCAGCTTAGTTAGCATCGCCAAGGAATGTAGACACTTGACAACACAGATCTGCAGACAACAGTACTAGAAATTAACAGTCCAATCCAAAATTGAATTGCTAATCGATAATTCTCTGAAATGCCTCACACACACACAGCAGCAGCAGCAGCAAAACCATTTGTCTTCCTTGAACTTAAGTTGTTCCTGCTTCAGAGATGGGAGTCACACTGACACAAGATAGAGCATCCCGACACAATACAGAGAGTTCAAGCTTTACCGGTGACTCGAAAACATGTATTATTTTGTAATTTTGTCCTTCAAATACTGGTCAAGTAAGTAGTCAGAGCCTTGGTGTAAATGTCTTGCTTTCCACGATAGAAGGATGTCAGTTTGATATCCCATGTCAAAAACAACTCATTCTCCATAGTTTTGCATTGGAGCCAATATGTCCACAATATCCCCCCAATCTGAGGAAGAGTACTAGGAAGAACATGATGAGGCTTGAGGGTTCCCACCACGTTTAAGAAGGGGAAAGCAGAGTAAAAGAGGAAGGGAAAAGTTTCCTTCAAAGCCAACCATATCCTTTTTTCCAAAAAAATAAACAGGATAAAGGGAGTAGAGGAGCCTTCTCGTTTTCACATTTTCCCCTCACACAATCTCTCTACCATTAGGCAGGATTACACCATTGATCAAGTAATCACCTTTTTCCCTACCTCCTTCCTGACCTCCACAACCAAACAATGCAGGGGAGTTTTTCCTATTCCAAAGTTTACCTTTGCCATCCCTTGGTACTAACTGGCTTTCCTCTCGCTATTTCATTCCTCTTGCCAAAAGGAGTAAAGTGTGTGTTAGGTTTGACAGGGGTTCTAAAGAAGGTTTCACCCCCAAAATATCAACCAGACTCAACTAAGCCCTTTTCCCAGCTACTTGAGGATGGCTCATAAATCATGTTTCGCTGTTCCCCTGTTTCTCCGGACTTATAAATTGATTAATCAAGCCAAATCAAGTTTTCCTGAATTTCAAAACCAACTGAAAAGGAATAATAAGTTTTTATGGTTCATGATTATTAGAGCTTGTCCCACATTGGTTAATTATGCCCTCCAAAACTAGTATATGAGACTGGGTGGCAACTCCCCTCATTGCCCATTGGTTTTGCATTGGATGCTTTAACAATAAAAAACAATGGAACCTTATGGCTCTGCTATGAGAAACTTGTTGGATAAAAATCTCAATATGAAATCAAATAAGGATGGAAAGAACTCTAAACCTCGAACAAACAAGAGGCTAGAGCCATACCCTCTTTGTCATTTGAGGCCTATTAATTAGCTTCAGTAATTCCTCTCTAACAATAACTTTCTTCTCCCCAAGGAAAGCTTCCTTGACATATGATCTGCCAAGGAGAAGAAAAGTAAGAAAAGGGCATTGAGGTACACCAGGTAGAGTGACAACCCCAAAGATGACATCAACCAAAGCTTCAGTTACCACATAAATCACCTGTGAAACTTAAAAGGTCCCACTATCACCAGCAAGGGATGGGAAAGGAAGCAGAATTGAGAAGCGTACCTCGAAGAGTACACTCTCATGCCTGCTAACTGAGAGAACTGTATAGGATCGCTTGAGAATGTGCCACCCTATATTCAAACAAACTACATCGTTCTGAAAGCCGAGTTATCTCACTTAGGAGAGGCAAAGTTCATCCAAGTCAGATTTTTAAATATAACATATAGTCAGTTAGCAAAAGACAAAAACAAAACATATTACGTTGTTGGCTTCCTTACTAAAGATCCTCATATATCAGACAAAAATTGACTTCTCTGCGGGGTCTCTGGCTCTAGGTTTCACTCTGTTAGATGCTTAGTGCAAAGCCTGCATCTCAACCTGCTTCTCTGCATCAAAAGCATTGAAGACAAGCTACAGGCATTAACTTCTTTCATTCGCTATTAGTGTTGTTTAATAGTAGAATTAAAAAAGAAAGTCTACTAAAGAGCTTGATTGTTGTTCCCTACTGAAGGTGAGGAAGGCTGAATAAGAAGCAATAAAATACATGGGATATTACGAGAATGATATTGCTCACCCTCTTTTATGAGGGTGAATGTTACCTTCACTTTGATTGGTGGCAAAAGTGTCAGACCCACCACAAACTAACTCCATAATTACGAAAAAGTGTATTGATCCCATGGACCCCTACACAATTTCCACCATCAAAGTGAGGGTACCATTCTCCATCTTTAAATGAGGGTGAACGAAATTGGACTCGGATATTACTTATAAAGACAATACAAAAAATGTTAAAAGAACCTCAAAAATTACGGTTCCCAGTCAATAGCACTAATAATCTATTTAAGCTGCATTGTGAGGATAAAATAGACATGACATTCCAGCCATTAGCATCACAAAAACTCCTACTATCCCGTAATGATTGTTGGTTCTGTTTCCAGAACAGAACGGCCAAGAAATTATAGAATCACTATTTCCTTTTTGTAATTTTCGCCAACTAATACAGAAAGGGAAAATGAGAAAAGAACACTATAACATTACTACAAACATCAACTTATTCTAGAGGAGGAAAAAATTCCTAGATGCAGGAGCAAATGCAAACCCAACCATATCTCCTGCATACAATTTGTTTCCATTGTTTGTTCAAAAAAAGAAATGGTATTCCAAAGCAAACCCAAAAGTGAACTCTCTTAAAATTTTAGGGCTTTCTGTTGAAGGCTTCAAATCACTCACCTGTTGACGATGCTATGCCTGAAAGGCTGCCACAGGCAAGGCTGACAAGGACAGTGGAGTCGTTGGGCCTGAGGTCAACAAACCAAATTATGAATCACTTCACCATGCAAACTAAATATGGAGAAAGACAACACCAAAACATGAGGCACTCTATAGATATATTAAAAGGCAATTTCAAATCCTTACATAATGAGGTATTACCTCTGTGATTTCCAATGAGATCTCAAGCTGTCATAAGCTGAAAAACTGATTGCTAAATTAGGCCCGACACCCTGTATTAGTTCAAAACAGCAGTTAACCACACAAAATGCCCTTAATCAAGCACACTTGGTTTAAAAACAATAAGATGAACTTTACCAATAATGTTGCCCCAAGTCCCTTATAGAGGCCAAAGACACCTTCTTCCCTTGGTATGGTGCATAGAGCATGCCATATACCTCTGTAGTAGATGACATTTGTCTGTGAAGTAAAAACTAATGATCAAAAAATATGCACTAGAAAAACAGACATCATGTGAAAAATCTTAGTAATACGTTGAAGTATGCAACCAGAAATCAGGCTATTGTCCTTCAGAGGCACAATACAAGCAAATCTAGTTTAGTCTCCTACAATGGGGGACAAGGGTAGATTGGGTGGAAATGTAACCTTCAGCTTGCATTCTGCACAAAGTGGTTACCCTCACGTTTGAATCCACAATCTCAAGGTTAGTAGGTGGAGTCTTAAAACAAATAAACTAGCAGGCCTTCTTGCATTATGAAGCACCAGGAACTCATACAGAAATAAGTCAAATAAACCAAGAGTGGTTTAGCAGCCAAGTCAAAATTTCTTCTCCGTATGCCCGTATCGTGTCTTTAGATGTACTCTTTTGATTCTTTGATGTATCATAATTAGCATCATATTATCACAGATCACTGATGACATAGAGGAAAGGCGACACCTGATAGCGAAGAGATTGATTTCCCATTTCCAAGCTAAATAGCAGAATAGCCAAAAAAGACAAGACAGGAGAATGTTCTAAGTATGGCAACTTTATACTTCATGCGAGTAGTAACTTACTAAAGGTTGAGAATAGACCACTGCATAATCGATTCTGTGACAACTGCAGAGATGCATGCTCCAATGCATGACAATTAAAGGATTGATAAACTAACAAGCTAGAGTGTGATAACTGACTAAACTACCAACGTCTATCTATTCTTACCTGGGCTGCAAGACGCGTCCTTACAAGATCCAACGGGTATGTAGCGGATGCAGCAGTAATCCCAGCCAAACCACCACCTAAAAGGCGAATGAAAATGTCTGCACCGACATGTTCCCTATGATTTTCCATCCCCAAAATGTTTTGTAATAGCTGTAAGATGAGAAGATGCAAATGATCAAACAAAGAACCAGCTATGAGAATAGTCTACGAATGCATTTTTAACTTCATGAAGAAAACCATCATAGAACGTATGTACCAACATTCTTGTAGCGTTCAAATGCATAAAAGCTGATAGAAGAGTAAGGCAGACGATGAGCAATCGTGACAAGATTTCCTTTCCAGAAAGCCCTGAATCCTTCTTCCCTAACAATGCGTGAAGCCTCATGCCAAATGCTGGCCTTTCTCAACGTGACAATATCAGAGTGCATGCCTTGCACCTGCAGAATCAAGATGGTATCATATAGAATAGATGCAGGAGATACAGAAAAAAGATGCAGGTTCGACGAAAAGACTAGTTCAGGAAGATGTTTGCAATAAGTTGATCTTTTTGAAATAATTCTAAGTTTCTTATGAGTAAGCTTTTTGAGATTCTTCATTTGTTGGAAATGGTTTGTTGAATGGCCAATTGCGGGTCCAAGGGAAATTGTAAAGGCCTTGAGGCTGCATGCCTGTTGGTCAGTATATTTGCCCGTATGTTTCAGTTTCATTCTTTCATATCTGGACTCCAATATCCGAGGTTCATTTTTTAGGGCTTTGTGAGAGAACATATTTTGTGGAGAGGTTGTCCTTCTCCATAGTGTTATAACCACGAAAACTGGAGGGCTTCCTTTACTTGTGTGTTTCACATCATTCCTCTAGCATTCCTATGTTTCCCACTCCACCATAGCTTGAACTTTGAGCTGACAAATACCATTTAACACAGAGTTTTGCAGTTACAACTATGTTACTCGAATCAGAATTCTTTCACCTCAATCTTGCAAATTAAAATAAAAATTCAAGGTCCATCAAGCCTAATCAAAACCTCACAGTAATACTGTCTTCTTCTTCAACTTCTAATCTCTTCCCTTTCATTAAAGTTCTATGATTCAGATTTGGGGACCCTGTAGTGAGGCCAATCCGGTCGTCCATCTCATCCTTGTTTTCGTTAAATTCCAATCATCAATTTGGGGAAAAGCAAATTTCAAACTTTAAACTTATACTTAATATTTGCAAGTGTAGTAAGTAGTTAACTTGTCATTTCAAGTAAAAAACTCAAGTAGAGAGCCAACAGCGTTACTCCCACTTTATCCTTGCACAGCATCATTTACATGTCCAAACCTCAGTCACATAATCCTTGAGCAATGCCCTCCATTTGCTCTCAATTCTTGCTCTCGCCCTTTCGCCCTCAAGCTTGCGCTCCCGCTCATGCAAGTGCACATGAATTGGGCCTAAATTCTCATTCAACCGCCTCAAAAAATGTGAATCACAGCGTTTAGTTTAGCTTTTTTTTTTTTTACCCCCTCGGCGAAAGGCCGTGGTTAGTGAGGTTCGCATGGGATAGTTAGTGAGGTTCGCATGGGAGTACATGCTACCAACCACTGGGCTACCATTCCACCAACACAGCGTTTTTGTTTATCGTCCAGAATCAGATTTTCTATCTTATTCATAACATACGGGACGGGACAAGATAAATCGAGTAGGTGAAACGATTCTGAAAACTTCAACCAAACATAGGTATTCTCTAACAAAATTAACCTGGAAAAGGATAGTGAGGCGAGCGAGCGGCGCCGTGCAGGTCTTGCTGACGGCGCCGGCGATGCCTCCGGCTAGGAGCTGCGAAACGGTCCCGATTTGCGATTGCTGACGTTGCAACGCCCTCTTCTGCTGCGCCACGAATTCATGCGCCGGACCCCCGTCGACGACCACGCCTCCATGGCTCGAATTGAGAGCTATCTGCCCTCCTCCCCCAACTCTCGCCTCCGTCTGCATACAGACTCTCTCTCTCTCTCTCTCTCTCTCTCTAACTTCACAATTGAACTGGTGTCCTGTCCTCGGTCTCTTCTCTCTTCTCTCTCTCTCTCCAATGTCTCTGCGTGTCTGCGTGCTATGGGGTTCTCTTCTTCGTACCGTGAACGAAACGGCGTCGTAACTGAGACGGCATTGGCCAGCAGCTTACGGAAACCGACAGCGTATGGCGTGCGATTGTTCTATAGGGTGTGAGTGAGGTTAAGACCGTTCGATTTGGAGACTTTGACTAACGATGAGGATGGTGGATGGGAAATGGTCGGTTGTGAAGCGTTTGATTGGGATGGAATAACGTGTGATTAAAGTGGGCACCGAATCACTGGATCCGAACTAATAACCGAATATCTGAGTTATGTGGATTGGGAATATTCGTCAAGCATGCATAGGAGTAAGTTTTTTGGGCCACATTTATTCGTCAGGTTGAGGTTCAATGGCCAGCTCACGTACGTGAAATCTTTCGCTTTTGGTGGATAAATACTGGATCTTTTTTTGAGAAATTTAAATACTCATCCTCTTTTAATAATATTTTAGGATGCTACTCTATCGCTTTTGAATATTTATAATTCAATCTCCTAATTTGAATTAGGACCATCATGCCCCTATTTATGTTTTTTTATTAATGCATTAAGTTATATTCGTATATATTACTCCCTCCGTCCCAATTTTATAGTATATTTTGAGAGTTCATGTCACTTTTCAAAGTGTTATATATTATAATTTATAATGTTTTAGGTGATTTTGAATACTTTGTTTTCTATATTAAATCAAGATCTATCAAACAAGATCTATATTGCATGTAAAATGTATTACCGATTGAAAGATATAATCATTTTTTTATCCGGTTAGGATAGAACGAGAGACTATAAAATTTGGACGGAGGGAGTATATACTAGTGGTTTATGGTCTCGGAAATTATTTATGTCCTGATTTGGTGTTTTTTAATGGGCAATTAGTTATGCCCATAATCCGGCCAAGCAATCACAAAGATGATTTCCATAGTAGTTTATTATTCCTTTATCCTTGTTTAAATATATTTGATTCTCTTTCCTTATTCGAAATCTCCACTGTCTCGACTGTGTGTTTTTTCCAATGGCGTCCAGTTCTCGACTGATTCATCAACTGAGATTTTTTTATTCGATAATTAGGTATACAATACATTGAGTGGTTCATTTCCATTCCAATATAGACGGTTAAAGAACCAAAACATATATTCAAGACATCTAGATATTTAGATATACAATTTCCAATTTCAAATTTATCAATCCCAAGCAATTAGATTGGCTAATTCAATTCTATATCAATAGGAGAATTGATTACAGTAAATATGGTTTCTTGATTTACTATATTCACAAGTTCAGAAACCATACACTAATATGGTTTTTTGATTTAAGATCTTCACTGGTTTGATACATTAAAAAATAGATAAAATAATTTTCCTTTCAAAACATGATAAATGAATACACCATATTCGTTTCCTACCTTTGTTGTACGAGGAGGGTATGTTTTCATTGTAACAAAATCTTTCATCTGAACTTGCATTATTCGAATGGTCAGATATTTGTACATTGGTGTTGGAGAGATTATCACCACACACACACACAATGATCAAAAAAAAACTTGATAAAAGAAATCAACACAAAGAATATACGCGTGGTTCCCAAAATCGTCGCGGAAGCATAGACAGAATAATCAATTTTATTGATGAGCACACCTTAGGGTTTTACAATAGAGAGTATTTATAAGAGAACTCTACTCCTATTCCAACCCTGACTAGGATTATAGCCTGATACCAGAACTCTACTTCTATTCCAACCCTAACTAGGATTATAGCCTGAATACCTATAATACCCTCAGAACAATCTCATTTTTAATCATTTTTAAGCGCGCTTCTGCATCGTATATTTCTTTCCGTATAGATCGACATACCCATACATTCTCCCGTAGATGCCATAGATATTTCGTCTGACGGGAAAAACCCTCGTATCGATACCATTCTATTAATTTGCCTCCCAACTTGCACATCGATACTAGGAACTTCTCCGTGCCTCTCATACACACCATATGAGCCATAAGTTCCAACAATTGGTATTCCTCAAAAAACGGGATGGTGGTGATTGAAATCTAAGTAATAGTATGGCGGAAGGTGGTAAAAATAGGATCATGAAATGGTGGGAGGTTTTTGTAAAATCCGGGATTAGATTGGGATGAACTTGATTATTTTGGGAAACGGAAGAGATGGAATGGGAAGTTGTTACTGGAAGATTTAAACTTCCCGAGAAATTAGGGATGCATTAGTATAAGAAGGTTTTTTAGGACCTCGTAATTTGAGGAATAAATCATGTTAAATTAATATATATGAGATACAACAGGGTTAGAACAAATTGAAGGGTCTTTTGGGTATTATTTGAAAGTGAGGATGAAAAAATAAAAATTCAAACTCATCGTAACGTTTTTTTCGCGGACTTGGGTTTTTCGTATTGACCTAAGCCGCTATATTTCCGTAGTGATCTTAATTGTGGATTCTCGAAATTTTCCTTTGAGATCAAAACTATTTATTTTTTCAGAAATGTTGAGCACATTATAGGTATAAAAAATTACAATCATTAGAGATTGATAGGCTGTGTTCGGAAATCTCTTTGAAGAAGGCTTTTTGGAGTAGGAAGAAGAATTTTGAATTTCAAATGTTGATTCTCCAAACAACCCAGGCCCCATCGATGTCCTTCCTCCATACTTCTGCCACTTTGACCGGCAATGACTACGTGTATTTTATGTAGTCTCTCCAAGTGTCTCCCTCAAATCCACGTGTAATCTCTATGTCTCTCTGATGTATGTACATAGTTTTGACTTTCACAAAGCATTCCTTTTTACTGGTAAAAACTAAGATTAAGAAACTCGATCTTCAGTAAAGGCTACAATACACACCCCTTATTTGGGTGTGTATGATACACACCCTTGAAAAAGTTACGATTTTTTGCGAAAAGTTACGAATTTTTTGGAAAAGTTACAATTTTTTTGTAAAGGTTACAATTTTTTTTTGTAAAAGTTACGAGACATACCAAAATGTTACGAATCATAGAAAATGTTACGAATCATATTGCTGAAAAGTTACGAAAAACTAAAAAATGTTACAATTGTCGATGAGGTGGCACAATCTGGACCATACAATAGGTGCATATGGTACACCCAAGTAAGAGGTGTGTATTGTAGCCATTTCCTCCTACAAAACAAAAAATAAACTCGAGATGAAACAAGCCTGCAGTTGGTAAAAAGTTATGGTGGGTTCTCCCATTAAACATCTGTCGCTTAAGTACTTTAGATAAATTATTTTCGTTATTTAGATTTTTAGTTGATGCATATGAAAAGAATGACATATCTCAAAATTCATATTTTTATTGACTTTAGCTTCTTTAGAGAACTTAGCCTTAAAGTCCCAAATAAAAATTGACCACAATTTTGAAAGGCAAAAACTTTTGCCTTGCGTTGTCTTTTGAGTAACACATTGTTTATGTTATTATGCATTTTGTTTCTTGTTAGATAATTATATTTACACACACGTTTCAAACACTTTTCAAAGATATTGTCAAATAGAGCTCCATAACATATTTTAGTAATCTGAACCATTAAATTTGAAGTTGTCGGAATATAAATTATTCAGGTGAAAAATTAAGTTGATGTTCATCTGATATTGGTACCAATATTAAAAACTTATATTTTTCGTGAGAAAATTGGATTGTTAAGTTTCTTCTTTTTAATCAGTTGGTTTCATTATGTACTTATCTATATCTGATTTTTGCATGAATGATATTTGGAGCTATAAAATAGGCGTCTCATATTCTCAAAATGGTTTTTGAGACCCCAAGTTATTGAGCTATGTGTTTGAGAAGCGTGTTGAATATGGTGTGCGTGTATCAAGACTCTTTACTTCTAAGTTTAAATTCTTATTTTACTGCAAACACATTTTATAATCACAGCTTCGACTTCTAATTCCGAGGCAAAAACAACTTTAAAAAGTTACTCCAGTAATTACCAAGCTAAATTAGCATCAAGAAAGCATCAAGTGTAAAAGGGTACAAATGAACCCAAATCTCTAAAATACTCTCAATAGCCAGACCATATGAGAAGTTCTACTCCCTCCGCCTCCATTTTTCTCAGTACCAACACCTTTCTATCAAATTTATCATATTATCCTTTTTCTTTCTCAGTACCTACCCCTTACCTTTCTTCCACCCTCCTCTTCCTCATCCTCATCCAATGCACCTCTACCTTCACCACCGCCCTTCTCCCACTATATATTGCGAGACAAAGGTCGCTTGAGACGAGAGAGACAAAGAGTGTTCTAAGTGCTCATATAAAGAAGAAAAAGCCACACAATCAACAAAGGATTTCCTAGACCAACTTAATTAGCAGCCAAAACACAAAATTTAAAAGAATAAATAACCCCATAATCAACAAAAGGATAAAAAAAATCTCACAAATAAAAGAACAAGTATTTTAGAATGACAAAATATAACTAATTAATTCTTCCAAGTGCTGATGTGAAGATCCCCCTTCCTTGAGACAAACATCCACTCTCTCTTTCAAGCACAAAACCCTCTCTCTCATCTCTTCCCCTTCTCTCTCTACCATCACTCTCTTAATCCCCCTCTCTATCTCTCCTCTCTCCACTTCTTTCTCAAACCTCAATCCAATCTCCCAAACATCACTCACATACTTGGCATTCACTAATTGATCCCCGAAAGAAGGCGAACCTATCATTGGCACCCCTTCGCATATGCTCTCCAATGTCGAGTTCCACCCGTTGTGGGTCCAAAACCCTCCTACAGCAAAATGGGCCAGCACTTCCTGCTGCGGGGCCCACTTGACGATAAAGCCCCTGTCCCCAATTCCCTCCAAATATCCACTTGGCAATGCCTCAAGCCACTTTGAACCGCGGACTAGTCTCGGCCGAACCACCCATAAAAAAGGTTGCATGCTGTTGGCTAATCCCCAAGCCATTTCATTGAATTCTTTTTCATCCATTTCGGCAATGCTTCCGAAACTCACGTATAACACGGATTTCGGTTTTTGGGTGTCTAGCCAGGATATGCAACTCCTATCTTGGATTAGTAGGCTACTCGAGGAGGCAGTAAAGGACTTGTGAAACGGGCCAATTGGGAAATTTGGGATGGCGAATAGTTCGCGGGATTGGGATAGTGCGGATTCTTCGAGTTCTGAAAAGGTGTTCCAAATTAGGCCTGAGGAGGCCCTGGTTTGTGTCACCATGTTGGTGAGAAATTTGTAAAAGTCTTCAGAGTCGTTTGTGGTCATTGAGGGAAGGTCTTTGACTTGGAGAGGTGGTACTTCTAGCACTGGTGATTCTAGTTGGGAATCTGTAGAAAAAAAGAAAAAGAAAACGAAAGGACGAATGAATGAATTATCACTGATACTATCGAGTATTGACAAAGATGTCGGGACACATATGGTGTGTTCAGACTTCAGAGCCGTTTGAAGCATGTACATGCATTCCATGACAGCGCGTGGGAATTAACCACATCAGACTGGATTTCTACACTTCTACGTCCAAAGCATTTTTCCAATGAATGAATGAACCAGGGATCTAAAGTATGGAGTTCGTTTTCCTTCGCCATTTTCGAATAAAATTTTATTGAAAACTTGTCAAGAATTACTTTTTTGTAACATAAACGCCTGTTTTCTTCATATTTTATTCAATTTCACTCAGAAATTACTTTTGCGGATTCAAAATTATATTTTCGATGCCTTTAATAAATTGGTATGTCTCGGAACATTATCCAAGAAACAAGATTTTAAATGGTTACCAACTGCGTTTATGCTTTTTTCTTAAAAGGAGAAGGAAATTGATCTTAACACTCTCTTTTAGCTTTTATCTCTATAATTAAAATATTGCTCTGTCATTTGTATAATTAAAAAGGAATGACAATATATAATGGTGTAATATATATTCACCTGACAAATCATAAACTGAAGTTCATTCAATTACCACTATCTATGAATTGCTTAGAAAAATGAGAAGTAACTCAAAGTTTTTCTTTTTCCATCGGCGAAAGTCTGTTGTTGTATAAGTTAGGTTTTAACCCATGCATGACAGTGCGTAGTGCTTATCGCTGGGCTAGGAGTCCACTCCACTTGCAAGTAACTCAAAGTGAGAGATAACGAGAGAGAAAAACAGAAATCGATAAATCCCACACCTTGTTTTGGGAGATACTTTTCCTGTATCACAGGCAAGGCAGCAAAAACTAGAAACGAAGAAATACTGTTAGTCGACAAAACAATCCTGGGTATCCCAAACCCATCCGCAACCGACTGTGAGAAGTGAAAAAGAACATCAGTTATCAAGCAAGCAATTGGCCCATCTGCCAACAATCCAGCCAAACAGTCCCTAAACGGGGCGACACAGTTGGTATTGAGCGGAGTGATGTGAGAGATGGCATCTTCCGTTGAGCTCTCGGTTTTCGAGAGGCCGTCGGCGATGGGGAGGAAGGTGAAGTGAGGGTGTTTGGATTTGGTTGGGGAGTTGAAGTGGGTGTGAATGATTGTGATGGAAAAGCCTTTGGAGTGGAGGATGTTGGCCAGTTGAAGCATGGGGTTTATGTGGCCTTGTAAAGGGATTGGAAAGAATACTAAACGGTGGTTGTTAGTTTTAGGCTTTGGGGTTTGGTTCTCCATTGCAGGTTTGCAGGTTGTTTTTCACAGTTGAGGGGCTAAGTTTTTGTTTCTTGAATCACATGAAAAGACACATTATATATAAGGCCGGGCAGGGAGTAATTATTGAGTAGTCCTGGAGTACAGCCATATAGTGTTTGGATCACTATAACAAATTTACGTAGAGTTCAAATGAATTTTATTGAAATGATGAGAGACTTGAATTTTTGGCTTGGATACGATGTTAACGTGTTCTAAAGAGTTACTTCCCTCCGTCCCTTTTTAAATGTGTTACTTGGGATTCTGTGCCATTTTCAAAGGCTTATAACTTTTAATGTGAACCTCAAAACATATGCATTATGGATCTTGTTTGATAGATCTTAATTATTTCTATTATACAAAATTTTCAAAATCATAAAAGCTATTATAAATTAAAAGTTATAAGCCGTTGAAAATGGCACAGAATCCCAAGTAACACATTTAAAAAGGGACGGAGGGAGTATCAACTAATATCTCATAAATATAAGAGCATCAATAGTGGTATACTCAAATACGAAAATACTCAAAGATGAATATTTTGATACACAAAAGAGACTCACTATGGTATTTGGATAAATAATCAAAGTTAACAACATTTGTTACAAATACTTAACTTTTGGCATTTGGATACTCAAAATTACCAATCTTTCTCAATAATCAAATCTCAATAACCAAATTTTGAGGACCACATCCGATCAAAAGAAACAACATTCTCTTTCCATTTTTCAAATACTTAATTCAAAACTCAAAATTTTTTGCACTTTCTCTTAAAAATTGAAATTATCAATTTTTAATCTTTATCAAAATATGTTCAAGATTGATCTCGTTTTAAACGTATTGTGAATATCTTTTAATTGATACAATATTATAAAAAAATATATGTACAAATTTAAAGTTGTGTCCATTTTATGAATAAAAATATAATGAATAGTATTTTTTTCAATTATGGACACAAACGAACTATTGTAGAATGGTAGATACTCAAGCTTATAAACCCATTAAATTAATAATCAAAATGTGATGTGACAATATTTGAAAGATATCACTATCTGACGCTTCTAAGAATATGTGGTCTTTGGAGTGATTGCAAATCTTTCTGATAATTAGACAAGGGTGAGATACTCCAACCAGCAGCAGACACGGGTGGTTAGGCAGGGGCCGCCCTGTAGGCGCGCCCGCCCTGGGCCCCGCCCCGAAAAAAAAAAAATATATATATATATAAAAAATATATATATATATAAATTTTATATATATATATATAATAAAAAAATTATATATATGTGAAGCTACCAATTAAGAATAGTTGCGGAAACCATAAATACAAGTACGGCCTCGGTGTTGGGTATCGTAGCACTTTCATGACTTCAAATACTCTTGTTAATTATTTAAATTTCTGAGGTTAAATTTGAAGAAAATCTAAGGATTCACCCTGCCCTGCAGGCTGCAAGTCTCTTTTGTGGAAAATAATCTTAAGATTCCTATGTAGTGTGATGAATTAAAAAAAAAAAATCCTAAATTCTACGTCATCAACAATTTTTTAGAATTAAATTACTGAATGATTATTACGTTGTTACTCATCAATCTCATCTCCCCTCAAACGTGTAGTTCTGGCCCCCATTCGAGACCAAATATTGTATTTCGTGCTGTATGTAACTTTTATTAGATCATTTCCAATGTTACCATTTTTTGTTACTGAAACTCAAAATCTACTAAAAGTTCGTAATATTCGCCCGACCCAATCGTTAACTAACTCCATACCAAATTGAGTTTTAAACAAACTGATTCAAATTGAGATAAATATTGTGTTCGCATGTAACTCTCATTAGAACATCTCCAGTGTCACCATTTTTTGTCACTCAAACTGAAAGTCTACTAAAAGTTCGTAAAATTCACCCAAATCCCTTTACTAACTCAATACCAAATTGAGTTTCAAATGAATTTTTATTCAAATGACGAGAGACTTGAATTTTTGGCGTGGCTGAAAACGTTAACGTGTTCTAAACACTTATCAAATAATATAAACATAATTTCTTCCCTAAATGAATTGTGAAAAGTGAACAAACTCTAGCCGTCAAAGTTGACACAAGAATGAAGACAATGGCCTTGTTTGTTTGGTAGTTTTGGGTATTTTAGTTTTCAGGAATAGAGTAATGAGTGGAGAGAGAATGAGGGGTAATATTGGAGATAAGGGTAATATGTGAATAGAGAGAGTAATAATTGGAGAGAGGAGTAATGATTAAAAAAGAAATAGGGTAATAATTAGAAAACAAAACTCAAATGGCAAACTCTAAATGTTTGATCCAATCTTTCAATTTTTGATAACTCTAAATGCTGAATAAAAAATAAAATGTTTGTATCAAATACTTAGAATTATCCATTGAGCTGATTTTTTTTCAGGGGCCACTTGAAAATGTAATTTAAAATCACTGAAGGACCTCACTAAGGGATCTGTGCATGGTCTATACATAAATACTTGTGCCCATGGCAAACCTCTTTGGTCCCTTGATTCCCTTGGAGGGGTTTTACATGTCAATCATGTCAGCCACACTCAGCCGAGGCCCACAATGGTAATTTAAATTGTTCACTTCGTATTCCATGCTAAGAGCAACAAAAAAATAAGCTTGATTGTTCATCATTAAATACATAAACAAATTGTAGAAAAGGATTGTCTCTATATTTATCGACGATCGATCAAGCTGATTATCTTTTTAAATGTTGAAATCAGCGAAAAAAATACACGACAAATGGTTTGGATCACAGCTGTGGGCCCATTAAATTAGAGTTTGGAGGGATTTGGTGAATAAGGGAGTATGGAGGTGAGGTGATCGTGAAATGGAAGGGCTTCTATTGAGAGAAAAAAGTACACAAAATGTTGGTAGCATTTCAGTTTCATGTGACGAGTTTAATGGTGGTCAGTGGTATCTTGTCCAATCCATGGAAGTTTTGGTTAGCCTTCTTTGTCATTGCTTGAGAGTTTGTTAGAGCATTCTTATCGGGAGAACCAATTTTATATTAAATTTAGCTTTAAAAACACTTTTTATAGCAATTCACATTTCAAAAATTTTCGAAAGCAAGTGACATTCCAATTTTTTTTGAAATCAGACTTTTTATCCAAACTTTATTATTCCCCTTTAAGTCTAATAAAAAAAAGTTTTCTTAAAATATTATTCTCCCCGGATGAGGAGCCGTGCAAGTCACTGTGCTTTACTCTAGCAGAAGTAGAGAACGAAAGTATTGCTTACCAAAAAAAAAGAGAGAACGAAAGTAATGTAAACTCGTGGAAAAAGCAGAGAACGAAAAGTGATTGTTCTGGAACGCGTGGAAGAGAGAGAGAAAATAATGTAATAAAATAAGAGATTACTGGTGAATAGTAAGTTAACAAAATTGGTGCCCCATTATAGCTTTGCTACAAGTTTAACAAATTTGTAAAATGTTTATTAAGCCTGATGATGATGATGCTTTTTTGTGGGGTTAATTTCTCTTGGGTGGACCACCTACCATGTAGTATATATACTGGTTCATGTCAATTTTTAAAAAATGATAGCAGTTGGATAATGTGACATGAAGTAGTATATGTCGTATCGATAATTTGACGTGATGTAGTATATGTTACGTTTTTTAGTAGTAGTATATAATAGGTTGTCTCCGGCGTGCTCTGCACGAGAGTATATGCCCTGTGCAAGATTGGTTGTCGGTGCAAATCAGTATTTTAAGTGTGTATTATGTGTACGGTACGGAATTATTAGGGTTGAAGTAGAGTAGGGTTATATATACTCTCTATTGTAAAATCTTAGCCGATTTTTTTTACAAAATAATACAGACTCGTTTTTGCTCCCGTGAATGTACCCGATCTTGGAGAACCACGTAAATTTCTGTGTTAATTTCTTTTACTATTTTTGTATTCTGTTATGTACTTGTGGTGATTAATCTAACAACATGGACAAAACAATGATATGCCCGTGAATTGTAGAAATATGAAGCTGGAACAAAAAGCAGAGAAGCCGAGCAAAAAAAACCAAAAAGCAGAGAAAGGTACCTTCTGAATTCTGATGGCATGTGGTTTGTTGTATTTTGTGGATCATTAACGACCATGATTATTTTTCTTTTTCACTTTTGTAGAGGGAGATAACATGAATCTGAGTGGTGGTTGAACTGCAAAACTACTTAAAACCTGTGTACCATGTGACATCTTACTCTTTTGCACTTGCAATTATTTGTTTAAAGGTTAAGTAAAATGTAATTTTTTGTTTTTTTTTTGGCAGTTTGGGAAGAGAACATGTGAGCTAGCCTGTCCACACAAAAGATTCCTGCCCCTTTATCTATTAGATAGATAGATTAGAATAAATGTATTATATACATGACTCTCATAATTGGGCTATGCTTGTTTTGTATTGTTGAGTTATAAAAATTTGGTTCAAATTTAGTTGGATACATTTACTTTAACCTCCTAAGAATAACCCAACATTAACAATATTAAAAAATATTTAATTTATATCTAAGTTTTATATTTTTTTTTCCAATGTATTTTTTTGAATCTAGCGAGGTTGCGTTGCATGGTGTAATCGCCCTTGAGAGCAAGGCTAGGTATCCAAACAACTTGCCTCGACAATTATCCCGCATTTTCAAAGTTGACAATCTAACACCTATCACCTTGAAACACAACTTGGATGCAACGGTTATTTATAACGTCTTCTCATGTGGGGTGGGATAAGTGGCTATTGTATTGAAAATTTCTCCGATTACCATATGTTCTTTTCTCTACGGCGTTGTTATGTATCTTGGTACTATTTTGGCTAAAGTATTTTGCCCCTTTATGCCCTTTCTTATCAAAAAATTTGCTACCTTATGGGTCTCAGAAAAATAAAAACTAAGATTGGGCTTCCAACTATCGTGTGGTGAGCGTGGCTCATCCTTCTCTGCCATGTCTAACCAAATCTAGGTGTTAGTGGCCGGCCGGAAGGTAATAAGAGGTGGTAGGTTAGGTTTTTTTTTTTTTTTCCTCCCCTGTTTTTGCTGTTTTCTTTTTGTTTTGGGAAAAATTCAAAAAAAAAAAATCCCAAACTTTGACCTCAATGTCTCAAACCCCCAAAAAAAAAAAAAAAAAAAAAAACTTCACTTAATATCAATTCACCTCCCAAACTATAACTCCGTTATTCAATCGACCCCCCACTAATTCTGTCAATTGGCAGACGAAAATCGCTGAGTTGGACTAACGGCTCAGTTAAATCAACTTTGTGGCTCAACACATGGCGCCACATGTGCACAATGTAAAAAAAAGCTCACATGTATGAAAAAAAGAAAAGAAAAGAGAACTAAAAGATGGGAAAAAAAATAAAAGTGCTCTCTCTCTCTCCTCCAGAAAGGAAAACCACGAGAGTTCATTGGAGAACCGCCGCCGCCATCGCTGCCAACAATCAATCTCGAAATCCCCAATCCTGACTAGCCATTATGCCTCGAGTTACCAAACAGAACAACTCCATCTCCAACCCAACAATCGCCTGCGCGTCAACTTTTCTGTACATCGTTGTAGAAAACCCATGATAATGGTTTAATGTACCTTTTTCCTTTTGCTGGTTATGACGAGTTGGAAATGTTGGGTTTTTGGCATTTCATGGGATTTGAATCAGACCCAGATACAATTATACAAAAGCATAATTGTTTTGCTGAGATTCCCTAGTTTAAACTTTCATTTCCTTGGATTTTCAATCATACCCAAATGCAAAGAAACTTTCTTGAAACCTTCAAAAGTGCAGTTGAAACAAACAAGGAAGAAGGGGGCAAAGGGTGTTTAGATCTAGAGTTTGTGTTTAGCTATGGAGATTCTTGATGTCTGTAACACTTCGCTGGAGTCCGGCGACCATTTCTGCAGCGCTTCGACGTTTTTGAGATAGTCAACCTCGCAGGCCCACAGAATCGTCCGGTTGGTGGCGCCGATTCTGGCAGTGTTACCAGCGGTGGAGATCGAGCAACAGACTAGTGTGGTGGTGCGGCGTGAGTTGTGAGAGGCGGTTGGGTGAGAGAGAGGAGAATAGGAAGGGGTTTATGAGTTGGAGAAGAGAAATTGGGGATTAGTTGGTGTGGTTTGGAAGCTTTGACCATGGAAAAAGGAAGGGGAGAGAGAGAGAGAGATAGAGAGAGTGTGTGTGTTATTGAAGCCAAGGGGACACATCATCATAATTTTCCACCCAAATCACCATTTAACGTCAACGTCCTATTCTTACCGTCATTGTCCAACTCAGCGATTTTCGTCTGTCATTTGATAGAATCATATGGCGGGGGTTCAAAGTTTGGGTTTTTTTTGAAATTTCCCCTTTTGTTTTGTTCCACCGGCTTTGGTTTGGCTTTGTACCGATCTGGGTTTTCCTCAGATTTGGTGGGTGGTGTATGTAAATAATTTTTGTTTTTTTTAGTTTTCTGTTGTTTAATTCTTGCTGAACTGGTTTACCAGTCTCCAGTCAGAGGTGCTTGCAAGGAGGTTCGGCTCATTGTGGGTTTACCAGTTTCAAAGTGTCAGCAGAAACTTGCAATGGAGCATCACTTTGCGATTGTGTTACGTCATGAAAGGCCATCGTTAGCCATTTTAAGGACCGATCTAATGGTTTGAGCTTTGGGATGCTCTTCTTCTAATTCTCGGATGGACCTTGCGCAGCATTGTGTCAATCTGCTGCTGTAGTAATACGTCTTTGAGCATGTATGTCCATCTGAGGTGTTGCTCGTGCCCCAAGATCAGTAGTTTTAGCTCTTTCCAGTTTTTATGATAATTTCATGTAAGTGTCGTTTGGCTTCTTGATATGAAATTTGCAGTTGATCCAAAAAAAAAAAAAAACCTAGAACTCTTGTACGAAGATTGTCCAACAGTAGAACTTGTAGACTGTCTTCCTACAAGACACATTAAAAACAGACTTGGAAGTGCCCGTAAATGGAGTAATTTTATTTAATCAATTGATTTGAATTATGCACTTATTTATATTTCATCAATCTGATTTTTGTATGAATGTGGGCAGTAAAATAGACATCTCAGATTCTCAAAATAATTTTTGAGACCACACGCTATTGAGTGGGTGTGTTTGAGAAACGTGTTAGAAATGGTGTGCGAGGCTCTTACTTCTAAGTTTCAGCTCTTATTTTACCGCAAGGAAATTATAATCATAGCTTCAACTCTGCAAAGAAAATATAATCACAGCTTCAACTTCTAATTCCGAGGCAAAAACAACTTAAAAAGTTAGTAATTATTGAAGCTATATTAGCACCAAGAATGCATCAAGTGTAAAAGGTGCAAATGAACTCAAATCTCACGAGTATTCTCAATAGCCAGGTCAGCTGAGAAATTCTATTTCCATCCCCATTTTTTCTCGGTACCCATACTCCACTAACAAATTTACCATATTGTCCTTTTCTTTCTCAGTACCCGCCCCTTTACCTTTGTTTTGCCATCCTCTTCCTCCTCTTCATCCAATGCACCTCTACTTTCATCACCACCCTTCTTCCACTATTGTGAGACAAAGGTCGCCGGAGATGAAGGTCACGGGAGACGAGAGAGCCAAAGAGTGTTCTAAGCGCTTATATGAAGTAAAAAAGCCACATAATCAACAAAGAATTTCCGAGACCAACTTAATTGGCAGCCAAAACATGAAATTTAAAAGAAAAAATGATTGTATAATCTGCAAAGGATAAACAAAAAAGTCTCACATATAGAAGAACAAGTATTTTAGAATGACAAAATGTAGCTAATTAATTATTCCAAGTGCTGATATGAAGATCCCCCTTCCTTGAGACAAACATCCACTTTCTCTTTCAAGCACAAAATCCTCTCTCTCATCTCCTCCCCTCTCTCTATACCATCACTCTCTTAATCCCCCTCTCTATCTCTCCTCTCTCCACTTCTTTCTCAAACCTCAATCCAATCTCCCAAACATCACTCACATACTTGGCATTCACTAATTGATGATGCAGGGCGTCTTATGAACTACAGAAAAGACGTGCAACAATCGAATACAAACAAGAAAGTTTAAAGAAAACGCTTTCTAGACTCTTTTATCATTCAATAATACAAAAAAACTCTCCTGCCCTTAAGGCTTACAACTTATTATATAGGAAATCAGAAACCCTAATTGATTTGCTTCGAAAAGAAAGCCAAATCAATAAAAATGCAACATTACCAAAAATGAAAAATTCAAAAATAATAGCAAAATAAAAAGTAGAGAAAATTCTAGAATGTTTCCCAAAAGTGCAGCTTAATTCGGATTTCCCTTGCCCACGTAATTGTCAAGTCAAATCTTTCCTTAAATGACAAATTTGGCCATTCAGAGCCCTAAACAGCGACAAAAGCCCGAAAAACGACGTATGCCATGGCCGCAGGCGATGGGTCTTGATCGTTGGATCGTTTTAGGTCCGACCCAAGTGTGCCCAACGCAAAATTCCATAGCAGAATAATTACATAGGGGAAGGATACTTCCTTGATTTTTTACCCACATAACAAATTTTCTTTGAGTTTTGAAAGAGGTTTTTGAGTTAATTAGTGGAGAGGGAGGGAGAGAAAAATGAGAATAATAATTGAATTTTTTTTATGTGGGACCATGTTCTGAGAGAGAGTTTGGTTCACCTGTTTCTGGTCTATTGAGAATTTCTATATTGAGGGTCACTCAAAATTTTGCATGTAGGTTGACCATCAATCTTGTAAAGAATGATTGTAAACCACCTTGTGAAGAAAATCAATTCTGTAGAATATTTACAAAATCCAATCGACTCATACCCGCAGGCCCAAGTCCTAAGAGCAGACGCGGTATGCACTTTTGGAATTTTCGGAATAAATTTTATAGTACTTAGCATTTTCTAGGGGTAAATACTGAGGTTTTTCATTTTTTTTAAAAAGTTGACAATCTAAGACTTGTCACCTTGAAAAAAACTTGAATGCAACGGTTATTTATAACGTTTTCTCACATGGGGTGGGATAAGTAACTATTGTATTGAAAATTTTCTCCAATTACGATATTTTTTTTTCTCTACGGCGCTGGCATGTATCTTAGTACTATTTTGACTAAATTATTTTACTCCTTTTGCCCTTTCTTATCAAAAAAATCCACTACATTATTGGCCTCTAAAAAATAAAAACTAAGATTGAAAAACTCGATCTCTTGTTTGAAAACAGTCCAATAGTAAGGCTCGTAGACCGTCTTTCAATGCAAAACACATTAAAAACAAACTTGGAAGTGCCCATAAATGGAGCAACTTTACTTTAATCAACTGAATTGATTTACGCACTTGTCTATGTTTGATCAATCTGAGTTTTGTATGAATGATCTTTAGGGCTATAAAATAGAAGTCTCATATTCTCAAAACAAATTTTGGGTCCACACCCTATTAAGTGGTGTATTAGAGAAGTGTGTTAGAAATGGTGTGCATATAGCAAGGCTTTTTACTTCTAAGTTTAAACTCTTATTTTTCCTCAAAGAAATTATAATCACAGCTTCAACCTCTAATTCTGAGGCCAAAAAAATTAAAAAGTTAGTAATTACTGAAGCTAAATTTGCGCCAAGAATGCATCAAGTGTAAAAGGGTAAAAATGAACCCAAATCTCACGGATACTCTCAATAGCCAGGTCAGCTGAGAAATTCTATTCCCACCCCCACTTTTTCTTAGTACCCACACCTCACTATCAAATTTATCATATTATCCTTTTCTTTCTTGGTATCCGCCCCTTGCCTTTCTTCTACCCTCATCTTCCTCCTCCTCATCCAATGCACCTCTTATCTCCATCACCACCCTAGCTCCTTCCACTATTGCAAGACAAAGGTCGCTGGAGACGAGAGTCACGAGACGAAGATCGCTTCCGAAACTCATGTATAACACGGATTTCGATTTTTGGGTATCTAGCCAGGATATGAAACTCTTGTCTTGGATTAGTAGGCTGCTCTAGGAGGCAGGAAAGGACTTGTGAAACGGGTCGATCGGAAAATTAGGGATGGAGAATATTTCGCGGGATTGAGATTGTGCAGATTCTTTGAGTTCCGAGAAGGTGTTCCAAATTAGGCCCGAGGAGGCTTCGGTTTGTATCATGATGTTGGTGATTAATTAGTACAAGTCGTTGGAGTCTTTTGTGGTGATTGTTGGAAGCAGGGGCGGACTTGGGGGTGTGAGGCCCCCGCGCTCCCTCCAATTTTCGACAAATTTTCAATTTTTTTCAGTATATTTTTTAATGTTTCTGTATATTTTTTATGGAGTGGCCCCGCAGCTACAATTCTGCGTCCGCTACTGATCGGAAGGTCTTTGACTTGGAGAGGTGGTGCCTCTGACACTGGTCTTTAACCACATCGGATTGAATTTGTACATTTCTACACTCAAAGCATGTTTTCAATATTTTCGGTTTGGTCGCGCGTTTGTTTTCTAGTGCAAGAGAGGATGGGTGCTACACGCAAATTTATGACGGTAGGAAGAAACATGAAGACAAAGATGATAATAATACTCTCTCCATCTCATTTTATTGTCTACTTGCATTATTAATCACATCTCAAATAATTCGTCATATTTTCAAATGTATAATGTTACATATAGTCAATATCGATCTATTTTGATAGTTCTCGATGATTACTATTAAACAAAGTTTTCAAAATTCTAAAAAACATTATAGATTAAATGATATAAACAAACACAAAATGACACGCATACTCGTAAATAGACAAGAAATATGAGGCGGGGGAGTATATTAATAATAATTACTTCTTTCTCTTTTCTTTTCATGAATTTTTGTCCCACACTTTGCTCCTTTTCGGTATAAAAATCTTGGCAACGTATCTTTTTCCGGCCAAAAACGTTATCCTTTTCCAACCAATTCCACTAACCCGAAATGTTTGATCGGCATTCTCCAAATTGTTAATGACGCTAAAAAAAAGAAAGAAGTGCCAATATCAAGTTCATATATTGATATTGACACTTCCTTTTTTGGAGTGCCATCAACAATTTAGAGATTGCTAATATCATTTTCCTTTCTTAAAATATCTGTCGTCACAAGTTTTAAAAATTGCTCTGATCAAATATAAAAAAAACAAGAGAAAGACTATGTACAATACACATCCCTATTTAAGTGTGTGCTATATTTACCTTCAAAATGTTACGAAAAAACATACTCCCAAAAAGCATATCCTATACAGTAATTAATAGTTTCAAATAAATTAGTACTACTGTTTATGTGACAAATCATTAAACTTAAGTTCATGCAGTTAATTTTGGGTGCCAAAAGGTACCACATGACGGTACCCTTCGTCTATTTCAGCGCTTCAAAAATGTGTTGGACAGTCCGAATTTTCTCCCAAACCCCTTCCTCTCTCTCACTCTTCTTTTTCTCTTTAAAATCCATCCAGACTGTTCAACACATTTTTGGACTATCAAGATGCACGATAGGTGCCGCCACAAGGTACCCACCGGTACCCAAGTGTTTCTCGGAAAAATGACTAGTAAATCAAAGTTATGTTATTTTCCTTGGTGAAATTTAGTAGTATTAGTTGTAGCAAGTGATGTTGTAATCTCAGTTAAATGGACGTGAGTAAATGGTGCCTCTTGCTGGGATACTCATCCACTCGCAAATAGTAACTTACAGCTAGAGAGAGAGAGAGAGAGAGAGTATAACAAATCACACACCTTGTTTGGAGAAATACTTTTCATATATCGCATGCAAGGCAGCAAAAACCAAACCAAACCAAACTAAAGTTTTACGTCCCAATCAATGGGGCCGGCCATATTTAATCTTTTTTCTCTATTGCTCACAAGATCGCTTCATCGCTAAAACCTAAGATACTCGTGATCTCAAGGACTTCACCAAGATTTAATGTCAATTTGGGTCTTCCCTCCTCAGGCGCTTCTACCCAAAGTTATCTTATCCACCCTCTTAACTCCATGATCCATCCTACCACGATGTATATGCCCAAAACCACCTTAAATTTATTTTTTCCCTTAACTTCTCCTCTATAGGTGCTATACCTACCATCTCGCGAATTGTTTCATTTCTAATCCTATCTTGTCTAGTCTTACAACACATTCACTTCAACATTCTCATTTCCGCTACACTTATCTTGTTCAAGGTAGCAAAAACCATGAATGAAAAAATATTGCTAGTCCTTAAAACTATCTTGGGTAACCCAAGCTCATCCGCAACCAAGTGTGAGAAGTGAAAAAGAGCATCAGTTATCAAGCAAGCAATTGGCCCATCAGCCGACAATCTAGCCAAACAGTCCCTGAACGGGGCGACGCAATTGGTATTGAGCAGAGTGACGAGAGAGACGACATCTCCCATCGAGGCCTCGGTTTTCGAGATGTGAGGAAGGTGAAGTGAGGGTGTATGGATTTGGTTGGGGGTTGAAGTGAGCACAACACGCAAGTGGAACTAAGGGGTGCAAGTAGGGGTTTGGGCCCTTACACACCCCCAATTATTCCAATTTTTCTATCATATGTTAGGTTTTGTTTATAAAAATTATAAAAAAAGGCCCCTCAAAATTGTGTTATTAATGTCTAAGGATGATATTTTGTTGTTAATTTAGGAATACCTACGATTTGGTCCCCCGCGATAGGAATCCTAAGTCCGCAGCTGACAGCACGTGATATTCTGGATCAGTATAACACATTTACATGTACTAAGTCTTGGGTCCCATACATATATGGGATTCTGGAATGATCACAGTGTTCCGGGAGCATTGAATAAGAGCAAGCACAGAAGATTTGGGAAGTGCATAATTCAAATACTCTTATTAATTATTAAAAAAATTTAGGTTAATTTGAAGAAGAACCTTTCTACCCTTACAGACCAAACAGTACCAACGAGGTACTGACGGCGCTGGAGACCCCCTTCTGGGTCCCAAACGGTCGATCCAAGTTGTACATTCATTCTAGAATCAAATTTCGAGGGGCTCATACGAGAATCACCTCAATCGGACGCTCCTAAGTGCTCGATCCAAAATCACCCCATTTCGCTCAAAAATTTTGGAACGAAATGGGGTGATTTTGGATCGAGCACGTAGGAGTGTCCGATTGAGATGATTCTTGCGTAGACCCTTTCGTAAATAAATTCTGGAATGAATGAATGGACGGATTAGATCGACTATTGGGGACCCACAAGAGGGTCTCTAAGGCCGTCGGTACCCCGAGATTTATCGTTTGAAGAAAATCTGATAATCGTAGACCGTGCATCTTTCTTGTCAAAACACATTAATAACAAACGTGGAATAAGTAAACGCCCGTACTACATGGCTAATTGAGCCTCAATGAAACGGGCCCGTAGTTTAGTGGTTTTAGACTCTAATGACTAATCGGTAAAAAGTTATGGTGAGTTCTCCCATTAACAATTCGTCGCTTAATTTACATAAATTGTTTTCGTTATAATGAATGTAAAAAAAAAATAAAAAATGACATACTTCGAAATTCATATTTTTAAAATTAGCCCGTTTAGCTTGTTTAAAATTACTTAGCATTAAAAACTTTAAATGGCCCAAATTAATATTGACCAATATTTTGAAAGGCAAAAACATTTGCTTGGCTTTGTTTTGGGAGTGACACTTTGTTTGATTTTTTTTTTATAACCACGTGTCTGGGCCATCTTTCGTGCTCCTCGATTAATTCTGAGAGACCAATCCCACCGTTCACTAGCAGGGGCCCCATTTAAAGCAGAGCAAAGCTCTGTATGGACTGGCTCCAAATGAGTTGATAGAACCTAAGAGGTTTCAAACCTGAGAACTTCGGAGGGAGAAAACCTCAAACTCAATGTCTTGACCACTTGGCCAACCCCTAGGGGTTATGACACTTTGTTTGATGTTACTATACATTTCGCTTTTTTTTTTTTTTTGGTAATTCTATTTACACACACCTTTCAAACACTTTGAACTTTTCAAAGAAATAGTCGAATAGAGTAAGCTCCACAACATATTTTGACAATCCGAACCATTAAATCTGCAGGTCTCGATATATAAACTATTCGACCAAAAAATTAAGTTGATGTTCATCGGATACTTGTATCAATTAAAACTTTTACATTTTTCATGAGAAAATTTGAATAGTTAAATATCTTCTTTTTAATCAATTGATTTGATTTATGTACTTATCTATACTTGATCAATCTGATTTTTGCATGAATGATCTTTAGAGCTACAAAATAGATGTCTCAGATTCTCAAAATAATTTTTGAGATCACACAATATTAAGTAGTGTGCTTGAGAAGTGTGTTGGAAAAGATGTGCATATATAGCAAGGCTCTCTACTTCTAAGTTTAAACTCTTATTTTACCGCAAAGAAATCATAATCACATCTTCGACTTCTATTTCAGAGGCAAAAATAACTTAGGCTGAGTTTCCCAAAAGATTTTATCTTTGATAAAATCAGGGTTGATTTTATCAATTGAGGAAGAGGTTTGATAAAACTCAGCCCTCTTCAATGTAAAAAAGCTAAATTAACTCCCATAATTCATCAATTGAAAAAGGGTACGATCGAACTCAATCTCTCAAATACTCTCAATAGTGGAAGGAGGTAAATATATCATATTATCCTTTCTTTTTTTCTCAGTACCCACCTCCTCCTCATCCAATGCACCTCTACCTTTTCTACCACCCTCCTTCCACTATTGCCGAGAAAATGGGATTTTGAGAAAAGACAAAGGTCGCCGGAGGCAAGACGAAAATTGCTAGAGACGAGGGAGACAAAGAGTGTTCCATTGAAGAAAAAATAGCCACATAATCAACATAGGATTCCCAGACTAGCTTAATTGGCGATCAAAAGAAGAAATAACAACATAATCAATAAAGGAAATAAAAAAAGTCCCACAAATAGAAGAACAAATATTTTAAAAAGACAAAATGTAACTACTTAATTTTTCCAAGTGTTGATATGAAGATCCCCCTTCCTTGAGACAAACATCTACTTTCTCCTTCAAGCACAAAATCCTCTCTCTCATCTTCTCTCCTTCTCTCTCTACCATCACTCTCCTAATTCCCCTCTCCACCTTTCCTCTGTCCACCCCTTTTTCAAACCTCAATCCAATCCCCCAAACATCACTTACATACTTGGCATTCACCAACTGATCCCCAAAACAAGGTGAACATATCATTGGCACTCCTTCGCATATGCTCTCTAACGTCGAGTTCCACCCATTATGGGTCCAAAACCCTCCTACAGCAAAATGGGCTAGAACTTCCTGTTGTGGGGCCCACTTGACGATACACCCCCTGTCCCCAATTCTGTCCACATACCCACTTGGCAATGCCTCGAGCCACTCTGAACCGTAGACTAGTCCTGGCCGAACCACCCATAAAAAGGGCTGCATGCTGTTGGCTAATCCCCAAGCCATTTCATTGAATTCTTTTCCGTCCATTTCGGCAATGCTTCCGAAACTCACGTATAACACGGATTTCGGTTTTTGGGTGTCTAGCCAGGATATGGATCTCCTGTCTTGGATTAGTAGGCTACTCGAGGAGGCAGGAAAGGACTTGTGAAACGGGCCGATCGGGAAATTTGGGATGGCGAATAGTTCACGGGATTGGGATAGTGCAGATTCTTCGAGTTCCGAGAAGGTGTTCCAAATTAGGCCTGAGGAGGCCTTGGTTTGTGTCACCATGTTGGTGAGTAGTTTGTACAAGTCGTCGGAGTCGCTTGTGGTGATTGTGGGAAGGTCTTTGACTTGGAGAGGTGGTAACTCCGGCACTAGTGATTCTAGTTGGGAATCTGTAGAAGAAAAAAAACGTGTAAATCATTTGCCTTGTTTGAGAACAAATGAATAATGAATTGTTTTCTAGTGTAAGAGAGTACGGGTATTACACGCAAATATACGAAAGTGAGGTGCACCACAAAAAATAATGCGAGGAAGAAGCACGAAGACAAAAATAATAATCATATATATGCAGATTCCCTCAACAAACCACATGGCTACAAATTATTTGAGAAAATCTTGGCAACGAATCATTTTCCAGCAGGCCAATTCCACTCCGAAATGTTTTTGAAACAACAATGTTAGGTAAACTACATAAGTAAAATCAGTGATTCAAATTTACTTGGATATTTATCTAAATCAATAATTTTACTTTCAGAAACAGAAATGCTACTATATAACAAAGTGGACAACAGTCGCAAAATGATGTAAATGACGTCGTTTTGGGGCCTTTTTTTTTTAAAAAAAAAGGGGGAAAATGTGAAAACTCAGAGAAAGAGAGAGGAGAGATAGAGGGAGCCTCCCATCGCTGCCAACGCCTCCACTTCGCCGGCCACCACCACCATCTTGTTGACCAACGCCGCCGCCGCGAAACTCCATAACTGCCACTCGAGCTCCAGCGAAACTCCATAACCACCACGCGAGCTCCACTACCGGCAAACTCTACAGCTGCCGCCGAAAGCTGTTACCCACACCGCGAAACTCCATGACCACCATGCGAGAAACCAGCGTGAGAGGGGATTGGGCAACATGAGAGAGAGGGAGAGTGAGAGAGAAGAGATATAGACCTCGGTAGTGGTCAAATCCGGTGGTGGTTTTAAAAAATCCGGTGGTGGTGGTTGCCGGAGGTGGAGAGCCGCAGATTGGGACGGTCGGCAGTGGTGGAGGTCGGCGGCGGCGGTGGTCGTGCCTTCCTTCTTCTCCTCTTCCTCTCTGTGTATGTAGTTGATTTGGGGGAGGAGGAACCTGATTTCAATTTCACATTGTTGTTGGTTTTTTTTTTAAACAACAGGCCCAAGAGGACATCGTTTTGGGTTGTTGTCCACTTTGTTAGCCCACTTTGTTGTGTACATAGTGGCGTTCTTTCGGAAAACACTAATTTCACTTTTGGAAAATTTTTCGGGATACTTATCATTTTCCCATTTTGACAACCACCACTTCTCAGAAAACACATACCACAAGTTTTTAAAATTTGCTGTTAGATATAAAAGCATATACAATAGTTAATAATTCTAAATAAAATTAGTAATGTTTTACTTTACAAATCATATAAACTTGAATACATTCAATTACCATTATCTATGAATGGATAGCAAAAATGACGAGTAATTAAAGTTCTTTTTTTTTCCCCTCTCGTGAAAGTCAGTGCAAGTTGTAGTAAGTGAAATTTTAATCTCGAATTAAATGTATGTGAGTACATGTTGCCTACCACCGGGATACCATCCACTTGCAAATAACTCAAAGCTAGAAATGTATTGAGAGAAAAATAGAGTTCAATAAATCTCACACCTTGTTGGGGGAGATACTTTTCATGTATCACCGGCATGGCAGCAAAAACCAGAAACGAAGAAATACTGCTAGTTCTCAAAACTATCCTAGGTAACCCAAACCCATCGGCAACCGACTGCGAAAAATGCCAAAGAGCATCTGTAATTAAGCAAGCAATCGGCCTATCTGCCAACAATCCAGCCAAACAGTCCCTGAACGGGGCGACACAGTTGATATTGAGCAGAGTGAGGAGAGAGATGACATCTCCCGTCGAGGTCTTGGTTTTCGAGAGGCCGTCGGAGATGGGGAGGAAGGAGAAGTGAGGGTGTTTGGATTTGGTTGGGGAGTTGAAGTGGGTGTGGATGATTGTGATGGAAAAGCCTTTGGAGTGGAGGATGTTGGCCAGTTGAAGCATGGGGTTTATGTGGCCTTGTAAAGGGACTGGAAAGAGTACTAGATGGTGGTTGTTAGTTTTAGGCTTTGAGGTTTGGGTCTCCATTGCAGGTTGTATTTTGCAATTGAGGGGCTAAGTTTTCGTTTCTGCAAATGCAAATGTAGTATATAAAGCTGCAAATTTACTTCACGTATGCACGTCTATGTATGCGATGTACACATTATTTGCACAAATAGTTTTTTTTTAAAGTTCGAACCGTTAATTTCATGCACAAATGATGCATTCATACACGGACGGTCAAGATATACCGTTTGTACATATTGCGTATGCACACATTTATACACGCCGTGTTCTTAAGGGCGAGGAGTCATTATTCAGTGTCCATAAATGGAGTTAACTTACGGCACCGCACTATAAGATGCTCTCTTCCTAATTGTACTTTTACCGTCCGAAGTTCAACTACGTCATTGCTGAGAGTTTTTGTGTTGTCGGGTTTCAAGCTCTTGGACCACCCCATTTGGTATTGGTCAATGTCAATTCTGAAACAAAAAATGATACTCCCTCCGTCCCATAAAGTTTGATCACTACGAAACTACGTACAATTTTCAAACTAAAAAATAATATATTTGCCAAAATAATTTTTGAAATTTTTTTGCATTGTATAAAAGTTCTCAATGAGATCTATCAAACAAGATTCATATTGACTAAAAAATTATTTTCGTAAACACGTTATTTTTTAGCTTAAAAATTGCACGTAGTTTTGTAGTGATCAAACTTTATGGGACGGAGGGAGTAAGAGGCAACTGGGACAACGTGACATGATGTACTGGGTAATCGATCATGTACTTGTTGAGTGAAAGAAGATATTTGGTGGATTAGGTGCTAACCAATTCATTTAAAAATATTTCTTTCGTCCCTAAATTTTTGATCTTTTTGAGATTACGTGTCATTTTAAACTGCTTATATTTTTTTATTTATAATGTTTTATGTGATTTTAAAATTTTTGTTTAATAGAACTAATTAAAATCTATCAAATAAGATCCACGTTGCATATTTTTTGACATTTATATTGAAAGATATAGGCATTTGAAAATGACACACTGTCCAAAAAGTGTCAAAAGTTTAGGGACGGAAGAAGTAGTTGTTTTTAGAGGAAGGCGCCACTTAATTTTAAAGGGCGGTGCAAAATTCTGAACCTAGCGGTAGACAAACATGAGACGTTTCGCAATGCTGCTCATACAACACTAATAGGTAAAGACGGTTAATCATTCTAATGCACTTATCTTGCCAGCACGGACACTCAAATACAAGGTGGATGCTGGCCCCACAAAACCCAACAACATAGATAAAGAAATTTAGCATTTTTATTTGTGTGAATACAGGGTGGACGCTCGATTACATGATTGATACTCGAATACTGTGTGTTTTTTTATATTTGTGTCTAGAATTTTTATTTCAGAAAGTCTAGAACGTAATTTTAAATACAATTTTCGGATATAATTATGTCTGAAATCATTGGATGCATGTGCGTCTGTGTGGATTTCGGCGGAGGACACAGTTGTGTTTCAAAATTATGTACATAAAATTACTTTTTTTTTTTATTTTTATGAGACTGATTGTATAGCATTAGTCAATGAATCTCGTAAGGTAGTAAAAAATTTAAAATTGGGATGGCAGCTCTACAGTGATTTCGTCCCTGATTGATAGTGTTTTGGTCTGATTAAGGCCCAGTTTTCCAAAATATTTTAGCACACAGTTACTAAAATCACCATATTTCAAATTAAAAAATGAAGTGGTTCTGTGTATCTTTTTTCGATTTTTTTTTGTACCAAATTAAAGAACTCCTCAAGTACTTTAATTTGGTACAAAAAAATCGAAAAACGATACACGAAATCATCACTTCATTTTTTTATTTGAAATATGGTGATTTTAGCAACTGGGTGCTAAAATCTTTTGAAAAACTGAGCCTAATAGTACCAACAATGAGTTAAAATCGGACAATGAGTTAGCTTTTTTTTGGGATCTGCTGTGCGCATTTGTTTTCTAGTGTAAATTTATGGGCGTTGCCCGCAAGTTTATGCCGGTAGGACGAAGCATGAAGACCCGGTTCAAATAAAGAAAAAGAAAAAAAAAAAAAGGAAACATGAAGACAAATTAAGATGATGGCCATATATTTTAATGATAAATATGCAGATTCCCCCAAGAAACCACATGGCTCCAAATTAATGACTGTATTAGAGAGATGGAAAATGCTAATAACAATTCATAAACAAGAGCTGATATGTAAAAATACCTCGAACTATAGTGATAAAAGTGCATCGAAAATTGTATATTTTTTTATATCATCTTTCTTACTTATTCATAACTCAATAAGTTGTTATTAGCATTTCGCTAGAGAAAATTCACCCCTTCCTCTATTCTTTTCAATATCTTGGCAAAGAATCTTGGAAAAATGACCAAAAAATGGTATTTAAAAGTAATAATACCAATTTCATGGAAGAGTTATTAGAAAGGACCAGACTGATGACAAGGAAAAAAGAAATTCCACATAAGTGGTAAGCCTTACTTGAAAGATCCAAACTACCCTCAAACCATTGAAGTCACAACCCAAACAAATAAGATGTGAAATTGAAAGGGTTTATTTCCCCTTTCTCCCCCAAATCATGTTGATACACAGAGAGAAGAGGAGAGGTTAAGATTTGGGTCACGACAACCACCGCTACCGCCAAAGTTTTTATACCCTTTAAAAATTCATTTCCCAAAAAGGGGCCTAGAAATTGGGACGGAGGGAGTAATTGTTTTCGTTATTTAAAAATTTTAGTTAATGTATGAGAAAAAAAATGACATGCTTCGAAATCTTTATTTTCTAAAGTAGCCCGTTTAGCTTGATTAAAAAAAAAGGAAAATTCCTAGCCAGTCCCCCTTTTACTAGTTTGTCCTATCTAAACATTTTAATGTGTTTTAATTCCATAAAAACCCACACGCTGACACGCAGGCCAACAACCACCACTTTCTCTCTTTTTCTCTCTCCTCTCCCCGTCCTTTTCTCTCTCTCCTCTCCTCGTCCTTTTCTCTCTCTCTTTCTCCTTTTTATCTTTTAAAAATTTAAATGTATATAATTTTTATTTCACATATCTATTTTTAATAAAATTTAATTTTTAGAACATACTTGATGATAACTACCAAACAAGACCCATATTTATATGAAATTATGTGTATAATTTTTTTTTTTTTTTGGGTGTAGACTTGGAGAATGTGATTTCTACATTTGAGGGGTGTGAATTCTTTCATTTCGGGGAGTGAGTTTGTGTAGACGATGTGTGAAATTTGCATTTGAGGTGTGGGAATTCTTTCATTTTTAGAGTGTGAATTGTTCAGAAATGCAGTGAATTCTTTTCTTTTGGAGGGTGTGAATTCTACATTTGAGGGTGTGAATCGTGTTTTTTTTAGGGTGTAAGTTGTGTGTCTGCATTTGATACAGGTGATTTGTTTATTATTATTTTTGAGGCTGTGAATTGTTTCATTTTTGGGTTGTGAATTGTGTATTTGCCTAAATTAGTCATGTGAATTCTTCATTATGAAGGGTGTGAATTGTATGATGAGTGTAAATAATTTTTTTATTGCGTACATATTTTCATGTTCAAAGTGGGTCTTAATTTAAAGATCTCGTCGAGAATGTTTCAAATATATAATTTTGATAAAAAAATAAATGTGTACAGAGGATAGGTGGGTGCACAGAGGATAGAGGGAGAATAGAGAAAAGCATGGGAAAAAATGGGAAAAAGCAAAAAATTATGGTATGCATCCACTGACGCGCATGTGAAAAAGGGCCTAAATAAAAGAATATAACGGGCCTAGTTGGGAACACCAACCCAAAAAAGGGTCGGCTAGGAAGAACCTCAAAAAAAAAAAAAAAACTCAGTCTTAAAAACTTTATATGGCCCGAATGAACATTGACCACAATTTTGGAAGACAAAAACATTTGCTTGGCTTTGTTTTTAGGAGTGACAATTTTGTTTGATGTTTGGGAGTAACACTTTGTTTGATGTTACTATGCGTTTGGGAGTAACAATTTTTGTTTGATGCTTGGCTTTGTTTTAGGAGTGACAATTTTTAAACTCAGTCTCAAACATTTTTCAAAGACACAGTTAAATAGAGTAAGCTCCACAACATATTTTGACAATCTGAACCATTAAATTTGAAGGCCTCGATATATAAACTGTTCAGGAAAAAAATTAAGTTGATGTTCATTGGATACTGGCATCAATTTTAAAAATTTACATTTTTCATTAGAAAATTGGAAAGTTAATTTTTAATCAATTGATTTGAATTATGGACTTATCTATATTTGACCAATCTAGTTTTTGCATGAATGATCTTTAGAGCTACAAAATAGACATTTCAAATTCTCAAAATAATTTCTGCGATCACATGCTATTATTTAGTGTGCTTGAGAAGTGTCTTGGAAAAGGTGTATGGCAAGGCTCTCTACTTCTAAGTTTAAGGGGTGGTTTGGCAAAAAAGAAAAAAACTAGTTTTTTGGTTTTTTCGTTTTGTCTTTATTCAATTTTTTTTGCATTTGTTAGTTTTACATCAAGTATTTGTGGTTTATGGATTCGTCTCGACGAGACAAATCCAAAGAGTTTATTTTTTGTTTTATTAAAAAAATATTACTTTCACCACTATTTTATATTCTTTGGATTCGTCTCGGCGAGACGAATCCATAAACCACAAAAACTTAACGTAAAACTTACAAATGCAAAAAAAAAATAAAAATTGAATAAATACAAAACGAAAAAACTAAACAAACCAATTTTTCTCTTTTTTGCGAAAGCACCCCTAAACTCTTATTTTACCGCAAAGACATTATAATCATATCTTTGACTTCTATTTTAGAGGCAAAAATAACTTTAAAAGTTAGTAATTACTCAAGCTAGATTAACTCCCATAATATTCATCAAGTGAAAAAGTGTACGAATGAATTCAATCTCTCAAATACTCTCAATAGTGGAAGGAATATACCATATTATCCTCTCTTTTTTCTTAGTACCCACCCCCTTACCTTTCTTCTACCCCCCTCCTCAATCCTTATCCTCATCCAATGCACCCCTGCTCTTACCACCACCCTCCTACCACTATTGCCGAGAAAAGAGAGAGGTTGAGAAAAGACAAAGGTCACTAGAGACAAGATGAAAATCGCAAGAGACGAGGGTGACAAAGTGTTCCAATGACGAAAACATAGTCGCATAATCAACAAAAGGATTTCCCAGACCAGCTTAATTGGTAGTCAAAAGAAGAAATAGCCGCATAAGCAATAAAGGAAATAAAAAAAAAAAGTCCCACAGATGGAAGAACAAATATTTTAAAAAGACAAAATGTAACTACTTAATTCTTCCAAGTGTTGATATGAAGATCCCCCTTCCTTGAGACAAACTTCCACTTTCTTCTTCAAGGACAAGATCTTTTCTCTCATCTCCTCCCCTTCTCTCTCTACCATCACTCTCCTAATCCCCCTCTCCACCTTTTCTCTGTCCACCCCTTTCTCAAACCTCAGTCCAATCCCCCAAACATCACTCACATACTTGGCATTCACCAACTGATCTCCAAAACAAGGCGAACATATCATCGGCACTCCTTCACATATGCTCTCTAACGTCGAGTTCCACCCATTATGGGTCCAAAACCCTCCTATAGCAAAATGGGCTAGCACTTCTTGCTGTGGGGCCCACTTGACGATACACCCCTTGTCCCCAATTTTCTCCATGTACCCACTTGGCAATGCCTCTAGCCACTCTGAACCACGGACTAGTCCTGGCCGAACCACCCATAAAAAGGGTTGCATGCTGTTGGCTAATCCCCAAGCCATTTCATTGAATTCTTTTCCGTCCATTTCGGCAATGCTTCCGAAACTCACGTATAACACAGATTTCGGTTTTTGGGTGTCTAGCCACGATATGGAACTCCTGTCTTGGATTAGCAGGCTACTCGAGGAGGCAGGAAAAGACCTGTGAAATGGGCCGATCAGGAAATTTGGGATGGCGAATAGTTCGCGGGATTGGGATAGTGCGGATTCTTCGAGTTCTGAGAAGGTGTTCCAAATTAGGCCCGAGGAGGCCTTGGTTTGTGTCACCATGTTGGTGATTTGTTTGTACAAGTCGTCAGAGTCGTTTGTGGTGATTGTGGGAAGGTCTTTGACTTGGAGAGGTGGTACCTCTGGCACTGGCGATTCTAATTGGGAATCTGTAGAAAAAAACATTAATGAAAACGGAATGAACGATTGAATGAAAGATCACCAAAACTATCGAATATTGACAGAGATGTCGGGACACATTGGTCAGGACACATCGTGTGTTCGGAGTCGTAAGCATGTAAGCCCCCGCAAGGAGAAGGGATTCGATCTAACAGTGTCTCTTTAATTAGCTTTTGTTTGTACGATATTACTCTGGAGGAGGAAAACAATGGCAATAAATTAAATAAATAAATAAATAAACGCGTGAATCATTTGCCTTATTGGAGAACAAATGATACTTCTGATTAACGAGACACAACTCCACGAGTTTGGCTGTGAATAATTGTTGTCTAGTGTAAGAGAGTACGAGTGTCACATGCAAATATATGAATGCGGGGTGCACCAAAAAAATAATAGAAACAACCCACTTCTCAGAAAACACATATCACTAGTTTTTAAAATTTGCTCTCAGATATAAAAAGCATATACAATACTCTAATTAATATTTCCAAATAAATAAGTACTGTTTACTTGACAAATCATAGAAACTCAAATACATGCAATTACCACTATCTATTAATGGATAGCAAAAATGACAAGTAACTCAAAGGGTTTTTTTTCCTCTGAAAGTCAGTGTAAGTTGTCGTACGTGAAATTTTAACCTCAATTAATGCATGTGAGTACATGTTGTCTACCACTGAATACTGATCCACTTGCAAGTAACTTAAAGCTAGAAGTGTATTGAGAGAAAAATAGGGTTAAATAAATCTCAGACCTTGTTGGGGGATATACTTTTCATGTATCACAGGCAAGGCAGCAAAAGCCAAAAACGAAGAAATATTGCTATTCCTCAAAACAATCCTAGGTTACCCAAACTCATTTGCAACCGACTGCGAAATATGCCAAATAGCATCATTAATTAAGCAAGCAATCGGCCCATCTACCAACAATCCAGCCAAACAGTCCCTAAACGGGGCGACATAGTTGGTATTGAGAAGAGTGAGGAGAGAGATGACATCTCCCGTCGAGGCCTCGGTTTTCGAGAGGCCGTCGGAGATGGGGAGGAAGGTGAAGTGAGGGTGTTTGGACTTGGTTGGGGAGTTGAAGTGGGTGTGGATGATTGTGATGGAAAAGCCTTTGGAGTGGAGGATGTTGGCCAGTTGAAGCATGGGGTTTATGTGGCCTTGTAAAGGGACTGGAAAGAGTACTAGATGGTGGTTGTAGGTTAGTTTTAGGCTTTGAGGTTTGGCTCTCCATTGCAGGTTGTCTTTTTTTTGGGTAAATCATTGCAGGTTGTCTTTTGCAATTGAGGGGCTAAGTTTTCATTTATGCAAATGCAAATGTAGTATACAAGGGTGCAAAATTACTTCGCGTATGCATGTTTGCGTACGCGATATACACACTATTCACGCAAATAGTTTATTTAAAATTCGAAACGTTGATTTCATGCACAGACGGTGCATTCATGAACGGACGGTCAGGATGCACCATCTGTGTTTATTGTGTATGCACGCATCCGTACATGCCACATTCATACGGGTGAGGAGTCATTATTCAATGTCCATAAATCAATAATACTACGGATACACCTAACTTGCACCCTATATGCACATAAGGTGATGTGACAGACAATAAGAAACCTATCATTTTAGGTGAACTACACATTGGATTTCTCCTATTTTGTCACATCACTTTGATGTGCATGTAAGGTACAAATTAAATATACGGATATCATTTTTGGCCCATAAATGGAGTCAACTTTTTACAAGCAAAATTTAAAGCAAGCGGTGTCAATGTTTTAAAAACGGACCGGACCTGCCGGTTCAACCGGTTGACTTGCCAACCGGCCACCCTTCCGGTTCGGTTATATTAAATAACCGCTTCAAAATCAAAACCGGTCTCCAAAGTAAAACCCATCCCTCAATTACGGTCGAACCGCTCAACCGGTGAACCGGGAGCGGTTCAATTGACCCAGATCGAAAATTTTGGACTGATATTTGGTCCAATGTAGTCGCTACAGCTGGCACAATTACTGTGACCACATGATCAGGGCCTTGTAAGGAGCCCAATGCATTTCACTTTACCCATGCAGCGTTTTAAATAAGCAAAAGGCACGCCTCACTCCATCTCCCACCGATGTGGGATTGGAAAAAATTGTATTCAACACATCTTCAACCACATTCTACCTCTTTTCACACTATTTTTTCAAGCTTTTTCACATGTATTTTTTTAAACACTTTTTTTTTTTGTTATATATATATTTTTATGTATATTTATGACGTCACGGTTCGATAACGGTTCGACCGCGGTTGAACCAATGATCCGTCTGCCCGCCCCCTACTCCGGTTTGTCCTCCGGTCCGGGTTTCAAAACATTGAGCGGTGTGGCACCGCAGAATAGGATGCCCTCTTTCTAATTGTTCTTTTACCGTCTAAAGTTCAACTACGTCATTGCTGAGAGTTCTGTGTTGTCGAGTTTAATGCTCTCGGACCACCAGTACCATGCGGGACTGAGCCATGTCAATTCCGAAACCAAAAATGATAGAGGCAATTGAATGGCTTGTTCGTTTTAGTTTTTAAAAATTGATTTTTCAATTATTATTTAATTATTATTTTTATATTTAAATATTTTTTTATTTTTCTTTATCTTTCTCTAATCCTTAGTAATATCTATTTTTTAATTATTATTCCTATTTCTTTCTCTAATCATTACAAAGATCAAAATTTAAAACCCAAATCAAATACAACTGACAACCACACATGATGTACTGGGTAACCGATCATGTACTTGTTGAGTGAAGGAAGATACTTGTTGGATTAGGTGCTAACCAATTCATCCAAAATCAATTGCTATTAGAGGAAGGTGCCACTTAAGTTTAAAGGGCATCGCAAAGCCCTGCACCTAGCGGTAGGTAAACATGAGGCGTTTTACAATGCTGCCCATACAACCCCGATAGGTGAAGGCGGTTAGTCCTTCTAATGCGTTTGCCCCGCCAGCAGAGATGCTCGAATACAAGGTGGATCCTGGCCCCCACAAAACCCAAAAACATAGATAAAGAAATTTAAAGTAAAACTTGTTGATGACCATACTATGAGAAAGGAGTGGGTTAGTGGAGGTCGAGGAAGGCAGGGTGTTGTAGATTAGTGAGGAGAGGAAGAAAGAGAAGGAAGACAAGAATGACACATGGCACCATGTTGCACGGAGTTCGGGGTGGTTCCTCCGCCGGTTCCGGCTGCCGGAGAATGCCAAGGTGGATCAGGTTAAGGCTAGTTTGGACTATGAAGAATGGGTCTTGACTATAACTGTGTCCAAGGAGGAGGTAAAGAAACCTGATGATGCAACGGAATTCACAAAAGAATAGTTAGCGTCTTATTCCAAACGTTGATAAGTCTCAATCCACAAGTATTCTTGAATCCACAAGAGAAAGAGAATAACTCTGATTTATAATAGAACAAAAAGCTAAATATACCCATAGGCCTCCTTATTTATACTAGTAGGAATTCTAACTAAAAGGAAATTACTTAGAGCTGTGACCAAGCAAAACATTACTTGGAAACCTAGACTATTTGCTAAAAGAAAATAAAATAAAATCTAATCAAAACTAAACTAAAAATGTGCAAAACATACATCACAATAAAATCTCCTAATACTAATTATAAATAAAAAAAATATTATTAAAATAATATTTCCATAAATAATATGGGTATATATTTTGTTCTCCATCACCTGATGTCAAAGCAATTGACATTGCTATCATATCAAAGTGTGGGTCGTTGATTTTGTATCCTATTGTACTATGTTGTTTCGTATTTTGGTATATGGTGAGATGAGCCCCTTGTGGATTGTGTACTAAGAGTTTGTAGTTTTTTTTGGTAATTGACATCCGTACTCCCTAAATTGTTATTTATATTTTTTTTGTCTTTTAGTGACATTTTTACTCATGAAAATTTTACAATAAGACAAAAAAGGGTGTGGATAACAATAAAACATATGCGTTGTGTTTTTCTTTTATTTGTGTCCAACATTTTTATTTCAAAAAGTCTAGAACGTAATTTTAAACATGATTTTGGACATAAATATATTTGAAATTGTTGGATGGATGTGAATCAGTGTGGATTGAAAGGCGGAATACACAGTTGTGTTTCAAAATTGTGTACATAGAATTACTATTTTATTTTTATGAAACTGAAAATTAATTTGTACTTATAGCATTAGTCAATAAATCTTGTAAGGTAAAAAGTTGGGATGGCAGATCTACCCTAGATATAAAGCGAGAGTGCGATTTACAGTGTTTTCGTCCTTGCTTGCTACAGTGTTTTGGTCTGATTAAGGGTGCAGTCTCTAACAGATTTTTGGGACATAAAATTTCATATTTTATGATACTTCAATCCAACATATAAAATGTAAAAGTGATTTTATGAGATTTTCATAAAATCCTCATAGGATCTATACGAAAACCACTACATTTTATCTGTTGGAAAAACAATTTCATTTTATCACTCCTTCATAAAATGTTCATTTTATGAAATTTTCATAAAATACACCTAAAATTTATTGGAGAACAAGACCTAAACAGTACCAACGATGAGTTTAAAATCGGATAATGAACAGTTTGCCTATTATTAAAGCTTCCATTCTTTGGGCATAAGGGGCCGTTATTTCCAAACCTTACGGCCGTGTTTGATGGGAGGGTTAGTAATGGGATTGGATTAGGATAGAGGTGGGCCCCCAAAAAAATGATGTTTGTTTCAAATTGTATGGGTGGGATTGCTAATCCCCTAAGACAATGAATCCCCAATTTTTACGGGATTGGCCAAGGGGTGTGGTAGTTTCTGAAATCTGTCCCATTGTTTACATATAAAATTAACAAATTCAATAATTAATTGACACATAGCAAAAAATGACAAATATTGACACAAGCTTGTCAATGAAATTACACTGAATTAACGGAATATAACGATGTCGTTTTTGTTTCTCAAGTTGAAAAGTAATTATTGGCAGTTACAGGCCATTGCCACTATGTAAATAAATTTCGAAGCCATAACTTTAACTGCTAAGTGTATAAAGTCCACGAGTAAACTTGTGATGCAAAACGAGTAGCAGTTAAAACACGTGGATTACATCTTGAGGAGGAGTTATTTCCTTAGAATGTGATCATTCGGATTAATTCAAGCAATTGTGCAAATTTAAGGCAAAGCTTTTGAAAGAAGATTAACAAGAATTCAAATTCAGACGTAAATGAGTGAAGAAACTATCAATTCAAATTATAAAAGATAGAGTTCGAAGCAAACCAAATTCAAATTCATTAAGCGTGAAGTTCAACTAACAAGCAGCGTCTATAAATAGAAGAGATTGAAGAGTAAAAACCTTTGGACAAATTTTCAACAAATAGCTATCAAACAAATGATACTTGGTTTGTTCATTGGCAAGTAGTTTTAGGATTTCGAACCCAGTTCGAAGTAGTATAGGAAGTAGATTAGGAAGTAGTTAGGATTAATTTCAGTTGTTCTTGTAACAATCATCTGTTTGAAGTTCTTAGTACCTTGTATTTGAAGTTGAAGACAATTTCGAAGTAAGTTTACCTTTGATTTGTTAATCGAAGAATCTTGTTTCTTTGTTTGTTCTTTAATTTCCTAAGTAGATTGGTTTGCATTTCTTCATTTTTGAAAGAAAAATCCTTTTAATTGAGGTAATTGAACCATTAAAACACAATTGTCTGATTATATTTGATTTTTTCCAAAGTTAATCTGAGGGAGAAGATTGAAACTCTCTCTGGCGCTCGCATTCGATTATTTTGTTATAAAGAAGTAAAAGAACCAATAACACCCATGTGATTGAAGCAAGAAAGACAATTATGTCCTCTCCTTTTTTTAGCTATTGACACAACTACCCTCATGCATATAACGTAAAATGTATCCATTTTTTCTCAACTTTTTTGAAAACGCCTTGCAATTAATGCATAACATTTTGAAAGAAAAAAAAACTTATATTATTTTTATCTTTATTTTTTTAAAAAAACCCCGTGGTTCATATTTTAAATCTTTCTGATTTCTTGTGCTGATATGAACCAATACTCCAAAAAGATTAGCGCCTAACTAGCAAAACTAACACATGGAAAAAAATTGATAAAGACTTAAAATAACCCAGTTCAATTTTTTTTCTGTGTTGTTTTATTATTACCTTTGATGCTTTTATCTAGGAATGACTAGAAAACATGGCTCAAAGAAATCTACATGGAAATTTGGAAAAAAAAAATGTTATTTTTCATTTGAAATCTGAAAAAAGAAAAAGAAAAAGAAAAAAAAGAGAAGACATGAGAACGTGTTGTTGAACTATTGATGAAAAATGGTGTTTCCAAATAAGGGTAGAATTGGAAACAAATTATTTTTACCAAATCCTATCCTAAGCAAAACAAACATGCTATTAGTAATTCCATGATCTAATCATGTGTAAAACAAACGTGAGAGAATGATTCATCTCCTGATTAATAATCTCAACACATTATCAATCCCAATTCCATAAAGTTCTAGTCCCATGTGATTCTTTTTATGTAAATAAAAAATTCTCTCTCTCTCTCTCTCTCTCTCTCTATATATATATATATATATATATATATGTGTGTGTGTGTGTGTGTGTGTGTGTGTGTGTGTGTGTGGTTAGGATCCAGTTAGGACTCCTTGACCAAACTTTACGTCCGCACCACCCTCTTTCCGGCCAAATTGCTGGGATCCAAACCGTCTAATGTGTTTAGAAGATGTTTTAAAGGTTCACGCAAGAAATTAGCAAAAAAATGACCGCAAGGGCTTGATCCGAGCAGTTTTTCATAAAAATCGTATACACCTTCTAAACACATTGGATGGTTCGAATTATGAAAATTTGATCAAAAAATAAAGGTTTAGACGTAAGGTGTGGACTGGTATTGTTGTGTGTATATATATATATAAATAAAGGGCGAGTGCGATCTACAATGATTTCGGCCCTGGTTGTTACAATATTTTGGCCCGCTGTGCGCATTTGTTTTCTAGGGTCAATTTATGACGGTATGGGTGTTACCCGCAAGTTTATGTCGGTGGGAGCAAGCATGAAGACCCAGTTAAAATAAAGAAAAGGGATTATTACCTCTAGGTCTAGAAAAGAGATGTCTAATTACCAATAAGGTAAGTCATTTTTTTTAATTACCACTAAGGTAAGTCACTCTTTTTTAGAGTTTAGGTTTAGGGTTCACTTTTCTATTGTAGGGTTTAGTGGTTTAAGCACTTTCATAGAATACCCTAGGATTTTAGGCATTTTCATAGAGTACCATAGTCGTAGGGTACCCTAGTCATAGGGGTACCATAGAGTTTAGGTTTATGGTGCACTTTCCTATTATAGGGTTTTAGTGGTTTAGGCACTTTCATAGAGTACCCTAAGATTTTAGGCACTTTCATAGGATACCTTAGTCGCAGGATACCCTAGGATTTTAGGCACTTTCATAGGGTACCCTAGTCGTAGGGTACCCTAGTCATAAGGGTACCCTAGTCGTAGAGTACTCTAGAGTTTAGGCTTAGGGTGCACTTTCCTATTATAGGGTTTAGTGGTTTATGCACTTTCATAGGGTACCCTAGTCGTAGGGTACCCTAGAATTTAGGTTTAGGGTGTACTTTCCTATTATACGGTTTAGTGGTTTAGACAATTTCATTGGGTACCCTAGGATTTTAGGCACTTTCATAGGGTACCGTATGATTTAGGAATTTTTATACGGGTTTGGGGGTTGATGGGAATTTTTCAGAGTTGGGCTTGACCTGATGGTAATTATGAGATCCAAGGGTGACCTAGTGGCAAATGTCCCTAAAGAAAAAGCAAAAAAGGTGACATGAAGATAAATTAAGATGATAGTCATATACTTTAATGACAAATAAGCAGATTTCCCTAAGAAACCACATGGCTCCAAATTAATTACTATACTAGGGAGAAGAAAATGCATTACAATCCAAATGGACTGTGAATAAACTAGGAAGAGGACAAAAGAATACAATTTTCAATATTTTAAAATACATTGTAAAATGTTAAAGGTCCATTGAAAATTGTGTTTTTTTTTCATTTTTCTTTCTTTTTTATTCACAACCCAATAAGTTGTTAGCATTTTGCTAGAGAAAACTCACAACCTCTCTTTTCTTTTCAAAATCTTGGCAATCAATCTTTTTCCAGCCAATTCCACTTCCAAATGGAACGTTTTTTCCCCTAAAAAATGTTTTGAAAACAACCCATTACTTAGAAAACAGCAGTCGCAAGTTTTTATAAAAACTGCTCTGAAATTGTAGAAAGTCTGTTGTAGACCGTAGTAAGTGATATTTTAATAACCCGGTCAAATGCATGGCAATACATAATGCTTATCGCTGAGCTACGAGCCCAGTACTCCACTTGCAAGTAACTCAAATCTAGAGATATATATAGAGAAGGAAAAGGAGAGTTCAATAGATCCCACACCTTGTTTGGGGAGATACTTTTCCTTTGTCACTGTCATGGCAGCAAAAACCAGAAACGAAGAAATACTGCTTGTCCTCAAAACAATCCTGGGTAACCCAAACCCATCAGCAACCGACTGCGAAAAGTGATAAAGAGCATCAGTTATCAAGCAAGCAATCGGCCCATCAGCTAATAATCCAGCCAAACAGTCCCTGAACGGAGCGACGCAGTTGGTATTGAGCAGAGTGACGAGAGAGACGATATCTTCTGTCGAGGCCATGGTTTTCGTGAGGCCGTCGGAGATGGGGAGGAAGGTGAAGTGAGGGTGTTTGGATTTGGTTGGGGAGTTGAAGTGGGTGTGGATGATTGTAATGGAAAAGCCTTTGGAGTGGAGGATATTGGCCAGTTGAAGCATGGGGTTTATGTGGCCTTGTAAAGGGACCGGAAAGAGTACTAAACGGTGGTTGTTAGTTTTAGGCTTTGGGGTTGGGTTCTCCATTGCAGGTTTGCAGATTGTTTTTCGCAGTTGAGGGGCTAAGTTTTTGTTTCTTGAATCACATGAAAAGGTGGTATATATAAGAGCAGGGAGTAATTATTCCGTAATCCCGGAGTACAGTCATGTGGTGTTTAGATCACCATAACACCTTTACTTAGAGTTCAAACAAATTTTATTGAAATAATGAGAGACTTATTAAGTTTTTGGCCTGACTGATGACGTTAACGTGTTCTAAGACTCATCTACTAATATCTCATAGACATAATTTTTCCCCTCGATGAATTGTGAAAAGTGAACAAACTCTAGCCATCAAAGTTGACATCACAGAGGAGGATCTAAACCCCTTGCCATAAATAGGAGAAAAAAATGGTTGTCAGACGAGTATCACATGGTGCCTTATGTTGTACCTATCGCCTCGCATTCTAACCGTTCAAAATTGTTATCAATGGTCTAAAATTTGAAATAAGCTATTACTAGTAATAACTTATTTTAAAATCGGACCATTAATAAGACTTTTGGACCAATAAAATTTACGACAAGTACTACAAGTGGTACCGGTCCGTCCGGCACCGCAAATTTCTCCATAATTAGGGTGGTTTTACACGTCAATCATGTCAGCAGCAGCACAGCCGAGAGCCACAACGGATTTTGTCGCCATTATTTGTCACAGAAATGTACGAGATGAGCTCGAGACTCCCCAACTCCCTCCGAAGTCCAAACTCAGCCCCAAACAATTGATTAATCAGTCATCAATAGTGGTGTTTTAGCTTAAAAAATCAAGTTAACTTCTTTTTTTTTTATTTGATTTTTTTTTTTTTTGTGTTTGTTAGTTTTGCATCAATTTTTTTGAGTATTATTGGTTTGTCTTGGCGAAAGAAATCCAAAAGGTAAAAGATTATAAGTAGAACTCTCAATTTTTTGAATAAGTTCGAAAAAAATATAAAAAACTGATTTTTTTTTACTTATTTTTGTCTTTATTCAAAAAAATTTATGCTTCGATCATAATTTTTTACTTTTTTTATTCCTCTCGCCGAGACGAACCAATAATACACAAAAATTGATGCAAGACTAAAAAACATGACAAAAAAAAAAAATCAAATAAAGACGAAAAAATAAACCCGCTAACTTTTTAGTCCAAAATACACCTAAATACATAAACAAATTATATTAAACAGATTGTTAATATATTTATTAATGACCGATCGAGCTGAATATTTTTTAGGAAATTGATATTCGCACTTTCAATTTGATGCAGGAGACTCTAAGCTACAGAGGTTTTCCTAAATTAGCCTTTTGCAAGTTCCATGATTTACTTCAAGCACTCCAAAAAACTTTTATTCTTCTCGTTCACTTCACTCTAAAAAAGTAAATATATATATTTTATCAGAAAAAAGCAAATAATTGTTCAACTCATTTTACTGCACATCACTAAATTGCCTACTTTCATATGTAATGTTTCCTTGGTAAAATCTTTATGTTATTGTCTACATGTTCTGCAACTAGACAAGTGGTCTTCGGCCTATGATGGTAGAATCATCATTTTGTCCATGCAAAGTCTCTTGAGAGTTCTGTTACTTTTCCTCACAAGAGTTCTCCAACTTTGGTGTTGTACCTTGTTTTGTCTTACTATGAGTTTTAAAATGTAGGTTTGCGACTATTATGAAAATTTTGAGGGAAAAATGATAGATAATAAGTACGAAAATATAGAAATCTTGTGTTGCAGCCATTATGAAGATTTTGCAGCATCAACATAGATGCATGTTTAATGTTTGGAATGCAATGTTAATGTTAATGTTTAGAACCTAATGTTTATGTTTGGTTTTGGTTCATTTTTTTGTTTAGAGTGTCTTGGTAAATAAGGAGATAATTTGGGGGTGGAGTGCCTCAAGTAATTTTTATATCTTAAAAATTGTACTTTTATAACTTCATTAAATATTAGAGTGTCTGCATAAAAAAAAAGAGCTTCAAAATCAACACTCTTTTTTTAATGTTGTTATCAGCAAGAAGTACATGATGAATGGTTTGGACCACAGTTGTGGTCCCCATTAAATTAGAGTTTGGAGGGGTTCACTAAATGAAGGGTAGGGGTGAGCTAATCCCGAAGGGAAGGGTTGCTTTTAGGGCCGTATACGAACCGAATTGTTTGCGAGCAACTTGTGCCTCGGCTCTTTTGGCAATCAAGCTGAACTCGAACTTGAGTTTTAGGCTCGTTTAGCAAACATGCTCGATAAAGTTTGGCTGGGCCTGCAGAAGTCGGGCTCATTTAAGAGGTTCGTTATGTAAATTATATGAGCACGGCTTGTATAGATCAAGCTCAATTTAAACGTGTTTTAAAAAGTTTGACTCAGCTCGTTTACAATCCTAGCTGCTTTCAAGAGAGACGTACATAAAATGCTGCTGGTCGGTAGCATATTGGGTTCATGTGACGAGTTTTAATGGTGGCCACTGGGATCTTGGTCAAGTCCATGTAAATTTTAATTGGCTTCTTTGTCATTGGTAAGAGTTTATGTTATCGCATTAATTTCTCTTGGACCACCATGCGGTATTGGTCCATGCCAATTTTGAAACAAAAAATTATAGCAGGCACTTTGACAATGTGACATGATGCACTGGCTAATTGATTACCTACAATGTTCCGTTTTTTGGTTCGGGTTTTGAGAGAGATTTTTATGGTAATGAGTGAAAGAAGATAGATAAATAAAAAATAAAAATTAGAGGAAAAACTTATTGAAGATCAGATAGGAGATGGTTCTGGAAAAGCCGAACGAACAAAGTCTGTGTTTTCTGTCCATTTAGAATTTCTAAATGTCACTCCAAATTTTGCACATGATCTGACCCGTAAAGAATAATTTGTAAAGTACCACGTAAAAAATCAATTCTATCGAATATTAATAAGTAATTGATCGACTACCACCATTCGTACAAAATCCGATCGACTCATACCCGCAGGCCCAAGTCCTACAAGTGGACTTGGTAGTGACTTTCATTGCAGGCTTATCCAACCCAATTCGGCCCGGCCTGGCCCGACACTTATCAACAAAAAAATCCTTGGACAGGAGTCCATCAACTACAGCAAGTACTAGAACTGTCGCCACTCCTCTAGACATTTCTCCAAAGGCGAATGTCGATCGCCAGTAAAAGTATGCATTGCTGGCCCTTTAATTTTTCTGGATACTTCTCCATTCCACCTTTCTGATCATCTCTCTATAAATACCTCACTCCTCTCCATCTCACCTCACGACAGACAGACAGACAGACAGAATTCGATCAAATCTCTCTCTCTCTCTCTCTAAACCTCACTCCTCTACATTATCGAAAACAACTTGATTTCCATCTCTACATCTACTTATACCCAATTTCCTGACAATGTCGCTTATTCCAAGCTTCTTTGGCAACCGACGCACCAACGTCTTCGACCCATTCTCTCTCGACATCTGGGACCCATTCCAGGACTTCCCATTGATCCCAGCCACTGGTACAACTGCCCTCTCCGTCCCTCGCTCTGAATTTGCCAATGAAACAGCGGCATTCGCCAACACCCGTATTGACTGGAAGGAAACCCCGGAGGCCCATGTGTTCAAGGCGGACCTTCCGGGGCTGAAAAAGGAGGAAGTGAAGGTGGAGGTGGAGGAAGGCAGGGTGTTGCAGATTAGCGGGGAGAGGAACAAAGAGAAGGAAGACAAGAATGACACGTGGCACCGCGTGGAGCGGAGTTCGGGGAAGTTCCTCCGCCGGTTCCGGCTGCCGGAGAATGCCAAGGTGGATCAAGTTAAGGCTAGTATGGAGAATGGGGTGTTGACTGTGACTGTGCCCAAGGAGGAGGTGAAGAAACCTGATGTCAAAGCAATTGATATTTCTGGTTGACAGAAATAATGGCACATTTCTCCTGGCATTAATATAAATCTATAATCATATCGAATAAAGGTCGTTGATTATGTATCGTAATATTAATGTGGTTTCGTATTTTGGTGTATGGTGAGATGAGTGGTGTACTACGAGTTTGTACTAGTATTTACCAGTACTATTAATAAAGCATATGCAGTGTGTAATATGTGTGTTTTTTTTGTTGAGATGGCAGATCATACATAAACTCGAGAATCTTCATTCCTTCTCCAACTGTGTATTTTTTTATTTATTGAACACAACAGAGCTATTGCAATTACATGTAAATGTGAGTGAGCGATACGGGAACACCTAACTACATGGGATTTTTGTACATTTAATGTTAAAATTGGGTACAAGCACAAATTATACACCAACAGGCAACAATACCGGTACGGAAGAGCTAAAGAAGCGAACGTCATGCATTGACAGTGTAATGTGAAGAGAGATTTACTGAAGGGGTGTTTCGATCAATTCTCTACCTGTCCAGAGATATCTGCATTGACAAATCGAATGGGAATCATTACCACAAAGCACAAAGTTCCATTTTCACCGAAAACAACATTCGTTTTAGATTTTTTGTTCTCTTACTACTTAAGAAAGAGAGGAGTAAAGGAACAGGGAAGGGATCAAATAAACCAGAACAATCAGAAGAACAATACTGTAGTAGGGGACCGGTAAGCTACTGCAAAAGAATGGGAAAGATAAACTAACATCAGACTTGCATGCGTGTGCGTGAAAGTGTCTTTGAAACAAACCCCGACCAACTAAAATCCGCAAGTGCATGGATTAAGTGCGTGAGCACAGTGCGAGGATTGAGTGCGTGAGCCTAGGCATTTTGAAGGGTTATATGACTAAGGTTAGGATCATAGGGCTTTGAGAGATTTAAGAGGAGAAGGAAAATGATACGGAATTTAAAGAAATAAATTTATCTTATTCACTTCATTATCTTCTCATCTTTTCTGTAACTTCTCCTTTACCTCCATAAATCCCCTGCAACTTTTATGACCAAAACAAAGCTTAAAGTGGCAGTATCATCCTCTGTATCGTCTAACATGGATATAGATTCTGTTCATTCTGTGCGTGACTAAAGCCGACCATGAGAAGATCTCGTACTCTGTAGAGTAACTTATGAAGAAGTGTTATATTACCAAGAGAAGATCCTCATCAGTTCCGAATGATTTGCGAGCTTCCTCTAGGCGCTTTGAAGTGACCTTCTCATGCTTCCTGTGCAAGCATCCAAGGTTAGGACTACAATAAAACCAATTGCCAAAATTAAGGCAACCCAAAAACTGTGGAACTCAATATATACTTTGTTAGGCTCAAGTTTTACAACATCGTAAACTTCTGGTTAAGATCTCTCTTTGTAGCAGTTTGGGGGAAAAAATCAGGCTTCAGTCTAATCGACCCTAAATCATTCCGCACTTGCATGCACCTATAAGGGCAGACAGCCGCCCCATAACATGGAAATAAATGCAGAAAATATAGTTTCCAACCTTTTCTCAAATAGTTTTGGTCGATTAGCAAATAAGGTGAGAAGCATTCACAGGTCAAATGATTCCACAGCTAAAAAGTTAATCAAAGTGATACAAACGTTTTATATCTAGCTGATATCTATATCATCTCGCGACAAAAGAAAAGAAAATGAAACAAGCTCTGGTTTTACTCATCCTCCGAGAAAATCAATCTGTGGAAGGTTATCATAAATGTAGAGGGACAATAAGCAAAGTACCTAGCGCTTGCTGGATCTCTAATCTCAAACTCATCTGTCTCAGCATCGTAGCCACAGATTACGACGTAGTGACCTATGGAAAGTTTACAGTCCAGTTAGTTGAAGATACATGCATTATGCATGATAAACATAAGTTCAGAAGCCATGAGATAAGATTAGTGGGCAGTGGCTTGAACACCAAGAGAACCAAAAATAAAAAACTCGGTGGTTTGGTTGGTTTAATAGATTCTGATTAACCAAATAAAACACGGAGAAGAAAATTAGACATCAATGGCAGCAGAAAAAGAAGACCATTTAGCAGCACATGAAGATAGAAATAGTCAACTGATAGCACCCCCCCACCTGACTTTTTACAAAAAGAGAGAGGTAAAAGGCTCATCGATACGCACCGGTGTAGCTTGAGTTGCCACTGTAGAAGCCTGAAACACAAACATCCTCTATCCAAGACTGACTGCGTAAAAGAGAAAGAAAGCAGCTGCAGGATTAGTGGGACATAGGAGAAGAAGTTATGCGAAATTATATCTTTTAAAACTGAGGATATAATACTTTACCTAAGTCTGTAGTGGTCAACTAAAGCAATCGCAATATAGTTTCCTGACAAGATCAATCCAGAGATTTCTTCTCCACTGATCGACCTGCACTGTAAAAAAGAGAAACTGAATCAGTTACCTAAAGAAACTCTATAGGACTCATTCATGGGTAAAAACATTACAATCCAAGGACAGAAATTTAGCAATCTTTCCAAGATTTGTAACGTCTGTGCAATGGATTTGTTTAACATCGACCAGTAGGAAATGTCAAAGCACTCGAGAGAACAAAAGAAAACCAATTTACTACTATAACTACAAGCCTCGGTTTAGGAAATTGTACCTGTATAGTAATTCCAGCTTCCAGTGCTTTATGAAATAGCAAATTAACTCGCATTACATCATTAGCCAATTGCTCCTGCAGAACAAGACATACATAAGGATATAACCCAGAAGAGACTAAAAGCTAAAGAGTAACTGTAAGTAAAGCAAAACAAATCCCAGCATCATGGTAAATCCCAATCTGTAGAGCCAAAGAACTCCACGCATCATGGCAAAGTCCAAAAGATCTAAATACACCAAGCAATGGCAGCCCAAACTAAAAACGTTGCATTGCCAACCACTTAAAAATCATCTTAATGTAATAATGTACTAGAAGGTGTTCTGTGTCATTCTGCAATTGTACCTCTCAAACAATACCTTTTTAATCCTTTTTTTTTCTCCCTATTGCAGATATGCCTCTGCGTGGTTCCTCAAATTTGCCACTTAAGGCAGTCATGAGTGCAAACCAAATACAAAGCCAGCATTGAATAAATCTGACAGCCGACATGACAACAAGAAACTCATATATCCGACATCCAGATAGTATTTTAATGTCATGTTCACCAAATCAAAGCATACATGAAATCTGCAGTTTACTCTCAGCCTCTGTAGAATGAAAAATTGTACCTTTTGTTTCCCGCACTGTAATAATTAACCTTGAATTCATGATGTGACAGATTAGGAAGGATAGTAAGCCTGATTACCTGAATGATGAAACTTGGACGATAGGGTACGTTCCAGTGACCAAAAAATAGCATTCACATGATTACACTTTGAAGACAACATGCTCCGCAGGACTTACAAGTTACAGAATCCAATGCACAATGAAAACACATAACTATTCCAATACAACAGTCAATCATACATGACATATTACCCAACAGTTATGCAACCTTTAATTAAAGAAAACCTCATAATAAAACAAGTGAAGGATGGAAAAGATAGCAATGAATGAGACAGTTACCTTGTAAAATGTCTCCATGGAAAAATTGGGGTCTGCTCCTACTGTTACTGTGAAGTAGGAAAAGCTAACAGAAAATTTGTGCAGCAAGTATGCCAGATCAACAGTCCAAATGCTGCAAACAACATGTCAAACATATAGGGTTATCAACAAAAACACCCATTGACATTCGCATCAAGCCATAAGTTCATGTATCATGCATGCTTGCTTACAGAGACACAGCATTTCCATCACTTAAAAGAGAATTCATCTGATATTCCATTTTCTCTTTTTCCTTGGGAAACTACATCATGATCATCTAGGAATACCATTCCTAGTCACTATATGTATACCGCATAGTAATTAGTATGTACAACATCACCTATCAATCCTGCTGACCCAAACCATCTATCCAATGATAATGAAAATTTCTCCTCCTCAACTTCAGAATCCCAGCTCATTCATGGAAGTGGTCACACAGGAAGAGTCAAACAAATTGAGAAGACTGATTTTTGCATGTCATTTGACGACTTCAACTCTTCTAGTGCAGGGAACAAAAACACACAATTGGTCTTTTGAGGTGATCTTTTGAGGTTTGAACTAAATTTGATGGATGATAAAAAAAACTACATTGATGTGTTTGCATACCAAATTAGCATTAAGCTCACTAAAATAAAATAAAAACTTTGAGTTCTAGCTTCCATAGAAACCCGATAAAAAATTATCCATGTGGCATTGGCATGGTGCAGACATTAACCTGACATGCAACTGACATAGCGAAAACAGCTTATGCTTTCTACTCTTGCAGAACAGCAGATGTTCCATACTTCCTAACTACTTACAGACCAAATCTGAAACTTTTTTAGGAAGCATCAGACACTGGCAAAAATCCAAATTTCTGAAGAAAAAAAAAAGGAAAAAAAGAAGGCACCTAGTTGTGCAGCAGAGTTCCTCTAGTTCCTGAATATTTGAATTATTGATGCCAAGGGTTCTCAAAACCATCAGAATACAAGCAAGGCCACAATCCCATGCGTGTTCCTGGTTTACAAGCGGTACCTAGATGCAAAAAAACCCCTTGTAATATAATTTTAGTAAATTCAACACACAAAGTGGAGAACTTCATCTAACAAATTAATTTTTTTCTTATGGAGGAAATTCAGTCTGTTTGAAAACATAAGTCATTTTTCGCCACATTCAACAAGAAGGAATCACTAACATAAGTCATCGCATGGACTTACTTCAACAAAGTGCGAGCGAGTCAAGGTTGCATCATTTCCTTTCTCCTTATTCACCGACTGCCCAAATGGGTAGGCTTCAACCACTGTCACATGATCTCCAACTGATCCTTGAACATTTTCTTCGCCCGTTTTCAAAAATTTGTTAAGAAGAAGATACAAAGGCCACATGTGGGGGGGACCAAATAACCAATGAGTTTTGCTAAAGAGCTAAAAATACAGGCATAAAACCCTCTGAACTACAATGAAAGCAGCAAATAGCCTTTTGTTGTGCTTGCGATAAATTATTCCTGCATTGCCATTTCTTGTACCTGATGGAGATTTTAACATGTAAACTATCAGAAACTGGGAAATAGGATAAAACTACAGTTGTGTTTCAAAATCCAGAAAAATTCCATTGAATAATAAGTGTGATAATTAAGGTTTTTAATAATGGTACCGGGACATATACCGATATTTGGGATATCAAACAATACATGATGGAAATTGGCTGTACCGGATGTGAATTTTTTTAAATTTAATTTTTACGCAAGAAAAAATTTAAAGCGCCTAAATCACCCGTAACAGTTGAGTATCGGCGGTGAACCGGTCTGCAAATCGAAACGAACCAATTCGTAATAGAAACCAACTGATTCTCATTTGATTTTCCATCTCACCAGTATATTGGGGTTGTAACTGTATCTAAAAGTTCAAAAACTCTTATGTATCAGACTATGAGCTGATGTGGTAAGTAACTGCCGATATTTAAAAGTCTGGTAACAATGCACGGGAAAGCCACACAGCAAGTGTTGGTCCATGTAAGTGGATTGGATTACATGTTGTGTGCATCCCAACTCGCCCTATAAAGTTGCCCTTTGTTAACTTAAGTATTGAGAGCTTTAACATCGTTCACCTTATGAAATTGAGTTGACTCATATTTAATCCTTCAACTTATCATATTAAATCTATTAAGTCTGCAGTATTAACGAAACTGGGAAAATATATAGTAAGGACTTTGTACTCTTCGATCAATTCATATTTTCACCATGTCTATGATGAAAAAAGACCTTTATAAAATCGAATTTCCGAGACACGTTTTGACAGTTTTGTGCAGCTGCTGATTTGAGGCTGTGATGCGTGGTAGATGTGGAAATTTCACTAATTCAGTTTGAGGACTCTGTGCAAATTAGAAGTCTGTCGATGCAATTCAATCCGTGACACGAATTATAAGAAACCGACGAAAACTGTGATGATCCATCTGATTCAACTATTCGATTCATGAATTCTCGTAAGAGCAACAACAGAATCTAAAAATTCGTGAAGATCCGAATCCTTAACAATCTGTAAATCCAACGAGTTAATCATCACAGGCACGCGCCATAACGTCCAGAAAATTCACGGCATAAAATTGAAACAATAAATAAAAAAGGCGATCGGGAAATCGAAATTCGGAGTGAATCGGTTGAGAAAGAGACCTGTAAATTCGACGGTTTTTTGAGCTTTTTCTGGAGTTTTCCCTTGTCTTTCGTCGTCCTTGTTTCTTTACCCTTTTTCCCATCTTTCGTTTCTGTGAAAAGGGAAGGTCTTTATATGATTATATCCGCTATTAACCAACCCCCTGCGCCTATGGGGACCATTTCTTGTTCTCCGGACATCATCCGTGAAATACTCCTCCTCCTCTGTGCCTCCGTCCAATTTTGTTTTTCAATTTTCAGAAATTGTATCACCGGGTTGATCGCTTATACGGAGTATCTCTTAATATTTATTCTAAAAACTTTATAATATGAATCTTTTTTTATACTTCTCGATTATTTCAAAAAATATATTACTGTGTTCACTTCACATTTCCTAAAAAAAATTCAAAAAGATTATTTACCCATCTCTCATCTCTTTAATCATTAATCACATTTATCTCTCTACTCATATCTCTCTCTCCAATAATTATTCTCATTGCTCTCTCTATCTCTCTCTAATTATTATTTTTCTAAAAACTCAACTAAACGCTATTTCAAAAATATTTCTCAAAAAACTCTTTTCAAAACTCTCAACCAAACAAAGCCAAGTTCTCAAAATAATGAAAAACATTATAAATCAAAATGATTCTTGGGTCTGGTCTCTCTGATGTTTTTGACTATGATTTGAGGGCATAATTCCGCAGCAAACTCAACGGTACAGGGGACTACTATTTCAGTGGTATTCTGTAAGCAGTCACTTTGTGCATTTGTTGCCAAATGTTAGGTCTGTCTCAAATCCATCTATTTCAGTGGTATTTTGGAAGCAGTTACTTTGTGCATTTATTGCCAAAGGTTAGGTCTGTCTCTTATCCATTTCCCGCCAATACCCCCACTTATTGGGGACTAAATGAGTTATGTTATTGTTGTTGTTGTTGTATTATAAATTAAAAGATATGAATAATTGAAAATTGATAGTCTTCTAAAATCAAAAAACAAAGTGGTGTTTTGGCTAAATAAGTTAAGCGGCTTTTTACTGTTCTTTTTTTTGTCCTTATTCAAAAATTTTTTTTTTTTTTGTATTTTTAGTTTTGCGTCAAACTTTTGCGACCTATTGATCCGTCTCGACGAGAGAAATCGGAAAAGTAAAAAATTTTGACCGAAACTCTTAAATTTTTTCAAAAATACAGAATAAGTCAAAATCTCGTCGAGACGGATCAATAGGTCGTAAAAGTTTAACGCAAAACTAAAAATACAAAAAAAAATTGAATAAGGACAAAAAAAACAGTAAAAAACAGCTTAACTTATTTAGCCAAACCTCACCAAAGTCGGTTTTTTCTCTTCTTTGTAATTACTCTCTCTTTTCATTTCTATTTAAATCTTTTGTGTTTATTAAATGAATTTGAGCAAGTGGTTTTGAAATATTAACAATAAATAGAAGAGTACTTCTCTTAATTCTCTTGGAGAGAACGATGAAATAAGTGGACTTGGAAAAAAAAATACTCCTAGGAGATTGTTGGTTGGTTGGCATACTTAGAATTCTAACACGTAATTATTGCATTTATTTTTTTGATAAACAGGTATGTTGTTAGGTTGGCTGGCAGGCTTATTTACCTTTTTGGTCCTTAATGTATGGACGATTGGCCAATTTGGTCCCTAATGTATAAACTTGTCCAATTTAATCCCCAATATTTGAAATGTGCAACGATTTAGTCCCCACTCCTAACTCTGTCCACCTCCTCCGTCAAAATGGAGGGCAGCTTGGGTATTTTACACTATTTTCGTAATTACTCTAAGTCTCTAACCTGTATTCCTCCCAAAGCCTCTTTTCCTGTAAAGGACTCCAGCCGCCGTCGCCGCTAGGATCTGGTTTGTGTTCGATCAAAACCCCACTCCGAGTCCCCTCCCTCTACCTAAATACTTTTGCCTCTTCTCCGTTAGTTCACATGCCCGCCCTCACTGGCTAGGCTACCCGCCGCCTTGGATACCATTTGTTCCAAATCCATCCATCTTCTGCGATGGCTTCGCCGATCGATATGGAGTTCTGCCGTGTCGGCACTGCCCGGTTTCTGAAATCTCCGATTCACGCTTTGTATCCAGCGTGGGGCATGCTTCTCCGGTTGGACGGCTTGAACCGTCTAGAGGATCAATCGTGGATGAAGGATGTAGAGGTGGATGACTTAAGCGGAAATGCTTAGGCTGGCCTTGAAGTATGACTGCGACGAAGTAGCACTTCGTGTTGGCGCGCACCGGACGGTGGTGGTCCGGGAAGACACTCCGACGATCAAGTAAGTTTCTGATGGTAGGATGTATGAAGTGAAGCAAGAGTTCTTGTAATTAGAGGTCTGTGTGTTTTTTACCTAATGGGGGAGTTCCTATTTATAGGTGAAGTGAAACACGAGCACTTTTGGAGTGCATGCGTGATCATTTCGGCCGCCGGGCCGCGTCACCTACCACCGGATCTGTCACATCTCGGACATCCACGGTTCCCGCTTTGTCGCGTGAGGCGCCCGGTACCGGGATGGCGCCCCGACACCGACACGACACCGCGCGACACCTGCGCAAGCGTTGACACCTCCCGACACCGCCCCCATCCCGTGTTAAATCACCAATCGCCCCATATGTCATTTCGGCTCTGCGAACCGCGGCTATGTCCCCCGGTGACGAACCAGCGGCCAGGCGGTCCACGGTCCCCATCCCTGGGCGGTCACCGCAGTGAGACTTCGCCGCCCCGGTGAGGCGGTCGCGGCGATGCTTCCGACCGCCTACCGCCTAAAAACGCGGAAGGGACTAATGGAAACATGATCCGACGAAGCCACCGCGGCGCCCGCCGCAGAGAACTTTACTTCCACTTTGGCAGAGGGAGCCGAATTCGGTGACCCTCTTTGGACCTCACCGACTTACCCAATGGACCTTAGGTCAGCATAATCACGTTTCTCCGGTCGGTAAATAGGGCTCCTTTCTCCGATGGAATTCACCTCGCGTATTCATTTGGTATCAACGGGCTCCGTTCTCCTTTTTTTTTTTTTGGCCGATATCTTGATTTTGTTTTGAAATAGTTTTGAATCTTCCATGGGTTTTTATGTTTCTGTAACTAAAAGATTTTAATTATAGGTGAAATAATTGGTTCTTGTTTTTATCCATTGCTATGATCGTTAGCTGTGAGCTTGTGACATTTTCTTGTACTTGTAATTTTTGTGGGCTTCGGTTTTGATTTTTAATGGTTGTTCTAGAGCTGCTGCTTCTGAAGTTATTGTTTAGGGGACAAGTTGGTGATTTAGTATTTGATTGGTTCGGAATGATTTCTTCGTGGTAATTTGGTTGTGTGCGTAGTGGATGTAGTTTTTTTTGTTATAGATTGGTTCCTAATTTCTAATTTTGCTTAATTGGTATCTGCCATTGCTCAGAAACAATTAGTTCTTGGATTGATATGTTTGTATGTATAGGTGAAGTAATCGGTTGTTGTGTTTATCCATTCTTTGGTTCGTTGCTGATCAAAACAAAGCAAAAGACCCGTTTCTTCGTTTTTTCATTTTGTCTTTATTTAAATAATTTTTATATTTATAAGTTTTGTGCCAAGTTTTCATGGTTTATTAATTTATCTCGACTTTTTGGGGTTTATTGATTTATTTTATCTAGACGAGGCAATCCAAAAAGTATAAAATTATTGTCAAACTAATATTTTTTTGAATAAAGCCGAAAGTAAACTAAAATAAATTAATTTATTGAATTAATTTCGGCTTTATGAAAAAAAACTAGTTTCGATCATAATTTTATATTTTTTGGATTCGAATCAGACCACGAAAATTTGACCAAAACTAACAAATGCAATTTTTTTTTTTAATAAAAGCAAAACAAAACAAGCAAAAAATCACTTTTTTCTTTTTTGTCAAAACACCCTAGGCAGGCAGTAATTTTAGGGAGTAGTTGAGAGGGTGAGGGGAAAAATACCCAAACTGTCCTCCATTTTGACGTAGGAGGTGGACGGAGTTAGGACTGGGGACTAAATCGACGTACATTTCAAACATTGGGGATTAAATTGGACAATTTTATACATTGGTGACCAAATTGGCCAATAGCCCATACATTGGAGACTAAAAAGGTAAATAAGCCTAGCTGGCACGCGGTGTTGTCATTTTATCAACTCTTTGACTGAGAAAACATCCCTCACTTTGACTTTTCGGTTATATAACTATTTGCGATCACCCCAATCACTAACTTCTTTTTGACGAAATTAAAGTCATTTTATATGTCCACACGACGCTCTATTCTATATGTTCTCATGGATCAATACATTCTATGGAGCGTTAAAGCATCGGTACAACTAAACTGCCATGGTATACTATCTTTCTAGATGATATTGTATCATTCAAAATTAGAATTTTCTGCAAAGAGAGAAGAGCTAGAAGATTTCATCCGATCTAATTCTTCCACTCTCATTGAAACTATGTCGTTCATCATTGATTGAATCTTAGCCTCCATCACTCAATCTCAAAAAGCATCAGTTCTCATTAACGAGCTTTCGAGAAACACCATTCTGGATCCCCGACCACACTAACTACGACGCAAACCCTGTAAGTCAAAACCAAAAACCTCCTCATCTACCACTAATCCTCTTGTTATCTCACCCCATCTCACATACCTGACCTATATTGGGAAGTTTGAAGGGGTGGTGAGGATTAGGTTTGAGGGGAACGTAAGGAAAGATGCTCATGAGAATAAGAAGAAAAAAGTATGCATGATTGGTAAATTTGAAATTTTGATGGGCATGATATGAAAAGTGTAAAAGTCCATCACGTGGCTTGTATGGGGCCCATGGGCTCGAAATACAAATAAACTACTCCTGAATTTTGGCTGTGTGCTTTTGAGCCGGAAGTCCTTTTTCTTCCTCATCTCATCACTGTGAGATGGTTGAACTTGTGAATTTGAATCGAATAAACCGCGCAATGCCTCTACGTACCCTGTAAAGTTTGAGGTCCTTTAAAAGTAATCTATGAGCTTTATTTTTCAGAAAACGATGCGAGGTGTTACAACGGGAGTCGGGAACCTTTTACATGAGGCCTCGAACTTTGGACCTCTCTTTTTTGAAGAGTACGAACCAATCACACTATTGTGGTGTTCAATCTCTAATCTTAATGATGTAAAAATTATAATGTTGAAGTGGTGACACAGTTCTGCTTAAAAAAAAAAGTTTTTGACACAGCATCTTACAGACATTTCGTGGTTTGAATGTTCCAATTTTTTTCCCGCAAAAAAAAAAGTGCTCATTTTTCAACCCGAACACATGCATTGGTAGAATTCGCGTACGTTGTACCTGAGTGAGGATTAAAAATTTATCATTGGTTGATCCCTTAGAGATTCAAACATTGAACTTCCTGGACCCTTCCACCTGCACCGACGAAAATGTACAAACCACGTACCGACGGTGTCACCAATGGCGTTGTAGGTCTCAACCGGTCGATCCGAGCTGTTCATCGTTCTCAGAATCGAATTCTGAGTGGGCCCAGGTGGGAATCAAGGCAATCGGACGGCTGTAAAAGCTCGATCCAAAATCACCTCATTTCATTCAAATTTTGTGGACCCATTTGGAATTCAATTCTGAGAACAATGAACGGCTCGGATCGACTGGTTGGGACCCACAATGGCGTCGGCGATACCGTCGGTACGTGGTCTGTACATTTTCGTCGTTCCCTTATCTTTTTCGGAACTTCTTTTTTTTGGGTAAGTATTCTAACATTGAACTTCTCGTATCATAGATCAATGCTCTACCAAACTGAGACAACCTAATAGGCTTGCAAGAACATCTACGGAGACAGCATTTCTAAAAATTGTTTATCAAACTTTACAGAATAAATTCGTTCAATTGATTTGATCATAATGCCATTTATTTTTTTGGCGATTATAATGTCATTTATTGTGTTCACAATTATAAACCTCACAGAATAGAATTGGGGGCCTGTAGTGAGGAGAAATCACCATAGAAATACCCTATGTTTCCCATTATTATATCAAACATCAACCGATACATCATTAAAAGGATTTAAATTCAACAAAAGATCCTAATCAACATTAGAAGTATTAAACTGGTTTTTTCGCAAAAAAGTATAAAGTGGTTTTTTGGTTTATTTGTTGTCTTTATTCAAAAAAATTTACATTTGTTAGTTTTGCGTCAAGTTTTCGTGGATTACTAATTTGTCTCGATGAGATGAATCCCAAAAGAATAAAATTATGGACAAAATTAATTTTTTTTGAGTAAAGCCGAATGTAAACTAGTTTATTGGATTAATTTTGGCTTTATTAAAAATAATAGTTTTTACCAAAATCTTATACTTTTTAGATCTCTCTTGTCGAGAAAAATCAATAAATCTACTAAAATTTGACGCAAAACTAAGAAATGCAATTTTTTTTTTGAATAAAGACAAAACAAATAAACCAAAAAACCGATTTAAACTTTTTTTGTCGACGTAGGCTGGCCGTTAACTCACTTCATGTCGACTTATTGATTTTTCTTTTGGTTCAGCTCATTGATTGTGCCATCACCAATACAGTGTAAACATGAAAAGAAGGGGTACAATTTTGCAATATAGATCTTTGCCGTTTGAAATAATTAACAAGAAAGTCCTGTTTCAAATACGATCAATGACCCTTTGTTTGTTTTTTGAAATTTGTGGGAAAGTAATGGGATGAGTGGAGACGAGTAAGCAAACGAACTTTGAAAATGCAAACATGATTTGTACACCAAAAGTCAAACAGAGTTATCATTGTTTGTTAGAAAACGGTACAGAGAGAGCATGCTCTGTTTTTTCCTTTCTAGATTTTGGTTTTGAACCAATTTTGTCAAAACCATTTTGTAGCCGACTAGCCGTTATGGGGCCTATTGCATTTTTGGAACGAGACATAAAGCCTTGCAGAATGGTTGAGAAAAGTATAAAACCCACACTCCATTGACATTGTTTGAAAAAACCCTTCAAAAATAGTAGTAGAAATTTGTTAAGTCGTCAAACTTGAGGCTCAGAATTGCTCGATTTGTGCAGAAATTGATCTGAACACGTGGGAGTATTAAAAAAAAGAGAGGTTAAATTGTTAGTTTTCCCCCTCCGCTGGTGGTCGGTAGAATTAGTCTCCTGAGAGATAAATTGATGTGCTAGTAAGTTGAAACGGATATGGATTCTTGAGATATCAAAATAACAAAAAAAGATGGCAAATGTTAATGTCAAAACTTCAATGCATAAAATGTTTGTACTTATGTGCAATGCATGTACCTTTTATACATTGGAGTTTTGGCACAATCAAAATTAGTTTTGGTATTATCACTAAAAAAAAAGTCAGTAAAATATATAAGAGTAATATACCCACTTTCTTAAACCCCATGGGATTGGCCTATTTGTCAAGACTTGGAACTTTAGGGGTTTGGTCCCTCGTAGGCCTTAGGTTCGAAACCTCGTAAGTGTTATCAACTCATTTGGACAGTGGAGCGCCAGTTAGTGGACAGTGAAATTGGTCTCCTAGGATTAGTCGTAGTGCAAGAAATCTGGCCCGAACACTTGATTATTAAAAAAGACAAAATATATATATATACCCACTTCCTTACAAAAATTTTGGGTGTCGAGCAGGTAGAGAGACACGTGGTGCCAAACACCAATCTTAATCATTCAATTTTTTTTGACGGCCCAGATTTTAAAGAGAAAAAGATGAGAGAGAAGTAGGAAAGAGGGTGAAAGAAATCTGGACCGTCTAAACATTTTTGGATGGCCGAAATGCGCAACAGATATTGATACATGGTACCTGATTTGCGGAACCTGGGGGGGTGTTGTGCACCCCAATGCACAACGCCGTGCTGTGCAGCCTCATGGCATGGTTGCGTCGACATCTTTTAGACGATCAGAGACATTCACCACATAGAGCTCGTCGAGTACTACAAGTGTGCCAAAAATCAAATTGATCAAATATATTTAAGTGCCTCATCGAAACACAAATAGCTTAAAAAGTGGTTTTGATCCCGTGTTTGTATCCATTTGTGTTCCATTTCTTTTTAAGTTATTTGTGTTCTGATGAGACACTTAAAGATATTCGATCGGGTTGATTTTTGGTATACTTGTAGTACTTGACGAACTCTATGAAGTGAACTTCTTTGATCGACGGAACGAGGCTGGAGCTTCCGCGCCATGGATGCACAGCACCCCCAAGGTCCCTGATTTGCATCCAAATTTTTCTCCACTTTCAAACAAGACAAAATGCTCTATGAGTAGTTTTCTTCCCATAATTCTGGTCAAAGGCTTAGGGGCCTTATTTTGAGGCTACAAAATTTAAAAAACATGATGATTAGGGAATAATTTTTGATTTCAGGCTGTGGCCCTCCCTAAAACGGCTACCCCATTTTGATAAGCTCGATGAATTAATTTTTGTAAAGATCCCTTAATCTAATCTCAGTAGTGAAAAATGGACAAATTCATGCAAACCGTACCCTTAAGCTATGCTGTGTCATGTGTGGTAAGTAAAGAGTCATATTTTTCTTTTTTCTTTTTTGAACATGGCAATATCATTTCAAAGCAGCCATACCGCAGCTACAAGACTCTCTAACACACTTTATTGATCTGTTCAAATTTCTAATCTGTTTTTTGACATGTGTATTATTTTTAAATTACTAATGTCTTTCGATGTATAATGTTTTTTATGATTCTGAAAACTTTGTTTCATTGATTTAACCAAGATCTATCAAATAAAACTAATATTGCATAATCTTATACTATGTTTTTGGAATAGTAAAAATGAATAAGAAATTTAGGACGGAGGGAGTCATACAACGAAAAGCCATTGGAAACCAATCTATATTACAATACAAAGCCGAAAACTCTCACAAGAGCTCAAATTTTCTGTAATACAATAAAAGAAACAAGAGCTCAAATCTTCTGTACAGGTAAACTCTTTGTATTTCTGCTCCTGTGCATTTTCATTCGCAAGATAGCACAATGGTATCCTACAAGTAATACTCCCATACTTTAGTAGTTTTTTACAATCTTGCGGCAAAAAATGCACGAGAATAGAGGTAAAACGGGTTTTGATACAGGTGATCTGGTTGGAAGAAACATAAAGATGTTGAAAGACTGCATTGTCATTCATGAATGTCATGGATGGGCATTTATATATTTCTTCTTTTAATTCCAATTTGCTGAGCATAAATGCAAAATTCAACAATGTGGGTCAGAGTTAGGTGCAATGTGTAAATGGATAACCTAATTTAGTTGAAGGATCAAATTCAGTTGGGTTATTTCTCACTTTTAAAACTTGAACAATCACTTTCACCTGCATAATTCATAGCTATGTCTTTTTCGTCCTTCAATTCTAGAAAAACTACCACAATTAATTTGTAGTTTTTTTTCGGTACAATGGAAAAAAAAGAGGAAACTAGAAACGCTCAAAGGCCACTCCTCTCATGTCCGCCTTGAGGAGTTAATTTGTAGTTAAGTTACTACCAAAATATCCATATCTACATGGTTTCCTATTTTTGCTAAAAGTGCTAAAACAACTAGAAGTACTAAAAGTAGTTGATGTACGTGAATAGATGATCTATCTCAAAATTTGTATTTTAGCAATTTAAGACTTTTGCACTTTTAGAAAAAGAAAAAAGGGTAAACCACCTCTAACAAATAGGAGAAAACAACCCCCCAAAAAAATGCCAAAACCTCAAAATATTAAGTCAAAGGTAGCCCGACTTGCCGCTCTGCGTTCAGGCTGTCTTGGTCTTGTCAGTTACTAAATTTTCAAGATTTTTACAAATGATATTAGTTCGAAAAAACCTCACTGATCCTTAACTTTTTCATTCGAATAGTTTTAGAAAGGCAAATTGTGAAAACCTAAGTATGCTTTTCCAAATTTGTGAAAACCTCTTTCTTTTCTTTTTTTTTTTCTTTTCTTTTTCCCTTTTTTCCATAGGCAATTTGTGAAAACCTTGCCTGCAATAATAGGAAGACGGTGGGTATTTTTAAATAAAGAATGAAAGATATATAAAGATAGAATATTTCTCATCAAGCACGAAAACATAAATGGCTGTTTGGGAGCTCTTTATTGGCTTCTCAATTTTCTATTTTCATGTTTTGGCAGTTTGGGCGCCTCCATATTATAAAACATGTTTTGCAAAAATGAGTTCTTCAATTGCAGTTTTAGGAAGCAGAAGCCAAAAGTTGGAATGAGTTTGTTGACTTCTCATTTTCTAGTTTTCCCATTTTGATTAACAAAAAGACCTACAAAATGTATTCTGTATATATCTTCCAAAAGCTACTCTTTTTGCAAAATGTATTATGTACATTTCTCCCAAAATCCCTTCCAGATTCAAAATACATTCTAATTATAATCCAAAAACCCAAAAAGTAATAAATAATAAACTGAAAATGAGATTTCCAAACACCTTCTAAAATACATTCTTAGCTAAAGATATATAAAGACAGAATTACTAGAATCCAACGAATTTTAGAGCATTTTTCACCAGTGGGAGCCCATAAAAATTCATTTTTTGACTTGATATAGTAATATTTTGTAGTATAAAAGTCTTATTCGCAAATTTTTAGAATATAGCATGTGGAGCTGAAATGGAATATCATAATTGCAAATCTTTTTCTTTCTGCTCAAAGTGGAAAACAAATAAACGCAAAATTTATGTTTAACCCCGTTTGACTTCAACTTTAAGTCATAATAGTATCGCGTGTTCCTATATTTTCTAAAATACTAACCTCCGCACTTAGCGTGAAGGATAATGTGTTTAAATTGTATCGATATCCAATAACATAGATGATCCAAATCCAATTGGGATCTGTGAAATGTATATTGATCTCTGAATTTATTTGTAATCATACATATTATCTTCTGCCTAATGGGTGGAGGTTAACGAGACCCTTTAGAAAATTATTTTGTGCTGTATTCTAATTTTTTTAGAAAAATCATTGTATACTACAAAAACAATTGCTCTTCCATCTCACAAAAAGTGTATTGGCCCCACATTCAAGTGCGTGGACTCCACGCATTGGTGAGAGGGATCTCTCGATTTTTTAAGCCTAAAATTTTGTGTAGTATAAATGTTTCATGTATCCGTCTTCCCCACGGCTAGATTACTTTACATATATTGCAATGTCCTTTTTTTGAACGTTCCATTTTTCCCGGAGGAATTTGAATCAGAGAGGGGGGAGAGGGAAGAGACGTTGGCACTGGTCAATTGGCAAACAAACAGCAATCTCTAGCCTTTGGGTTTTTGTTTTCCCACCAGATTTTCTCGAGAATCCAGATTTACTTTCCGAGAAAATTCAGTAGGAGCATCACAGTATGGAAACATCAGCTGAGAAGAGTAAGAGGAATTCAGATGTGTTCGAATTTTTCCCAGAAAGTTGTGAATCGGTTATGGATAGCAGCACTTGTTCAAGTCAATATTCGAGCTCTGATTCTTCCGCGGAGTGTTCTTCGCCGGCTCCATTCGGTCGGCCTATTCGCAAATCCCGTGCGCGAAAATGCCAGGTTTCTGAAGGGGAAAGCAAAACCCAGTCGCACGATTCGAAGGTGAAGCAATTGGGGGGTTCTCAAATTTCAGGTTAGTTAGACTCATCTTCGTTGCCCAGATTGGAAGGACAAGAAAATCATGCTGTAGAATTGTGATGTCGTTTTGGTAAAATTCACCTTCTGCAAAAGAGAATTGTGATGTCGTTTTCAGTTTAAACTTTTTTTTTTTTGTTTCTTTTCTGTTTTTTATTTTTCCTGTTCTTTTCGTTTTTGGTCCAAATTAAATGCTATCATTTTGTAATACTGCTTCAATGGTTAACAGAGAGAAGAAATTTATCCAGATGTACTTTTTTCTGGGTCCTCTAGGAGAGATTTGGAAAATTTGGCACAAGAATTGAAATCTATGATCTGACAGTGGATTTAACTATGTACTGGAGTTGAATTCATGATATATCTAACTGTTTATAGATTTTGCACAAGATTTGGAAAATTTTTACTTTCCGAATTTCGAGTTGTTTTCTGTCATTTTTGTTGGCGATGCTGACAAATTTTGTTTGTGTTTTGGCAGAAATAATTTCGGTCATGGGGCCTTACCTATTTACATTACTGTTTTATTGTAATTAGGGTGTGAGTGTTTCATTCTATACACGAGAGAGGCAAGAGAAAACGTTTCCAAGAGAAAAGAGAGAACTTGTACTCCATATTATTCGATTTTAGTGGACTAATGTGGTTTTTGTGGTTTTTCCTCGCATTACGGTTTTTCACAAAAATCTGTGTGTCTTTCTTGTTTTCTGTTCGTAAGGCACTCTTTTCTGCTTCGCGATTTCTATCACTTTAGTTTCCAAGATCCGTAAAGGTGTTGAGGATTGAACGTCTTCCTCGATCCCTAAAAATTTGACCTTTTCTTTTCTTGAACTGAATAGAAGTAAACATGATGAAGGAGAGGTTTGCGAAATTGCTGCTTGGCGAAGACATGTCAGGGAGCGGTCAAGGCGTTTCTTCAGCACTGGCCATTTCCAATGCCATCACTAATCTATGCGGTACGAGTCTCTCTCTCTCTCTCTCTCTCTGAATTTGGTTTTCAGTGAAAGTGAAACTGATAAGTCTTTTTGTTGCAATTCCTTCATTTTGGTCCTCTGCTTGTTATGATTACTGAATTTGTAACCTTTTTGTAGCCACTGTCTTCGGGCAACTTTGGAGATTGGAACCATTATCTTCAGAAAAGAAATCTTTGTGGCGAAGAGAGATGGAATGGCTTCTTTGCGTTAGCGATCACATTGTTGAGTTAATACCTTCTTGGCGAACATTTGCCGATGGAAGGAAGCTGGAGGTAACTGTAATCTTGACAGTAGACTTAATTTTCCGAGAAATGCCACGTCAAACCGTGACTAGTTTTCAACTATTCAGGCACTACACGTCCCCCGGTTCCTTGATTCAATGAAATTTAGTGGATCCAACCAAAATGGCAACTACCCCGTAAGGGAAATCTGGTTAAAGAAGCTGATTCCGCAGCTGGGGAGTATCATGGCTAATAGTTTCTTGGTTTGTCTTGGCATTTGCATATCAGGTCATGACCTGCAGACAACGGTCAGATATTTACATCCATCTCCCGGCACTGCGAAAACTGGATGACATGCTCCTTGTAAGGTTCAAGGTTCCTTTTTAAGTACCCACTAGATTTCGAAAAGCCTTTTCGATATAAAACTGCCATTTTTTTTCCGCTATAACAGGAGATACTGGACAGTTTTAGCAACACAGAGTTTTGGTACATTGATCAAGGGATTACAGCTCGGGATGGAGATGGCTCAGCCTCTTTTAGGAAGCCCATTCAGCGGCACGAGGATAAATGGTGGCTCCCGGTGCCACGTGTCCCTCATGGCGGCCTCCCTGGATGTACAAGGAAGCAGTTAAATCACAAGCGTGAATGTGCAAGTCAAATACTGAAAGCTGCTATGGCTATCAACAGTATGGCTTTAGCTGAAATGGAAGTCCCTGAATCATACTTGGAAGAACTTCCAAAGGTTAGAAACTCAATAAACCTTCCGTATAATTTCCCTCACCCGATCAATGCAAGATTGTGCTTACGTAGATTTTTCCCCTTGATTTTAGAACGGGAGAGCTTGTTTAGGCGACTTTATACACCGATACATCACTTCAGATCAGTTTTCATCGGAGTGCTTGCTCGATTGTCTTGACCTTTCTACGGAACATATTGCTCTGGAGATTGCAGACCGTGTGGAGGCATCCATATACGTATGGCGTAGGAGACTCCACTCAAAACACATCACTAACCTGAACCGTTCTGCTGCAAAATCTTCTTGGGAGATGGTGAAGGATCTAATGCTTGATGGAGATAAGAGAGGATTGGTTATAGCAAGAGCCGAAGGCCTCCTCCTTTGCTTGAAACAGCGGTTCCCCGGTCTAACACAGACGACTTTGGATACTAACAAGATTCAATACAACAAGGTTCAATTCTGATACATTGAAATATATTGTTCTTCTAGCTGTCCAGTATCTCCTGTTATAGCGAAAACTATGTTCATGATAGCGCAATATGTTCATAAATTGGGATCCAATCCAAGTGTCATTTTTAAATTCCTATACATTGAACATAGTTTTTCGATTGTCTTTTTTTTGGTTCTTACAACTTTTTCGTACGTTTCAGGATGTTGGGAAATCGATTCTGGAGAGCTACTCGAGAGTCTTGGAAAGCTTGGCATTTAATATTGTGGCGCGTATCGATGACCTCATATACGTAGATGACCTAACGAGGCATTCTCACAAGCTTGCTGCAGCCAACTTGATTAATCAAAAGAGAATTCCAGCCCCATATTCAGTGTCCATCTCGGGCACTCCTCGTAAAACTGCTTTTATCACATCAAATTTCTTGCCAGCACTACAATCGTTTAGCCCTGCAAAGGGGGAGAGAGTTCCGTTCCTGAGTGGCAACAACAACAACAACAAGCCTCCCCGTCGTGGTTTTGGGGTGAAAAGAGCGCTGACAAACTATCTTGGTTGTGAAGCTAAAGCCAAGATTTGTGGAAATCCAACAACAGGGTTAGGCTCGGTTCTGAACAGAAGTTCTGAATCACCTGCTTCTTAAAATGGTATGGTGGAGAGAGAGAGAGAGAGAGAGAGAGAGAGAGAGAGAGAGAGAGAGAGAGAGAGAGAGAGAGAGAGAGAGAGAGAGAGAGAGAGATCTTTATGTAAAATTAACATAGATAAGTTCTTGGTTGTAATTGACTATGATCATTATTGAGCATAGTTTGTAGTGTCCTGGTGTCTTCCTAGACAATGCACTTTTGTGTTATGAAGGTAGTAGGATTATAAGTCCTTGTGTTTCTTTGTTGATAAACAAATATCCGGGCCAGCTCGGAAGAAATTGAAAGTTCACCGTTAAACGGGTGTCCTTTATTTTTTCTGAAGTAGATTTTAACCTTTTACCGTATCAGGGGAAAGAACTAGTGACTTTATGGTTCCTCAATTTGTTCAAATGGGTCAGAAGTGTAAATAGTTGGGGTTGTTTCTGAACAAAACATTTCTAAGAGCTCCATTTACTGCTCATGGGGTTGAGCAATTTCCGGTGTCCTATATTGCGATATCGGTGATTGATTCGGTCCCGTGTCATTCGATATCGGACATACATATGTAAAGATTGGTATTGGAGGTCTAAACTCCCATTACTTACTTAGATACGTTACATAAAGTCGGTATTTAGAACTGGCAATTCTGCAATCATATACAATTATTTTGCCGTTTCCAAAGAGGTCTAGGTCATGTATGTTGTTTGGATTTATTTTTGCAGGACTTGTGTTGGGAAGTTACAAGACATCTATTTTCTCGCGTCATGCATTTTCCGGTAGTGAATTATGCTGCTAACAATTTCTGTATTAAAGATAAATTTCAAGTGACACTCTTTTTTTTGTTAGGCCACTAGTGATAATTTTTATAAGTAACTCCATCTACAAGCGAGGGGGATGCTAGTCTTTTATGGATAATCTTTAATTATGACATGTTTTTCCTCCATAATTATATAACTAAGCCTATGCTAATAAATCTAAAGAGTCAAGGCTAGTCGGATCCTTAAGTCATAATGAAAAAAATTGTTCTTGTCGTTCTTTCTTTTAGTATTAACCGATGAAATCAAGTATTATCAAACATAGTTATGTTTTACAAGTATTTTACCACCATTGAAACTTGAAGATTTACATGAGTGGAACAAAAAGTAGAAAATATAAGTTAAATTCGTCTACTATTATCAAATTTGAGTCTCCAATATTGGCATTGACCGAAGTGAAATAGAAATAGTTATTAATAAATAATTGGGGCCTTCCTGACAGCAAGGTCGTTGTAGTATAGTGGTGAGTATTCCCGCCTGTCACGCGGGTGACCCGGGTTCGATCCCCGGCAACGGCGTACGCAAATTTTTAGAAAACAACCCTTAAGACGTTTAAACGTGCAGTTACATTTCTGTCGAATTTCTTCATTTTCTGATGAACAATATGAAATACTAGAACTGAAAAAACAACAAACATTGGTGCACTATGAAAATACTCTCTCCGTTCTATTTTAAGTGATCCTAATTGAAATATTCTAAAAAACATATTTCTTTATATAATTTTAAAAAAAAATTAATATCAAATTGATGTGTTCATTGAGTACTTTAATTTGATGTATGAAACATGTAAAAACATGTTTCGAAAGTGCATTTTTTAATAGTTACATAAATACATGCTTCGGAAGTGCATTTTCTAACCCATTGAGTTAGTTGTCCATAAAAGATAGGTCGTCACACAATTAGACCACATTTGTCTTGGAAAAATTAGCTCTTGGTAGAAATTTTGAGATTAAAATGGTAGAAATTTTGAGATTAAAATGGCAGAAATTGATGTAAAACCAGAGTTATCCAATTGATTTAAACAAGAGTTACCCAATTAGAGGCCCAAAAATTGTACTATGTAACCGAGGGTTAGTCTATGCCCAAGCTCCCTCCGGCCGGCCCCAGTCATTACCAACAAGTAGCACCGTGTCTACCCCAAAGAGTTAGCATGATGATCAAGACTTGAGACTTCAAGAATTTGTTCTCTCTTAATGTCTCAAGTTTGAACATCTCTGGTGCTATTAACTTATTTTTAGATATTGCATATAAAACTTTACTTTAAGTAGAACTTTGCTAGTGGACGATGTGATTGATATCTTAAGATTAGTCAATATTTATGTAAGTTGGTCTGAACACTTGATTATAAAAAGCAAACACAAATAGTACCATCACTGTGCTATGTGACTGGTAGACCATTTGAGTTTTTTTTTTTTTTAAGCTATCAACTCGACAGCAAATCATGCCATATATATAAACCTCCCAGTCAAAGACGAAGCTAGGACATGAATCTACTTTGGGCTAACCCAACACACTCGTGTGTACGCGCGCGCACACACATATCAGGCTATTCCTACGAGGGATTTCACACTTTGCTAAAGTGCAAGACTCATATTTCCTAATCAAATTTCGACAATCCAAATCGTTTAATGTGTTCAAAATGTATTTTTGAGGGTCTAATCTAGGAATCATAAAAAAAGACCGGGAATGACTTGATTCAAGCAATTTTCAATGAAGTTTTCATTTTGTATTAATAGAGAGTTGATAGTCCAACGACAAACTTCAGGTTCTGTTCAGATTTGTCCCCCCTCCCTTTTTGTTTTTAATTAACTATAGATTTTTTTTTTTTGATTAGTTACACATCAGTCCCTGGATTGTGAATTGGGCTAAGTTTAGACCAAGATTTCAATGGGTTGGGCTAAATTTTTTTATAGGGTGGGTTAAATTGTATTGCGCTCAGTCCTGATGTCGAATCCATCGCTCTGCTCATAGAGGTGGGTGGATGGAGGATTGCCCCTGGATCTCGTTCCGTCGCAGTATCACCATTGAATCTGCCTCTCTTAACGCCTTCACCGTCGCTGTTACAGAGCTCAAAAACCCTTCCCCAGAGACAACTTGTGAAGCAATTGGGCTTATCGTAAGCAAGTAGTCATCTTATTTGTCGACATAGAGTTTTCTAGAACTGAAACAACGGGGTATGAAAACCCTAAATTGCTTATGAAAAAACCCATTACCAAATCACCAACAAAATAATAGTATTAACACTGCTAGAAAACCCTAAATTGCTTATGAAAAAACCCCTTACCTAATCCCCAACAAAATAATAGTATTAACTCTGCTAGACACTGAGTGCTTACTTTAGCAGGCGTGGAGTGTTGATTGGCCTAAAATGGCCACTCATACCTCAAACCCTCAGTTAATGGAGCAACTGCTGCAACACAAAAATAAAGGCCCCCCTGGTGCTTGCCCCACTAGACTATCGTGAGATCATCTGACCACTCATTATTTTTATAGCAGGAGGATGTTGGGATCAAATTTACGCACATTTCAATTAATCTGTAAGTCTTAAAGTTATCTTTAACGACATCAGGGCCTAGCTATGTATTTTTATATTGTATTTGCTGAATGAAAACGTGATTCATTTATTGGATTGCGGATGTCTTATTTACTTGACTTTTTACGGGGTTAAAGAACGTATTAAGGTCTACAATTTTATTGGTTTGAGTAATATATGATTACAACAAATAGAAAAGGTAAAAAATTATAGTTGTAGAGTGGTATTATTTTCCCAACATTGGACAAACATCCGATTTCCATTAGCGGAAAGTAGCCAAATCAAAATCCTCAAAACTCCTTCCTAATGGAAGTAAGTGGTTCAAACATAGAACAAACATTAAAATTTTCCCTCTAGTGCTCCCCCTGGAAGATATGCTTTGAATTCAAGACATTCAAAGAAAGGTGTAAAATTGAGTATGAAAAGATGCTTGCAATTTGCATGTTCTGGACCATGCTGTCCATGGTCCGGACAATGGAAGGTTCTAGAAGGTTGTAGCTCCCTTGGTCCAGACCACAAATGCTGAATGTGCGTGGCTGCGTGTTTTTAAGAGAGTTTAGACCCTTTTTTTTGTTTGTATTTTCTCATAAATAGCAACCTTGGGGGTTGTTAGAGTTTGGACTTCTTTAGTGAATCCCTTTGAGGGAGCCCCCATTGAGTTCCCTGTAGTGTGTTAGGATTTTTTGGTTGTTCTATTGGTTAGTCTCGAGTTGTGATTTGAGATATTTAGGGTTCATAGTCGTCTCTTTTGTGTATGTGAGACATTGACGCCATGTAGGTCATGTCTCAGAGATTTGTTCCTAGATATCTATGTGATGCTTCAAGTTAAGGGTATAACCGGCTCTATATATTTCTCCCCATTGACAGTGAATCTTCTTGCTCTTTCCCCATAGACATATCTTTAGAATTTTGTGCTTAAGAGGAACCACATAAATCCTTGTGTATTATTTTTTCACTTGTTGGTGTGTTGATATTTTCATACTTCTTTTGAGTGGTTCGGCACAATACCCCCACTATCCCCTTCTGTATATCTTCTTTTCACACTCTTTTTTCTACTATAAAAAGCCACAAAAATCCCACCTATGTTCCACACATTCAGCTGAACTAGAACAATAGCAAAACATCAAAAACATGAAGTTCATTTGGGTTGTGGGTTTTGCTCTGTTTCTAGGCATTGCCTTTTTCAATGGGGCAGCAAATGGGGCTGGTGAGTGTGGAAAATCTTCTCCCGATAACGAAGCCTTCAAATTGGCACCTTGTGCGTCGGCTGCGACCGACGCTTCGGCTACTCCTACGAGCAGTTGCTGCGCTCAGGTGAAGAAACTGGGGCAGAATCCTAGTTGCCTTTGTGCTGTTATGCTTTCAAATACTGCTAAAGCCTCTGGAATTAAGCCTGAAGTTGCCATGACTATACCCAAGCGTTGCAACATTGCTGATCGCCCTGTTGGGTATACGTGTGGAGGTAATTACTGCATTCTATCTATTTCTTTTGTAATGTAATAATTCAGGATGTCCGGACGAGCTCGCGTGCATATTGACTAATTCCACGTTAAGGTGGTCAGCAGAGCTGGCTCCAGGGTAAGCCCCTCAAGCCTCCGGGCTTGGGCAACCCCCGGGCCGGGACAACCTAAAAAAAAAATCATAGACTGTATATAAATATAAAAAAATTTCCATGTGGTGCATAGAACACCTACTCGGTTCTGTGGTTGTCATCGTATAGTCGAGGGACTCCGGGGCTTGGTGCCCAGATTTCAAATCCCACGCTTTTCCTTTCTAGTTGTTTTTATGAAAATCACCCTAGTCAATTACTTTGTTAGAAATTTGGCATTGTCACACAAGTGTATGACTCGAAAAAGTATTCTAAAAAAGTTAAAAGGAAACTCATTTTTCACTCAATTTTACTCAAATTTCTTTTTTGTAGGTTAAATTACGAAAGGACCCTTCTATATTGTCTAGGGCTGTTGTGCAAAAAGAAATTAAGAATTACAAAGAGAGGGTTTCAGTAATTTTCAGCCTTCGAAAAATCCTAGAGACCTAGAGCCACACCAGTTTACCTTAATCCAAATAAAAAACACATCTTTTGATTCTGTATCATTGCCCTAAAAAACTTTTGAATTCTGGCTTGGCTTGCAGGTTATACCTTACCTTGAAGATTGAAGACCACAAACCACTGGCTTGTACTGTCTATGTATTTCTCTAGCACTTGCTAGAGTTGTATCACCTAGATCCATCAATAAAGTTGGAAAAGTCTAGGATTTGAATAAAATTGTCTAGAATTTGAATTTAGGCTACTGAATTCAAATTCTGGCAAATTCTGAGTGTATTTTCTAGCTATG